>VWZF01005839.1:2777766-2839471 GCA_013396755.1 Sclerurus mexicanus | reverse complement strand
AGGAGCGGGGGGGGGGGGGGGGGGGGGGGGGGAAGGAGCTGAAATGACTTCATGCTTTCCTCGCCGTGTCACAGCCAAACAACAACAACACGTTCTAGTCACCCAAGCAACCACTGAATAACAGAAAAGGACCCCTTAAAGAAATGAACCCCAAATTTGTAGCAAACCCAGATAGTTCACGCACAAATAAATTCCGGCGCTGCTCAGGCAGGGAATTGCCTGGGCTGCTCCTCCTGGGGAAGAGCAGTTGAGGCTCAAGTTGGACACGATGTAGAGTTTCCATCATACCTCCGTGATGGGGGGGAGGCCCACAGAGCAGGACCACTCCTTGTCCTTCCCTCACGGACACTGTGCTTCTTGTCCTCGTTTCAAAGCTTTCCAGGTCTCGAGAGAGAAGGAGAGAACAAGAGCTGGTTATTATCCAGGAGATTTATCCCGACTGCATCCCAACCTAGCCAATAAAGAGACAGATTCACATCTTCAGTGGCATAATATAATATCAGTATGTGAATTGAAATATTATATAGAAAAACAGCTCATCCAACCTATTATCACGGAATTGCTAAGGTTGGAAAAGACCTCCAAGATCATCCAGTCCAACCATTATCCAGTCCTTTGGTATTCCCAAGACACTTTTCATAAAGCAGCTCCCCTCTAACCGCAGGAGTTTGTGTTGACAATTTCTCCTTTCCAAGCCAGAGCATAATTCCATGACTTTTTCCAACATCTTTTTTTTTTTAACTTATAAGACCCTTCATCTACAGGATTTGGAAAAAAAAACAACCCTGCATTTTGTGGAGTTTCTTTTTCTATAAAATAAAAAGCAGGTGTTTTCTTCTATATATACAAGTGATAATTAAACATCCTCAGGACTCCCACCGAGTGGATGTTTAAGTGAGGATAAAATATGTTGCCTTCTTAATGAGTCTGTTCTGTCCTAAACTGGCTGCAGCAGCTGGAGAGGTTTTAATTGACTTGAAATTTAGCACTGGTTTTAAAGGGGAGAAAGAGGGTCCTTTCAGCAGGAAATCATGCGATGGTTTAGAGAAATTTCCTACACAATCATGTCCATCTCCCATAGGTGATTTTTCATGGCTATTAATGTCTATTTTTCAATATTACACTCCATCTCTTCTTTCTCACATTTCACTGAAATGTTGAAGAATTATTGGTCTGCTTCCCTTTAATTAAATCACAAAACATGACACAATAGATGTACTTAAAAAAAGATTATTTACTTTTTGATCCACTTCTCATCCTAATGGGAAGACTTCCCATTTTCTCTCGGAGCCCTTTGGGAAATGATTGCTTGAAATGCATTCACAAAATGCTTTAATGCAATAAATATCAGCTTCCCCTTAAGTCTCTGTATACCACAGTGGCATAAACTGTTTGCCCTAAGCTTATTTTCTTTACCTGCCTGGAGATCCTTGTTTCAAACAGTTGTTCCATTTTTCATCAGCTGAACAACACCCAGACCCAGAGTTCAATGGAGAGAAACAGCTCTCCTGGTCAAAGCAATAACGATTACTACCTGTACAGGCTCAGCTATTTATGTCAATATATCAATTTTCTCCCCCTTAGCTGAACTTTACAAAGTTAATTTTTCTTCTTCTGCTCTTCATCTCCTGCCTATTGGTCTCCTATGAAGACTTTGTCTCCTCAGAGGGGGCTGAATTGAATTAACCAGCTGTAGCCCCTCCTTGTGCTGTCATAGCCACAATAGATGGTTCCTGTCGATGAGCTGGGAAAGGGCTGGAAACTCTGATGGTCTTTTAATTGCCTGCCCTGCACTCTGGTAGTCAAAGGAGGGGAAAAAAGACAGGACAGATCAAGAAAAATGGAAAAAAAATAATTTCTTTAGTTGTCTTCCCTCCTGTAATACTAATTGAAAGAGAAAGCTGTAATATGGTTAATTAGAGTTTGGTTTCATACTTAGAAGATGCTTCCTGGTACCAGTCTCTGGATGTGAGGATTTATTTATCTGGTTTGAAAATTCATTCTGATAACATTTACTATCTTTTTCTTTCCTTTCCTGGGGGTTAAGTGTTTTCTGGGAAGGAAAAGGCCAGCACAAAATACTGGTCCATGGGACAGCTGCCAAGATCTTCAATGGGGATTTGCTTGGGATGGCTGGTCTGAGGCTTTGTGCTCTGGGAGAAGGGGGAAAACCACCCTCAAATTCTCCTATTTTTTATATTAAATTTAAAAAAATATTGGAAAGGCGCAAAACATTCAGGTTTCTTTAGGATTCAGACACTAACAGAGATGGTCACATCTCCCTTTCTTATCACTTTCCTTGAGCCATTAATACACCACAAACTGATTTCTACTTAAAAATGAAGCTAAAAAACCCTCTTGGGCAGTATGGAAAATTTGTGCAGCCTAACTAGTGCTTTCCAATACTTTCCACTATGGAAAATCAGGGCTTTTTTTTTTTTTTGCTGAGAATAAAATTTCATCTATGAGATCCCCGAGAAATGAGGAGGGGCAGAAAAAAGGTGCAGTGAAGCAGCGGGAGAAGGTTTTCATGACAATTGAGAATTAACTGTGTAATACTTCATTCTGAAATTGGAATAGATTTTGGAAAGTAATGAGTTGCTAGTAGCAATTTTTAGTTTAATGACACAATATGTCATGTTATCATTTTTACTGTCATTTTAGGTGGTGTCACCTGTCGGTGTTTGTCCATTAAAACCATGACAAGTGTCCCTGACTGGAAGAATTAAAAAGCAGTAGATCTCTTAGGGGATCCACTCTTTTATAGATATCAGGACTACTTTTGGTTGTATCACAGAATCCTGGAATGGTTTGGGTTGGAAGGACCTCAAAGCCCACCCAGTGCCACCCCCTGCCATGGGCAGGGACACCTCCCACCAGCCCAGGGTGCTCCAAGCCCCGTCCAACCTGGCCTTGGACACTCCCAGGGATCCAGGGGCAGCCACAGCTTCTCTGGGCACCCTGTGCCAGGGCCTGCCCACCCTCCCAGGGAGGAACTTTCCCAATATCCAAGCTAATCCCACTCTCTTTTAGTTTAAAGCCATGGAAGGAAAAGGTTGGCTTTGTTTTTTTAATCTCCGCTTTTCAACCTTGAGTACAAAAATCCCTGTTCAGGGGTTTGAGCTCTCTCAGAGGGTGTGTGTGGTTTGGTTCTACAAGTCAACTTGGATTTTCCAGTGCTGGAGAGAAGATTTTCATCCCTTAGTGCTCACTGGTGAATCACAGGTATAGGACAGGAGCTATGGATGCACATAAATCATCATTTAATCTGTTCATCTCACCCATGGCAGGTACAACTGTGCAATGTCCTTATTTAACCCACTTCTAAAGATCTCTAGAGATAGAAATGTTCTTCAGACAATCCGTTCCAGTGCTTGACTCTGAGATCTTCATCTTCTACAAACTCTCACCCCCAAAATTTCATAGGCCTAAGCACAAATGACCTTTTCTTTTCTATATGAAGTTGATTTTGATAGATAACTGTACAAAGTGAATTTATTCAGTGTCTATTTCTGAAATAAAGAATCATTGCAGAATAAAATGAACAGAAATACCCTCCAGAAGAGCAAAGAAAAGCGAAATAAAGTAAAAACAATGCATTAGTGGAGCCAGTGTTTCCTTGTCTTTATTGGGCCCCCTCTGCAGGCAGGCAGCATCTCCCATGGATTGTTAGGACACCTCATTCAGGTAGGCTCATAGTGAGTTATACAGTTGTCTACCTTTTTAGGCAGGCCAGGGGGATAAGGAGAGGGAAGAGCTGGACCACGAGAAATGATGTTTCTCTTTACTCCAAGGATTTCTCAAAGATTTTACGGGGTGTGTGTCTTTTCAATGATTAATTGCAAGCTAAAATGTGTTAAGTACATTTTAAAAAATGACCCGAGGAGAAACATAAATGTAGATTTTTCTCGTTATTCTGAAACTCTGGCTGCTCTCAAACCCACTTCTCTTTGCCCTGGGTGGCAATTGCCACCAAGAGAACACGACCACCCTTCTCCCGTTACCTAACACAGCTTTAGAACATGACATGACACAATCTAATAAAGCATAATGTTGCTTGTCAAGAGGAGTATCAAATAAGCTCACTAAGATCAGGTGTTTGGCACACGTCTAGATTGCTAATATGCACTTAGGACTAGGCTGACTATTTAACAGATGGTATATTTGCTAACTTCAGTGTTTCTGCAGAGATCTATAAATAAATTATCACCTCGTTCCTACAGAATGCCTTTCATTCTTTGTCTGTGTTTATCTCACTTTAAGAACAACGAGTTCCCTCACCCTCCCTTGCTTTCTCAGCTGCGAGTTTTAACAAAAAAACAACTTTTTTTTTTCCTTTCCTCCAGATCTTTTCGTGTTGGCAGACTGTTGGCACAGCACAATTAATCACTTGGGTGTGATAATGAGGTCAGGCAGGCTGAGCAAAATGCTCAGATGAACAGGAGCCGTCCCAGGGAAAAGTGGGAATGTATGGATTCCTGCGTGGGGCAAGAATGGGAACTCTTGCAGGGCTGAAAGAGGACAACTGCGCTCAGAACACCCCAAACAGGGCATTTTGTGGGAACGGAGTTAGGGAATGGCAGGGCTTTTTCTCTCATGGAAGTGGGAATACTTTCAGCTCCTCACCAGGAGAGAAGGGAGGACTGGGGAGCAGGAATGGGCCAGAGGTTTTTTTTTTTGATAGTGCGAGCCAATTGTCCCCCACTGGGGTCAAGGATGTAACATGGAATCACAGCATGGTTTGGATTGGAAGGGATCTTAAAGACCATCTTATTCCAGGGACACCTTTCACTGGACCTGGTTGTTCCAAGCCCCATCCAACTGCTGACTGTACAATTAATATATTAATTCTAATTCCACCATCACCACAACTACCCACACATCTGGGGTTCTTTTTTGAATTTGTTATTGTTTTAGTATAAAATTACCTTACAGCTGTTGGAGGGGCAGATTTAACCACACAACAGAGTGCCTGAAGATCCAGCCAGTTTTCCTGGGATTAAGGAGCTACTTCCTAAATATGTCTGGTAGGAACAAAAACCTAATCTCAAGTAACAACTCGTTCGTTTCAACATCCCAACAATTGTTTGGAATTCCTGGATTTGCTCACTAGCACTTCCAAACCACGTTAAAAAGGAACATAGGACAGCTGTGTATTACTGAGGAGCAAAACAAGGAAGCTTGGGTGTTTAAACATATGAAATTGTCACAGACAATTAAAGAAACTCCAATTTATCACCTTGCATAATTACAACAGTTCATCTGAATTAATGCAATTTCATGCTTTCTTGAACTTTTGATTCCCCCCCCCCTCAGAAATGTTTTGTCATTACATAATCCCAAATATTATAGTTGTAATTACTTGCTATTGAAATGTGCACTGAATGTTAAGGCGCCAGCAGGAAGAGCTCTTTGCAAATTAGCCATTCCCCTGAGGCCAAATCAATAACATTGCCCTGTGCCTGTGGCAAACTGGCATCTCTCACATCTCTTCCAGCTTCTCCTGTTTCCCTCGTTGCCTGGGATGTATTGCAATATGAGGGGGGCTCCTGCCAGGGATGGATTTTCTTCTTTTACATATAGGAAGCCCCAAAACTGTTGGGGTTAAAGCCCTTTTAGATGCAGACTGTACCTGTTGAGAGCATCCCAAAAAACCTCCTGGGCATCAAGCCCTGCCCCTTCCCTCTCCTCAGTATTCTTGGACTAAATTGTCTTGGAGGAGACTTGTACCAACCTATTGCAGGGTGGCTGTTAAAAGGAGCGTTATGGAAATCCTTCTTTTCCCAAATATCTCCCAAAGGAATGGCTCGGCTCATTTCCCACAACTTTCACTGCGAAGGAAACTCTCCTTCCCAGCTCTCAAAACTCGCTAAACAAACCCTCTGACAGTTCCTTTGTCTGCATAATGCTGTCAATACATTAATCTTTTCCTGTTAGCATCTAATCTCAATTTTTTAAACGTTCTAATTGATTTTCTATGAATTCAATTCCGAGATTAAGAGCGGTGTTATCTCTAATTAAGGTGTCTGAAAGCTGCTTAGCATTTCCCATTTCCTCAGGTTGAAACACTTGGGCTTTCTCCTCAACACCTGCTGAGTTCTCCTGCTCCTTCCCCTCTTTGAGCCTTGTGACATCTCAGCTCTGGAGGATTTGAAGCTCAGGCAGCCTGGGCAATGCCTCAGAGTCTTCTTTCACCAGGACAAGCTAAAAATGAACCCTAATTCCCACTTTTGTTCTATTTTCCACCTTAGGTGAACGCTGCATCCCACCCTGGTTATAAGACAAAGCTGCCCTGTCCCCCCCAAGCTCTGCTGCTCTCAACCTGGTGGAGCAGCTTTCCAATACCAGAGGGAAAAACACAATCACTGGGTCTTGTCCTTCTCCAAAGCTGTGTCATCAACCCAGGGCCTTCCTCTGTGCTTCTTTATTTAGTTAAATTGCTTTGAGGCTTCTAAGGGAGAGGACCTGTAATTTACACATTAGGATGCACACGGGCCCTGGGTCTTCAGTTCAGCCTAAATGATATGAATAGCCAGCCCAGGCACTCGTTTTCAAGGTGGGGAACAATAATTTCTGCCACAGCCTGATTGTCTTTTTCAATTAAAGAGCGAAAATGCCCTTTACAAAGTAATACCAAGCTTCTCTAGAGGAAAAAGTGGAAGGTCACAATTAAATTAAACAGGGAGAGTGAGGTGGGGGGGGGAGGAAATAACCTCAGCTGGCTTGATTTTTGTTCACGCCCCGAGAAACTCCGAGCACTGAAACCCGTGCTGCGAAAAGCTGCTCCGCATCTGCTTTTTGTTACATTTTCTGCCCCCTTTTACAGAGTTAGCAGCATGAAATATTGAAGTTCTCCCGCGCACGGAACACAGGACTTGCACGGAGCAGCAAGTGCTGGCGCAGCCTTGGGGCTCTTGCTGCAAAGCCCATCTGCAGGCCAGAGGCAGATCCGAGGAGCTGCCCCTCTCCCAGGGAGGGGGGAGCAAGGAATATAGCTTGAATATTTCATGGTCCTGAACGGTTTTCTCACTTGTCACGGCAGAGTTCATTTGTCACCTGTCATCACCAGAGCCACTTCGCCGTCTGCAGGAGTTTTCTCCAGATTGGAGTGCTCTTAAAAGCAGATTTCTCTTTCTGGGCTCAACCTCAGGGGCGAGATTTATCCCTGCCAGAGCTACCCCAGTCTGGCTGACTTACACAGGAGGTGGTCCTGGCTCCTTGACTGTTAATTCTTATCCAAAACCTTCTTTCCTTTGTATTTCTCCTGCTCCTACCTGTTTTTGGGGCACATGGAGATGGTTCATGAACTCTTCCCTGCCCTCGGACCTTGATCTTGTTGGCAGTGAGGAGCTGACGCCTGGTCCTGCAGGGAGAACCTCTTGCCTCCATGTCCAGGGTTCTGATGGCCACAGTCTCACTTCAGGCTACTAATTCCTTTTATAACGCTTGTACCAACAAGATAACAATACATGCAATAAAAAAATTCCAAGGAAGGGAGGGCTCTCAACTACTGCTGAAAGAGTGGAACACAAACTCAGCCTTAGCTGGCTTGATTTTTGTCCAGGCACCGAGAAACTCAGAGCACAGAAACCTGCTTTTTGTTATATTTGTGCATATTCCTGCCCTTCCCAAACTCCTGCCCAGCCCTCTGGAGATCTTGATCCAGCACAGAACTACTTCTTGCAGAATCACCCTGTGTTCTCTCCAGCCACCACGGCTGCACATCCCTCATTCCAGCTGCAAAGCCCTCAAGGAAACCCTTCCAGTGGGAGCGTCAAGATTTCCCCAAGTGAGCGATGTCGAGGATTCTTGACTGTGAATCTTGTAAGTGGCATTTCAGGTGGAGTCTACATTGTTTGCTGCTGTTTCAGTAGCACGTAGAAATGGATATTTACAGCTCAGGCCATTCTCCGGGCCAGATGGGGGTTGCATGCTGAGCAAAGCAATGCCTGTGACCTCATTCCCTCACTCCATGGGAAGTCCCAATGACACTGCTCCTCGTTCTTCAACATAAGCTACAGAACAGAGAAGTTTATCTTGCACCTGAGAACTTTAACACAGGATCAACCTTCACTGCAAAAGTAATTAATTAATTTCATTACTTTTATTCTAAAAATGCCAGTCATTTGCTCCAAATAACAAAATATTTTTCTCCCTTGTAAACCTCCACCATGACCTTTTTTGGTCACTCCAAAGAGTGAAGAAGTTCACGTGAACATCATAGATATTTCCCTCAATAATTTCTTGGAATCTATGTCACATTTTCTGTGATGAAAGTAGAGCAGATAAAAAAGAAAACCACCCAGACTGCAAATGCAGACTGGATTTACCCTTCCCAAATATTCCGTTTTATCAATCAGGATGTAGCAGCTCCAGGACCTGGGGCTGCTTTGTTACCTACCATATCTCAATCACATATATTGCTTTTCCAATGCAACCTGCAAGGGATTGATTAAGGATAAACACTTTTAAAGGAACTACAGAAGGGTAAGTAATAGAGAACTCAGAAATAATCTTCAAATACTTACATGTTCCCTATTACTACTTATCTGTTCACTGTCTGTAATGCTCCTTACAGCACCTCTATAATGTATAGATACATTATTTATCTCCACAGATAAACCCCATCCTATTGTAAGTTTAAGCAACTAACCTATGGAATAAATCAGCTTTAACCAAGTGTTCTGATACAGCACAGCCTTGAACACAGTGGTTCAATACCCTGAGAGAGATGTTTAAACCATCTGAGAGTCAGAAAACCAGAGTTTCTGATGCTGCTTGGGCTGCTAGGACATAAAATAACTGGGGGATGTTGTCACCACGAGCTGCAGGCTGTGTGTTTAACAAGAGCCAGGAGGCCTGGCTGCGTTTGGTGTCCCTGGACATCAAGTGGGCCCCGAGGATACAGACAGCACTGAAACCCTTAGGGAGTGATGGAAAGATCAAAACCTCTTCCTTATGCAGACATGCCCATAACCTCTGCTTTTAGGATCCCAGGCTGTTCTTGCAGTCTTCAGGAATATCAGGGGATTTGCATAATCCTATTCTTGTGCTACCTGAGCTTTAAAATAGAAACTATTATCACCCTGCCTTGCCCTGTCGGCAAGAGGTGAAACCCTCCCAGCCTTCCAGCTTCACCTCTGGGGAGGGGTGGTGGTTGGATCCTGCTTTGCCTTGAGCCTGTGAGAGCCTCTCCGTGCACAGAATTCTGCAAAGAAATAAATACCAGGGAGCTCAACAGAGATACCGGAAGATGAGCTGAGTGCAGTGAGGTCTTGCAGAGTTTGGGGTCTGGGAGTGATTGTATTGCATCGCTTTAGTGCGTTCTCTGCAAATGTTCTGCTCCAAGTGGCCCTGAAGGACACACGGTGTCCCAATTCAGAGTGGGCAGGGCAGTGTACAGACCCCTTCCAGCAAGGCATGTCAGGTTCTCACCAAGTTTTTCCTAATTTTCTGACGAAACATTGTGAAAAAGAGCAGGAAAAAAAAAGCAAATATGCCTGAGGCTGCTGGGTCTGCTCCATGGAGAGCATCCATTAAGCAAAGACCTCGATGTGGACTCCCACCGTGGGAACTGCTGCAGAGAGAGCTCGAGCATGGGCACCAAGTGCCCATAACAATCACAGCTGATAAATGGAAGTTCTCTTTCCTTTTACTCCTGGCAGAATTTTGTCAAAATCCTGGGTTTATTTCCAAGGAACAAACTGAATGCCCGGTGTATTCCTGTGACTCCTTCCCTTCAGGACCTTGCACTCCACCTACCCACAGCCAGGGAGGGGGGCTGCTGCTGCTGGTTGGATTCTCTACCTGTGCTCAAAAGCCCAAAAGGCAATTTTGAGCTGTGAGTCTCTGGTGACACATGGAGACAGGACAGCAGCGTTTCCATACTGCACAGAGGATCGACCTGAGGTGCTGCCAGGAGCAGCAGGAGGGCTCTGCAGAGCCTGGCAAGGAGGCTTGATAGCTGATTCCGCACAGAGCTGCAAGCTGAGATGTGTTTCTGTAGTAGTGGAAGGTGTCGCTGCCCATGGCAGTGGGGTTGAAATGAGAAGAGCTTTAAGGTGTTTTCCAACCCAACTCATTCTGAGATTATACATAAGCAGCCCTTTCCAAACAGAGAGGTAGGGTTAGTGCATTATTTAGCATGTGTAGGGTATAGAATGATGTTAGAAAGAGTACAGAGCCTGAGAGGATTGGGACTGTTCAGCCTGGAGAAGAGAAGCTTTGGGGTGATGTCCTTGGGGTGGGCTACAAGAAAAATGGGGAGAGACTCTTGACAAGGACAAGAGGGAATGGCTTCAAACTGACAGACAGTAGGGTTAGATGGGATATTGGGAAGGAATCCTTCCCTGGGAGGGTGGGCAGACCCTGGCACAGGGTGCCCAGGGAAGCTGTGGCTGCCCCTGGATCCCTGGAAGTGTCCAAGGCCAGGTTGGACGGGGCTTGGAGCACCCTGGGCTGGTGGTAGGTGTCCCTGCCCATGGCAGGGGGTGGAAGGGGATGATCTTTAAGATCCCTTCAACCCCAAGCCATTCTGTGATTCCAAGTGGATAGAAGCAAGTCTGTGGCTTTACCTGCTGTGTCCGTAAGGAGGACAAGGGAATGTAGCACATGGTATAAACCTGGGGGATGTGTCTTTGATCATGACCTGCTTCTGGCACTGCCAAGCCAAGCTCTTCCTCCTCAGTTGCCAGGTGGCCACCCCTGAGTGCTGGTTGAACACTGAACGGAGCAGTTCATGCCTCCTTTTGGATAAGAAAGGTGTTTGCAGTGCTCCCTCTTGCCACAGCAGCTGCCAGGCTGATCAGCATGCCAGCCCTCACCCTGCTGATGAATTAACAATCAGCCTAAAGACCCGGAGAGCTTTACTCAGGGTGGTAGTTACAACAGCCAGCACACCTTTTAATCAAATACAATTGTTACACAGGGATTTCTGGACACACACAGCACCACAATGCGACCAATCCAGAACGGGAGGTGCCGTTTGGCCTAAAATTCATGCAGGTCCAGACTTTGCAAATTTAGACTATCTGATCTAAGTGCATTGATTTTTCCATTTTCTGTTTCAAAGCATATACTGCCAGTGAAAAGGGTTATGACATCTGGAGGCAGTGCTGGATTGCTTGGTGATGTTTCTGTAATTTGTGTGCAGTGGAAGGTAAATAACACGATGAAGTAATCAGATGAAAAGTGGGCTTTCCTGCTGGCTGAGCATCTCAGACAGCCCCTCTAACAGGGCTCTGCTCATGCTCAGCCTGTTGCCATCTAGCAAACACTAAATGGGTTTGATTGCGTGTAATATATTTTCCCCTAAAATGGTTAAATGCTGATGATGGGCTATTATTTTGTGTTTCAGAACGGCAAAAACTCTGTCTGGGTGGAGTTATTGCCTCTAATTTGTTGCTTCAGCAAAACTGTGTCTTCTGTCTATGGCACAGAGCACGTGACAGCTTTTGGGAGCTGGAGATTTTATTCCAAGTGCTCCAGCACCCTCATCCCCACTGCTGTGAACATCCCATCCCTGGCCAAGGGGAGGGAACATGTGAGGATCGGGAAAATGCTGTTGAGAATAAGCACCAAGTGAAACCATTTTAGCATCACTTAGAAAAACATGAGAATGTGGTTGGAGCCCCAAAATTCCAAAGAGGAATCCTTCCAGGTCTGCAGCTTTGTGGGGAACTTTAAAACCCGTAGTCTAGTGGCTCCACTGTGTCCTCCTGCGTGCTTTGGGGCAAAAGGACTAACTCTAGGCATGAGTTTTGGTTGTTGTCACTGCTTTTCAGAATTCACGGTTAACAATGGGGCCCGAGGTCTGAGAAAGCCACAGTCGTGGCAACTTCCATCAGTGATGGCAGAGCCATTTGACTGAGAATCTAATTTAAGATCCCTGGGCAACAAGATGCTTTCAATTAATACCGAATTGTCTGGGTTTATGCCCTGTATAATGATGAATTAGGGTCATACGTGACTCTCTTCCATGGCAGAGTAATTTTTTATTCTGGTTTGTTTAATTGTACTTCTTATTTCTCCCGTATATGTTTTAATGTCTCTGTTATAGATGTGTATAAGAACTAAAAGAACAACTAACAGGCCTGGACAGGCTGTTTCACTGCAGCTCTTAGGGGGATTTCCCTCAAGATCAGTTGTTTGCACACAGTTATTTTTGCTTAAAACTGAGGAAATAATTAAAACAAATCCCCTGCGTGCCGCGGGAGAAAGTTCTGGTTGAAGCTGTATCGAAGGAGTTTTCTCTAACAGGCTTTGTGTTTGTTTCTTTTTAAGGCATAAAATGCCTGAAGCAAAATGCCTTAGGAAAAAGTTCATCACTGAAGGAATGGACAGGCAGTGGAACAGGCTGCTCAGGGCAGTGGTGGAGTCACCATCCCTGGAAGTGTGCAGAAGATGAGTAGATGTGGCATTTTGTGATGGGATTTAGTGGGAATGGTGGGATTGATCAAAGGCTGGAGGTCTTTTCCCACCTGAATGATTCTGTGAGTCTAAGATGTGGAAAAGCTGAAGGAAAACCTTCCATGTCCTCCTGTCTCTCTTCAAGCTGACTCTGGTGTGGTTCACAAACCCTCACATGGCTGTCTGACCTGTAGAGCTGAGATGTTCTGGGATGTCTACGCTGAACCTGGAGCAGGGAAAGCAGCCCATGAGGATGGATCACTCACCGGGATGAGGATCCCTGTACCCATGTCAGGCTCTGGCTACACAACCTGGGCTCTGACACCAAAGCCTTTAACAAGTTCCAGAGGAGCAGCCGCAGCTCTTGCAGAACACACTTGAGCTGCTCAGAACGTGCTGCTGGCTGGGTAGCAGGAGACAGGCAGGGTTTAGAGGGAGCTTTCAAGTTTCTTTCTGACAAAGCAAAGCTTCTGGAGGAGGCAGAGATGCCACAGGACTGCCAGCCCCTGGGTGCCACTAATGCATTCATGTGCTCTCGCTCTGCTCTCTCTCCCTGACGCTGCCTCTCATTTTCAGCTTGTAGCTTTAATAATCTCTGCCTCTGCTTTCTGTACAATATTCCTCCTGCAGCTTTCCTTTGACAGCTCTGTTTTTAATGGAGGATAAGCATGAAACTCCAGCTGAAGCTGAAGACATATTTCTAATCTCGTCCCGCATTTATTTTGCTTCTCGGAGAACTCCCTATCTTGAACAGAGGGAAAAAGTATTTCTCACATATTAAGTTGACAAGTACAATAGGTTTCTGGAGGTATCATTAATTCAGACTCAACCTCAGAGCTAGTTACCTTGTAGTAAAAAGACAAATAGGCATAAACCCTGTTACTTGCATAATAGGCTTGATTCAATTCTTCATCACGGAGTTTGCAATAATATGCCAAGTATTCCAGCCCAGGGAAGAGTCCCATTTTGCAGGTTTTGAATGAAAGTGTCATAATAACAACATGCCTGCCTGCGTTTTAAGATACAGCCTGAAGTATTGGTTGAAACAAAGAAGTAAATTGGATGGCAACAGGAAAATAAGAAACAAGAAAATGTTAACCGTGAAATAAGTGTTTCAAGGTAATTTGTTCCACTATTCTCATCAGGTCATTATGACATTTTTCATGTAGTGTGTCTTTTTTTTTTATTTCTCTTGTAAGACAACTTAGAACTCACAGTTTCACAGCGATGCTGCTAAATTGAAGCATTCTCCTGCAAGTTTGTGTTTGTCACTGTAAATAACAGCCTTTGATTTGTCTGCCCTCTCTCTTCTCTGTGGGAAAGGATGTAAATATCTGTCAGCACTAATGAAAAAGCAGTGTATTGCTTGATTATGGGATATATTTAGCACTGGATGGTTGATAAGAGCTGGGGGACTGAAGCTGTGGGTTGGCTGCTGTGGGCAACCCAGACACAGCCTGGTTGTGACCTGCTCCCTGCAGAGCTTTGGGAAGTGTCTTGGTGAGGGTTTGAAGCCTAAATAAAGGAACTGCCTGATATTAAGCCCATTTTGATTGTTTTATACAGGCATGAGACTTCGAGCTATTAGTGAGTTAAGTGCTTCAGGGGGGAAGCTTCACCTGCACTGAGTAATATGAAAAAATGATGCTTTAGCAGCTGAAAATACTTAAGGACACCGTAAAGTCCCTTTCTTGGGAACAGGTTGTTCAGCAGCCAAGTGGCATCTGCTGTGTCTGGCTGAGATGAGCTTTGCCTAAGACAGGCCAGAAACCCGACATTCTTTCTGTCCCACTTGTGCCGGGGCAGAGCCGTGACCTGCAGCACCCCTGGAGAGGGGAAATCACTCCTGGAGAGGGGGATCAGCACAGGGAAGGATCCCAGCCCAGCTCAGATCCTTGGAAAACTCAGTTTCCTACACACCACTGGGCACTGTGGGGAACAGCTGCCCTTCTCTCCTAGGAGAACTTCCAAATTCCCAACCAGTCCCCAAAACCAGAGCTCCCAGGAATTGGAGTCATGGATAGGATTTTCCAGAAAGAGAGGAAATCATTGATTATGATGATATTCCTTTCACAGGTATTCCTGGTTTCCCTTCCCCTTCCCCCTTTTTAAAGATATTTTATACCTCCTTTGTGCCTTCATTTAAGGAGATTCCTTTCCTTTAGGTCTTTTCCCAGCTCCATTCCTCTCCTGTCCTGGTTCCTTGGGGGATTACAGACTCCACAGACAATTTTGAGGTGACCACCTACCCTCGTCTCTCCCTAAAAATGGGATTTGTTCTGTCACTACACAATTTTCACCTCCGAATCTCGATTTCCCACACAGCAAGCTTGGCTTGAAAAGACATTTCAGAAAAAAAGTGGGAAAATAATGAATCAATTTTTTTTTTCATTTTTTTTTTTGGGCACATTTGACCAACTCTTGGAAATCAAAGCTCTTTGAGAAATTCAGGGTAAAACATTAATAAATGAGGTGCTACAGATACACCCTTTGATCAGCTCTGCTGCGAGAGAGTCCCTGAACCAGCCTGACCTCCAAAGTCTCCTTTGGATAACCCGGTGACACGAGGTTTGCTGTGAGAAATGGAACAAGGTTAATAATTAATACCTTTGCTGGTGTCTGAAATAGCGACACGAGGGTGGCTTTCGACACATGTTTTATTAATGAGCTTGGGAAACAATTGCTCTCTCCCAGCAAACACCACTCAGAGCTTCGCACCGGGGGAAAAAAAAAGGGATGCAGGGACCGTCTGGGATTTTTTTGGATGCTGGTGTTGCTCCCCCTCCTCCCCAGGGCACCCACAGCGCTCGGTCACCGCGGAGAGAAATGTTGTGGAAAAGATTGGCAAGTTGTGAAACGGGGAACAAAGAGAAAATCAATTGAAAATCATCTTGAGGCACAACGGGCTCGACCTGCCGGAGCTGAAGGATGAAATATTCCCAAGCTGAATTTTCAGAGCCGGAATATGGAATATTTCAGAGCACAGCTCGGGGGTTTTACACGCTGGTAAGGAAAGTGGGTTGCTTTGTTAATATAACAAAATATCCCCGGGACAATTAGAGGGACAAGGTTTTTACCCCCCCAGTTACACCTCATTAACTCTAAAAAACTCGAAGCCTGATTGTTTTCCAACGTTTCCCCCCCAAGTTTGTAACTACCTGCAGGATAACACTAAACCCACTGTCCTAAAAGTGGAAACACCTTTATTAAGGGACAGTAATTGTGCTCGTGTTCCTTGACCTTTCAATTTTCCCATTTTCACTCTGGTTCCTGAGGACAGCAGCCATCAAATGGCTGGGTTTGTTATTAATATTTCCCAGGAATATTGGGGGGGTTTTTTTAGGAATAGGCAGTGCCGAAGTAAGTGAAACCTTTCAAACAGAATCCCCGATGATACTTTAATTACCTAATAAATTACGGCCCACGTGCAGAATTAACAGGAAAATAATGCTCTAATAAATATGATCTTCCCAACTTACATGCAAATTGAAGCTTTGCCTTCCTGCTCAGAATTGTTCCAAATGAATTTGTGGCCAAACACTGGTATGTTCCAATATCCTGATTTTTATGTGGGTTATTGATTGCCAAGCTGCCTCCAACCAACCTGTAGTGATAACTCATGGTAAGATCAATATCTGTGCCATTTTGCTTCCACCTTTGAGGGGAAAAAAATCAAATTATGCTTATAATTTACAGAGCCTATTCATATTTATCTTAAATAGCGTGCTGTAGCACAGCTGTAATGATAAAAATAGAGTTAAATATCACAAAATTATATCATTTTTCACACCAGACTGCTCCTTACATCAATCTTAGTGATGGCAATAATTGTCCTCTTTGGAAAATCTTTACTGTTAGTCACCAGCGCTCACCCAAATGTCCACAAAAAGTAATTATAACTTATTCAGACAAACTAAGCTATGCATCCAGTTGGGAGGGGGGTGATACCTTCACTGCAGCCACATTATTTTTTACAATACGAGTGTGCTTTGCGGTCCTTGTGAAGGATAAATCATAGATTTGGCTACAGACCCGAGTTGTAGATATAGATCAGGAAGGATTTCACTTCAGAGGGCAGAACAAAAGCTGAGAGAGAAGGTTTTATGATAATTTAATGATGAGAATGCTGCTATTTTAAAATCTAATTTTACCCTTAGTCCACTAAGCAGAAAATGGATTGTGTCTGCAACATTACACAGCTGTTTACAGATGTCAAAATAAAATCTATATTTCAAAGCAAATAAATATTATATGTTTCCAGAAGGGGACTTTTGTGGCTTTACCATCAGTAACATTAGGGTTGAGTCTTTATTACCCACAAGAGGTCCAAAGGGAGAATAAGGGACTCAGCCACTGAGGACTTCGGGTTTGGTAATGCACTTTTGGGGGTTGTTAATGCACTTTTTGGGGTCATTAATGCACTTTTTAGACTATCAGCAATCCTAAAGTTCCCCAACCATGTCTTTTCTTCTCCTGATTTTATATCACAGCCATCTGTATGTCTTTTGTGGGGGTGATGCCAACCCCTCCCCAGGATGCAAAGGCCACCCAGGAGCTATAATGGCCCACTTTGGGTTTCTGGCAGTGCCCAAACCAAGGGCAATCAACTCCTTGTTAATTATCCGAGGGATCACAGCATAAAAAATGTCTATTTTTTGCTATTTCTTGACAGTGGTGGCATTTCCCCAGCTAACAAACTGAAGGAAACTTGCACTTGGACTCTGTTCCTGGAGGATGTGCCCTGGATATGCAGCACAACACTGCAGCTCTGGGGTTTTGCTGTTGTTTTGGGGTATTTTGGTGGAGTTTTTTGAAATTTATTTCAGAGATGAGGAAAATCTCAGCAGGTGCCCACCCATGGGTCTGTTCTCTGTCCCACCGTTAGGATTTTGCCATATCTCAGGGTTTCCATATGCTCCATGCTGTCTAAAGCTTTCCATTTTCTAATCTAAGAGATTCTGGTATTTAGTTTGCCAGTTCTTTTTAATTTCAGAATCAATCACTGAAATAACTGCTGTCATCATTACATGGCTCCCAATTAAGATCTATAATTGTTTTTCCAAACAAATGCAGAGACATTGGCTTAGTTGCTGCAAATGAATTCTTCACAGTATCCCCATAATCATTCTAATCACCATGGTACAATGATTATTAAACTTTGCATATAGATCAGGGGTTCATCTCCTGGTGTGGGCTTTTTCCTAATTAATATGTTTACATCACTGAAGGAAGGGAATTAATGAATTCATGGGGTTGGCAATGATTTAATGGCTTTGTGTGTTCTGCAGTTTCCTAAGACACAGAAATCTTGGAAGAATTATTTTAGGGAATTTTTAGCATAACCCTGTTAAAGCAGAGATCACCTACATATTTTCCTGAAGTTCTCCTCTGGAAACTACTTTCATCAATAATAGGAAAAGCATCTAGATCAATTGTTTCAGAACCTAAACTTAAAAAAAATTGCTCTATTCTGATGGGGAATTCATAGTTCCCAAGGAACCCAAGGAATGTGAGTGGATATGTGCTTCCATGATTTAATAAATTATAGGTCCAGTGTACTCCTATAATAAAAGTACCTATATTTTTAAGACTTCATTATGTTCTGTGTTTCTTAGATTATTTGCATTCGAGTGGAATTGTCCTGAGGCTTCCTTGTAATTGGGAAAAAGATTTGCAAAACCCCCCTTAATGCACAACATTTCCACTGAGGAAGAAAATAGGAACTTTAAAAACTATTGAGTGTGAACAAAACAGCAGAGGCCGAAGGAGTTTTTAATTCTACCCCATTTTTGAAGCAGACCCTGCGACAAGCCCAGGGATTTCAGTTATCAGGCACCTCAGAGCAGGGCTGCAATTTGCTTTTCAAGGGCAGGAATGAGACAACGGTATTGTTGAATTATTGGGAATCGTTCCGCAGTTTCGTGCAACGATTATGAACATATTTGATGCCATTTGCAATCATTGCAGACTTCGCACTTCTGTTCCCCTCGCTTTCGTTTGTTATCTCTGTGGTGCTTTGATTTGGATTGAACTGGAATCCCTGCATCTTGGTTTAGTGCCTCCCTCTAAGTTATGCTGCAATATTAAAATGTTGTTACAATGAACACTGCTTGGGCTGCCCTCGGAGTTCTTTATTGGTTCAATTGGCTGCTCTCTGAGAAGATTATTGAGGGGAAAACACCCTCACTCGCAAAGTGGCCGGAAAATGCAAGACCATGATTACTCTGGGTATTGGATGTAAGTGCAGCAAAAGCCTTAGAGCACCTGAAATCAAGCAAAAAATGGCAAAATCCTCCTGAAAACACTGCAGTGTGTTCATGGAGGGGCTGGGAGTAGGAAAAAGAAGGAGTAAAATTCATTACCTGAGTTAGGTGGAGATAAACCCTCAACTGACTGTAACCAAAGGGCTGGAATGCAAACAATTATAAATCTAATTTGAAGGTCATGTTTATTTACCACACAGGGAAACAGCAGGACTAATGTACCTGATAGAAACAATCCTGACTTGCTAAAAGAGGCGTAATAGGTAAAATTGGATTCATCAGGAAATAGAGATAAATTTCCTCGCAGATGGGCTGATTTTAGAGCTGCTTCTATCCAGACTCCTGTTTGCGCTGTAATCAGATCCATGTTCTCTGTTACTTCCACCAGGAAATCAGAGTTCCTTGGGTTTTATTACTTGTGGCTCCTTCAGCTCCACACAATTCTTGCATTGTGGTTGTCACACACACACTGTTTTGAAAGAAAGCTCCAAAAAATTCCTACTGTATTCGATGGGTCCATAAGAATAATATGGTACATGATAGGATAAAACTTTTAGGGAATGCTAAGCATTCTTTTTATTTAAAGAAAAGGCATTTATCAGCATATTTCTTTCTGTGAAAAAATGCTAAATAGGAAATTAACTTGTGTCTAACTTTATTCCTTCTCTAGTGGCTCGGTGTTTCTGAATCAAAGAGAAACCTCGCAGCAGTTCCTTGCTGTTCTTTGCCATCACTCAACAAAAGATATGATTAAAATTTCATACTCTGCTGGATTTCTCTCAAACTGTTGGAACTTTGAATGGGTGGGCTCAATCCCTATGTGACAAAAGTGTCAGGATCTCCAGTGAAATCAAGGAAAACTGCTGGGGACTCCCTGCTCCTTTCAAGTCATGGGTAAGAGCAGCAGGGATGGCCTGATGGACCTCAGTGGCTCAGGACCCATCCCCAGATGTTGATCTGGGCTTACTGGAGAAACTGAGGCCTTGGAAAATGTCCTTATAGTGCAAAAAAAATTATATATATATATATATATATAAAAATTAATCTAATTAATGGATGGGTAGAAAAGAATGTAAGGTAAAATATGAATCTCAGGTATATCAGAGTTCCCAGCTCTCCTGCCTCGTGGAACTGCTGCCTCTGCTGCCTGGGGGTGTGAGGAATCCAGGCTTGGAATGCAAGAGTTTAGGAATTCTGTAGGCCTGAGGAAAATGTGTGAACAGGTATGGAGCATATGCAGGGGTGAACTGGAAATTCATGACGTGGACCGCTTGATGTTGGTGTTGGAAATGGGCAGGATGGATGGGATGGGAAATGGGTGAGGATTCCTGTCCAGAGGAAGCGACACTGGAAAAGGACTCAAAGGGTTCCTTTGCCAGCACAATGTTTGGGAACAAGTCACCACAGGAGGGACAGGAGCCAAGTGCTTGTCAGAGCCAGGAGGCTCTTGTGTGTAGGACACAATTTTCTTTCATATCTTGCAAGTGTGATTTCTTTTTTCTATTTAATTTTCCTTTTCCCAACCCATTCCTTTCCCGTTATTTTCTGAAGAAAGCACAGTGTCATTTTTTGTCCTGATTCCCAGCTTTTTCTCATCTACAACTCAGGTTTCCAGCTCCTTGGTACAATAAGTTGTGTTCTAAATGAGGAGTCCACAACTGTTGAATAAAAACCCAGCCCTACGTGCCAAGGTTTTATTAAGTGAGTCTAGAGAGAGTTGCGAGGTGGGTATTGGAGCTATTTCTCAAAATAAACACTATAAATATATACATCAAATGTTAGAACTAGAAAGGGGTAAGGATGTTCCTCCTCTGCTTTCCGAAAATTTACTGATGGATGGAAGGTTTGATAAATACAGATGTGCAGCACTTCCACGTTTCCATTTCTCACAACTGTTCTGTGCATCCAGAATTAATTCTGTATATTTTAAAATACTTTGGGCATGGTTTTCAATGATGGGCTTTCTTTTCCCAGGTGAATTTTCTCAACAGCAGACCAGCAAAAAGATTTTCCCCTCCAATTTACTCTGGCTGTGGACACCCTTGCTGTGAGTGCTCCATACATTTCATGGGATGTAAAACTCTTTATTGTAAACTAAACCCAAGCTCAAAGATTTACAGTGACACAACCCTTGTCCAAAAGTGACTTCACCTGTAGCGTGGGGGTGGATATCCTTTAGCTGTGCAGTTCAGCAGGATCTCTGGATTTGCTGAGCCCATGGAATAAGTGATATCATGTGGCTCTTGGATAAAAACAGGACCATGAAGGTTTTCTTCCCCTGCGAAAGAAAAACAATAATTTCAGATTAGATGTCTTTAGTGTGTCCTTACACATAAAATTGTCCTTTGGAGTCCTTTGCTCTCGGGCAGAAGTTAAGGTCTGCTATTACATTCAGCTGAGAAGCCACCTCCAGACATTTGACTATTAAGGAGGAAATATTTCAAGGCCGATTGATAATAAAATCACCGAGCCCTGGTGCTGGTGATTTATTTTGCAGGTGACAGTGAAGATTGGCTTCTCTGCACATTTCCTGTGGAAGCTCTAACGCCAACTCTTCGATGTTCCCACTACCTCACCCTTGTGCGTTTGACAACAACTGGCAAGGATGGAATTGGGGTTTCTGTGCTTGGGGCTCCCTGGTCACACCACGGGCTAAGGGAATCAATCACCTCCTCCTCCTCCTCCAACCCTCCCCATCCTCTGAAATATTATTTGGGATACTTTAACTGGCCTGGTTTCAGCGGTTGGTTTGGGTTTGTTCGTGGAGTTTTTGTTTGCTTGGATTTTGGGTTGTTTATAGGTTTTTAGCTTCCCCCCACACCTTGTTTAGAGCCTTTTCAAACAGAAGTGGCATTAAATAATCATATTTTAAAAATTAAATGACTGATTGTAAAGCAAAGCAGAACTAATTCTGGTTTTCATGCTGGTCTTTCCTGTTGTGGGAAGGAGACAATTTGTTCAGCAAAGCGTGGGGACAAGGCAGAGCAGCTCTCAGAGGTGGTGGCTGGGTATGGTTAAATAATCTTTTGGGGTTTTTTTCCTGCTCCTCTCTTGGTTTTAATCCCCTGACAAATTCGAAGACTTTCTTTTTCACTGATTCTACAACTGACCCTTTGACTTGTCTTCCCTTGGGGAGGAATTTTTTTCCCTTCTGGGTTAATTTCCTCAGTCTTTCTTGTTTCCTCCCCAAGCCTGCCAGTGAAAAGCTTTTGTGAAGCACCAAAAGCACCCAGAGATGGTTGTTCCACATTTTCAATCAATGCAGCTGGGTGGGTCAGGGGTGAGCTACCTGATGTCCATAAAAATCCCTGCTTCATCTCATAAAAATGGAAATATTTTAGTAAATCTGGAATTAATTTCCCATGTTTTGTTCTAAACGGCCTTTCGGCTCATTTGTCATTTGCAGACTATTGAACATCTTAATTCTTGGATCCCCTTTCCACGTCCTTAATACAGGAGGCCCTTCATGTGTTGAATAAGGACACACAATAGTTTGCATGTGCTCCAACAGCTCCTTTCACAAAAATACTCTCCAGGACTTTTAGTAAAGGCAACTTCTTGCTCTCAGTTTGTTTTCTCTTTAAGATCCTTTTCTGGCTGCAGAGAATAACCCCAAATTGGTGAGAAATGATGTGCACTTTCAGAGCCAATGGTGTCCTAGGAGTCCATCTCTTATTTATAGAAAAGGTCAGGCTGGTCATTTCTAATTTCCTGACACATCCTTTTGTGTTTCCTATAGAGAATGCTCATATATTTCTCCCCCATTCTCCAGATTCAATAGAGTCCCCATGATTTCTCCAGAGATAAATGTGACAAATGAATCTTTGTGGGGCTGTTTATTTTTTTGAAGATTTAAATAATTCAGATTTTTTGAGTCCATCGGACTATGAATGTTTGATTAAATGTATCATTTTTATACACAAAAATCACGTGTGAGTCCTCAGCATCGTGTTGGAAAGTAAACATAAGCCCTTGTTAGGAAATGTTTTAGAAGTTAAACTGTATTTCTTTATGACACCAAATCAGTTTGATCTCCATAAAGACCATAATTATGCCAGTCTGAATTCAAATCTAAAGGATGAAAATGAATCAACGCTCCCGCATTCATTACATGATATTGTCTCCAGCCACTGCAGGGATTAACACAGCGCCAATGGAAGAGGAGGATCCCTGGTTTTTCCATAATTATGCACCTGCAGGGAAGATCACAGTGCTTCCCTTCCACTGCTTTATGGGCACTGGGGAGTTATACTGGGCTGGGAGGTTCCTGTCAAATGTACTTAAAGAGGTTTTAGTTAGTCAAAAGAAATATTTAAATGTCCCTGCATTGTCTCCTCCAAACGAGGGGAAAGAAGCACAAATCCGGAATGCCTTTCCAGACCAATCCTGCTCCCTGTTCTTTCCTGGTGTCTGGTTCTGGTTGGCTTCAGGTTCAGCTCCTGCTGAGGTTTCTGCCCAGCTGGAGATGCAGAACCTCAGTGGACCAGTACTGTAAACCAGCTGACTCTTTTTTATCCCTTTCCTGCCGGAGATCTTCCTTTCCATTGTGATTTTTTGCCAAGTGGAGCTGTGATTACCATTATTCCAAAGCGATCGGTAACATCAGACAGATCTGGTTTGGTGAACCTCAGGGTGTTCCAGAAACATCACCCTCCATTTGTGGAGAAAGGTTTTGGGTTTGCCTGGGGGAATCAGCTGCAAGTGGCCAAAGTCAAGAGGACTCATTGCCCCAGGAGCAGAAGGAAACAGTCCTGCTGGGCTGAGAGACCTGCAGTGTTTGCAGCTTCTGGCACCATTTCTGTGTCCAGGAGAGTTTGAGGTGATGAGCCCTTGGCGGTGCAGAACAAGTGGCTTTAGGTCTTGTATTGGGGAATTCCAAATTAGGGCTGGGCTGGGGCTGTTCTTTCCTCCCTGGGGCTCACACAGAAGGCATGGAGGGGTCCTGCTGCTGCCTGGGCAGGTGGAGGTTGTGAGAGTGGGCAGGCCCTGGAACAGGGTGCCCAGAGAAGCTGGGGCTGCCCCTGGATCCCTGGGAGTGTCCAAGGCCAGGTTGGACGGGGCTTGGAGCACCCTGGGCTGGTGGAAGGTGTCCCTGCCCATGGCAGGGGGTGTGATGGGATGATCTTTAAGATCCCTTCCAACCCAAACCATTCCATGATTCTATTTGTACCATATCAGTGAATGCTCGTGGAAGATCACAGGAATAAAGAGACCAGAATAACAGTAAGATCCAAACTCTGAAAAGCTTCTAAATGCAAACTGCTATAACTCACATAAGCAAAGCAGATAAGGAGGAATTTATCCAGGCTATTAAGTTCCAGGAAGGCTGTAAATTCCAGGGGTAGCCAGTTTCTAATGAATCTTTCTTAATGTGCCTTAGATAGAGCTTCATATCTGATCCAAAACATTAATATGACTTTATGGGCCAAAGCTGACACCTGATTAAGAGGCCTCTTTTAAATCAGCTGGGTAGTAAAACACTTGTCAGTTTTGGCAAAAAGGATGGGACAGGTGAGTGAGACACCTCTTCCTTCTAATGACAAACTATGAAAAATCCCAAATCTGTTTAATTTTCTTCGCAACTGAAGGCATTACTAATTTTTTAATTGGAAGAGGGGGAGTTTGTAAGGTCCATGTCATGGAGTCTTTCCCTTCAAGTAACAGTGAGGCTTTTGTTGATTGACTCTTGTCAGAAGCAGAACAGAATGATTATTTCCCTCATCAAAGGCCTGGACCAAGGACTGTAAAAGGAGCATGAGAGGTGCAAACTAGAGGTAATGGATGAGCCACTGTGTAAAGCAACACACATCACTTCAAGGAATCAGATATTAAGGCTGAAAGAGAAGATGGGAAAAGAAGGAGCAGAAAAGGGCATGAAAGTGTTCTGTGAAAAGGAAAACTTGTCAGTGGAAGAGGCAGCAGGAGATGGGCTCCCTCCTCTCCTCTCCATGACACCCAGCTCAGAGAGTGAAGCAGGAGACACACGAAGAAAGGAGATTAGATGTTAGAGGTTTGAGCAAAAGCGACCTAAACCCTGTAGGATTTCCCCAAAGGGGCTTCAGCTTGCGTGTGTTTTCTCCCTGCAGACAGTGAAGTGCAGTGCTCCAGAGGCTCCTTTCAAGCTGTAGCTTCTATTGCGAGATCGAATTGGGCGTGTAATCCACATTGTCTCTGCTGTCAGACACCAAACCCAGGGAGACACTTCTCTGCCTGTGATGTGGGAGAAGGGCAGGCACTCAGGGGGTGCAGGGGGTGAAGTCCTGGCACTGCTGAGGGCACAGAAACTCTGGGTAATGAGCTGAGGTTTGGTGCTCGAGTCCAGCGTTTCTATATGGAGTGTCTGGGAAATGACAGCACACAGTGCAAGGCATCCTTCTCAGAGAATCAGAGAACATTAAAGTTGGAAAAGACCTTTAAATCATCAAATCCAACCATCCACCGTGGCCTCAAGTGCCACGTTCACACATTTTTTGAGCACTTCCAGCGATGGCAACATCCAATCCTTGACAACCCTTTCCACAATGAAATTCCTCCTAATATTTAATCTAAACCTCCCCTGGTGCAACTCAAGGCCGTTTCATCTGTATCTCAGTACCTTTTCCTTGAGAATTAACAACTAAGAAGGCCAGAATATTTAGGGCTCCTCCAACCCTGG
Source organism: Sclerurus mexicanus (assembly GCA_013396755.1). NCBI lineage: Eukaryota > Metazoa > Chordata > Aves > Passeriformes > Furnariidae > Sclerurus > Sclerurus mexicanus. The sequence continues at coordinate 2,814,145 of VWZF01005839.1, read as the reverse complement.
TAAATGGCACAGAAATTTTAAATGTTTTCAATAAAAATCATTCTGTATCCCTTCAATTGTATTCCTTGAGAAATCAAACATTCCCATCTTTTTGCTGTTATTCGAACAGAACCTGTGTGGTGGTGCAGGAGCTGTGACAAACAACATGCTCAGGTTATGAACTGACTGCACAATTTCCTGAAGTGCCTGGATGCAAAAACAAACAATAAACCCATAAAATATGGCTTTAATTACTTATAGAACCAGCCCTCATCAGAATCTAGCATATAAAATTAGGGTGTAATATATCACAGGTAATAATTAGGGAAGTATTATGCAAAATGCTGCCATATTCTTGAGAATGATGAGCCTTTTGCAATTAAATATATATAGTGACAAAAGATTTTGTCAAAATCTGATGCCTCCAAGATATTTTAACAGTCCTCTCATGATAACCAGTATCGCTTCAACCCTTTGAGCTGACTTTCTGTGAGTATAATTGGGTATCGGGGAGTTTATTACCCATCTAACACATACACACATTCTAATTCCAAAATAATTAATGGGAGATCTGGAAATGCCAAAAAAGTGACGTTTCTCTTCTTAGCAGCCTGAGTGTGTAAAGGTGCTACAGCCTGAATCAGGACAGGGCTAGAAATACACCCCTGTGCCCTCCGTACTAATAATGCCATCATTTATTTAAAACCAAACACGTGAGTAACAATGGTCTCATACCTAGTGCCTGCCTTTTGTTTTTTGGCTTTATGGAAAGATTTCCTGAAGGTTTTGCCCCATTGTGCACGACATAAACAAGACAAAGAAATGGTGAAAATCACAAAATGATTTGCTCTATGTCACAAGCTTGGCCATGCCCTTCGGTTTGAGAGCTTTGTGGAACAGACACCTCATTCTGGAGAGCCTGATGAAGATGGAGGGTTGGCGTACAGTAATCCTGACGTGCCCCCTCCTCAATGCACTTTCATTAGTGTTCTGGGTTACCAGGCAAGAGGAATAAATAATAAGGAAAATAATAAGGAACCTTTTCCAACCTAGCGCACAAGCATTTTGTTCTGTGTGGTTTCGGTTGTGAGGAAGACCCAGATGCAGTGACAGATACTGTTTGCTGCATTGTGCTCTTGCAATATTCATTTGGCACCGTCGCCAAACTGACTGAAGGCTCAATTCAATCACTTACAATACAGGAAAAGATAACAGCTATATCATTTAATATCCTGCCACTTAAATAAATCCAGCACGTTGCTTCTCTCTAACTGTGCTTGGTGCAGAACCGTGCTTTACTGTCTCAGAGGGTGGTGATTCATTAAGCTCAGACAATTTTTGCTGCTGCTGGAGTTGATCAGCTCTGGGGTTTTGTGTGGTGACCCCAAAGTTTCCCAGTGATTATTGACAGGTGATTTGTAGGGGAGGGAGAGAGGGAAACGCTGACTGCAGAGGGCACATCCTGACCTGGCAAACTGCAGTTCCGCTTGTTCATAAAGCAAGGCAAAAATAAAGAAATTGGGGGAAAGATTATTTCAGCCCCGTTGTAGTGTTTTCATGGCACATCTCATTTACAGCCCTTCCAGTGACTCTGGAGTCAGAAAACTGCTCCATCCCCTCCTTCCTGGAGATCCTGAGGAAGCCAAAGGGTGGGAATGGCTCTGGCTCTCTTTTCTCCATTTTGCTGTGCCAAAATAAACCATCTGATGGTTTCAAGGAGTTAGAAATGCCTTTTTCCTCCTTCCCTCTGCTCTGGGGCAGCCCAAGGTGTCTGGGACAGCCAAACCCTTTCCCCTTCGGGTCCATTCACCCAAATTTTTACACCTTTCATGGCACACTTCTCTCCCTGCCCCGTGGCAGAAAGACCTGGGGCATTAATCTGTTGGAGAAATACTGATCAGATACAAACTCGCTCACTAGAACACCTCTTGATTTTATTTTAACTTCCCAATAATTTCAGTATTAAAAATATGCAGCAGCCTGGTGACTGCTAAGTCTGGCTACCAATTTAAGTAGGCACAGTTTCATGCCACACTGATTTTATTTTTGAACTTTTTCCATGCAGAGGCTGAACCAAAGTGCTCTGAAATCAGTGAAAACCTTTCCTAAACCTTCAGTGGATCGACTTCTACTGAACCAAGTGGAAGCAGCTGATACTCTGTTTTCCCTTAGACTTCTCTGTGGGTGAAACTGTGAAATAGAACATACATTTATCCTGTACTGCATGGAAGTGTTCAGTGCAAACCCAAACAATTCCACACACAATGATTCCTCTTGTTTCCACACTTCAGAATTCCCATTTATGTTGAATTGTGTTGTAATGTGAAGTGGAATTTTGGGTTTTGCAACATGATGAGCCCCAGACCTTGGAGAAAGACAATCTCCATTGCAGGGGACTAGAATTAAGGTGGCTGTTTAAGCTATTATTTAAATTTTGGTTATTTATTTTGAATAACTGGAACAAAGGGGCATGAATAAAACAGTCAGGAATTAGCTGTAAGAACACGACATCAGAAATTATTTTATATGTAGATAGAAAGGTTTAAATTCTGGAATAAGACTCCAAAATAATTGAGAGCATGAAGATAATAGAAGAAAAAACGTGGGGAAACATTTATTTTTGTAGTCCAAATTATTCCCCCAGCAAAAAATCCTGAGGACACAGAACAATCTGATATAGAAATTTCAGGCTGCCACCTCCTTCTTGCTTTTGGGTGATTGATAACTTGGGAAGAAAATCTTGGGAAATAAATCATCTTAAGCAATGATCCAGGCAAGATTAAAAAGGTCTTTATTTTCTTACACATAATTGAAGAGGAATGCCAGGGGTATTTATAACATTTTAAACCTAAGGCAGGTCCTGATTTAATTTAGGTTATTCAGGCAGGATATTATCAAAATATTTATTGTATTGACTGACTGATTAGCATATATTTGTCATCCCAGTATTGATATCCATTTAATAGATTGAAACTAAATTTGGAACTTAGATTTAAAGAAAAAAATGGTCTTAGCAAAAAAATTGGATACGGTCTACTGCAAAATTGAAGATCCACCCGTGGTGTGGCTGTTTGGATGGGATGAACTTTCCTGTCCAGCAGCACCCGCAGATCTGCCTCACCCTGAGAATATTTCTGTTTAATTATTATTTTGGCATCCTGGCAAAAAAATTTCTCAACTCCCACGAGCAGCAGAAAGGGAAATAGTGATTTAAACAGCAAAATCTGGTTGGGCTTTCATGGACTCTACCATGGGACACTGGTTGTATTCCAGAAACCTGCTGGGAAGAGGGAGGTGCAAAACTCCCCAGGAAAGGGCAGCACCCCCCTTAATGCTCCCAACTGAAATTCCCACGGCAAATGATTCTGGATCGGCCAAAGGGCACTTTTTGAAGCCTTAATTTTGGCGAGGGTTTAATATCTCCTATTTTCCCGAGCAAACGCAAAGGAAGTTCAAGCCCTTTCAGTGCTGGCACGCCGAAATTTCGCCGAAGCCACAACCAGAGCTTTGGAAATGCTCGTTTTATTTTGGGAAATAACTGCCAGCGATCGAGTTGCTCGGGCAAGTTTTTGTCTCTCGAATCTATTTTAAAGGAGCTAATATCAACATTTCCCATGTGCAGCAAGCTGGGGACGTCTCGCTGTCAAAATTACTGTTCTTTTCCGTTCGAGTAAAAATGACCTTTATCCAGTGCAGTCTCAAAAATAAAAAAAAAAATAAAAGATGACAGCATAAACAACAAAACAAAACCCAGCTGGAAGGAGGGGGGGAATGACAAGGCTGCTCTGAAATGCTGCCTTGGAGCGGAGCTGGAAGTGGAAGGGAGCAGCAGGAAGGGAGCAGGGCTGGGAGCCGGGGGCACGGCAAGGGGAGACGTTGCAGGGATGTCACCAGGATGGGAAAAACAGGGAATGCTGGAAATTAGCCCTGTAGGGAAGTGCCTTCCCCTCCCGATGGCGATGTCTGACACCAGAAGAGCAGCAATCCCAAACACAGGAGTCGAGGTGTCCCTCTTAGCCCTTGCTGAGGCTCCCAATCCAGGGAACAGCCTGTGGAGCATGGGGTGACAGGGGGGACCTGGCCTGGTTTGTCCTCTTCTATCTCCTGTGGGTGTTTCCAGAGGGAAACCACAACCAGAAATGCTTTTCATGATCCGATATGAAAAATTCCATAATTCTGGCACCTGTTCCATGGCCAGTGCCGGTTTAGCTCCTTCCTTTTGCCTCTACTTTCATTCCTTGTTGCAATCTGGCAAGTTTAAGAAACAGAAAGTCTTTATCTTCTATTTTAATCCAGGTCTTAAAAGCTGTAATGTTCAATCAAGCCTTTACTTATGATATCAACAACATTCTTTTGCAAACCCATTTTTTCCAGCTGGGATTTACAGTGATCCCTCCATGCTACTGCTTTTAGTGTTTAGGGCACACTTCGGTTTCTGCCCTTTATTTCATTTAAACTGCCTGGTTTTTAAGAAGCTCGAAGAAACTAATCCAAGCTTTATGCCCTTTCCCCACCTGGAGGTCTTCAGAAAGGACAGGAGTGAAGGCAGAAGAGCCAAGTCCAGGTTTAGGACCTCTCAGCCCATTGAGTTCTCTGGGATTTTTTACAATTTCACTGCTTGGGCTGGAAACAGAAACAGGGATCAGGCAACCCACATTTGGCACATCCTGCTGGGAGCTTTAGCACCAGGCCAATAATGAATAATTTTAGATCTAGGACTTTGGGGTACTTTTTCTCTAATCCAAAAATCCCAAAACCGCTGCAATTCTGTGGAAATCTTGCGTATTTGGATGGCATATTTTTCCCAGCTATAGCAGGGAACTGATAACAGGCTGCTGAATTACTGCTTAATAACCCACTAAATGAGTGCCATCCAAGACAAGGGGGCATTAAATGATGGCTATTCAGGGGAAAAGTAGAAGTGCAGAGAGAAATGCAAGAGGACTCTCTGCAAAGAGGGAAATTGGATTAGTTGTCTCATCAGTGGCGCTGGCGAAATTCAAACTGAAGCAGTTTGAGGAAAAAAGGGAAAAACAGAAGTGTTTTCGTTCCATGAAGTGGCAAAGGAAGGAGGACACTCGAGGCAGGAGCTGCTTCCCATCACTTCAGATGGGGTAGAGAGTGTTTAATTATGGGGATAATGGGAGCAGTTCGATGTAATACATGCAAAGACAAAATCCAAAAAGCTAAAATTATGTCAAGATGATGTTAGAAATCAAAATAAATCAAAAGAGGTAGAGGTGGTGGAGAATTTCAGGTTGTAAAGACAAAAGGCCAAGTGTTACTTCAGATCAGGCTGTTGATCATAGAGTCATTGAATTCCAGAATGGTTTGGGTTGGGAGGGACACACAGAGTGGGACATTAAATCTTGATTTAAGTGAGATTTCCTAAAAAATGTCATGCATTTCTGTTGATTTTTCCAATCATGTGGTTTAGACTTTTTAGCCCAAACCGCAAAACCAAGGCACAAAATGTGAATCAGGATGGATTCTGCTCACAGGATTTCACTCTTTTCCACACAAATGACCTTCCAGATCTGTAAAACACAGTAATATTTTTAAAAAATTACGGGTTTGGGCATTTCTGTTGTGAAGGGCTTAAATTCAAATCTTCAAAACTTTTAATGTGCAGCTCTCTGTCCCCAGAGAAACGCAGGTTATTTGTAGGAAAAATTACCCAGCCCTTAAAGCTGTACTTCTGTCCATCTCCAGGAATTATCAATTCAAACATTCCATCATGAAAAGTCATGAAAATAGACATGGAAGTGAAAATGAACCTGGAATCCAGATAAACTTCATACGGCTTTTCAGAGAGGGTGCTTGTTTATGGTTTGTTAGATAACATGGGATTTAATAATATTCCTGGTCTCTAAATCTCCCTGTTCACTCTTAGTCCAAAGTGATTATTCTTAGACTCTTTGAAGAGAAGACTTTGTTGTTCCCTGCAAGTCGGTGGCATCACTGGCAATAAAATTTATTTCAATTTGCAGTCAGATTGGGGGATGTTAATGAGATTTACCTTTCTTTAAGGCAAATTTGTGCAGCACATTTGCAGCACCAATTTAATTGCAGCACCACACACACTTTGGGTACCGGCAGCTTATCTCCTGGAGAGGCTGGGGGTTAATTGAGTGAATAAAATAAATGTAGACTAATTAAGAGATGACAAGTTATAGCTGATAAGGTCACTTGTCAGGCAAATATGAATTCAATATCTATTACAGAAATGGCTACATTTTCGCTGGCCTAGAGCAAACTATTTGTGTTTTGCAAACCCACAAATGTTTACTACAAAGACACAAAGAAAACTCTTTGATTTCTACTGCATTCAGTGGAAACCAGAATAAATTGAAATAGAATCAGTAGTTGGAGGTATCATGTTATATTCTGATTTAAGTGTCCAAGGCCAGGTTGGACGGGGCTTGGAGCACCCTGGACTGGTGGAAGGTGTCCCTGCCCATGGCAGGGGGTGGAATGGATGGGCTTTGAGGTCCCTTCCAACTCAAACCATTCCATCACTCCATGATAAAGGAAAGGTGTGAAGAGCAGCTCCAGCACGACTTCAGTACAAACACCCACCACCCTCTGACACCTTTGTGAGCTTTCACTCCTGACTCGAGCAGGACCTTTTTGTGCCTTGTTTGTTTGGCAGCCAGAGTGAATAATGTTCCCAGGCAAACAATGAAGTGATGTTGCTTCTTCAGAGAAAATATTATCCCAAGAAAGAGTGTGACAGATCTGATCTTACAGAAGCTTTGTGGAGAGAAGGCAATTTAAAACCACGGTGACTTTCCTCTCTGATACCTTGAATAGTTGGATAACTTCAGTAATCTTTCACTTTTCTCTCAAAACCCTCCTCCTTCTACTGTGCCCAGTCTGCAACCATCAAATGCTATTATTCTGCTTCTAAGGAGCTCCAGGGCTGCACTGAAAGGTGCATTTGTCATTACAAATATCTTTGTCCATGAGAACTTTTCATTCCCACCAACAGCAGCTCCCACCATGGCAAAGCTTGATTAAAAGACCTGACTTATAAGTTGGAATGAATGAGTTACAAGTAATTAGAGCAGGCTGAAAAGCAGGGACATGATGTTTGGAGCTAAGCAATGTCACAGATAGGGCCTTAATTAGCAGCAAAAGTGATTTAGCAAAGTAATATTCTAATACCAATCCAATTGCTACAAATTATTAATAACAATAAGCACAGAATAACCAAGACCCACTAACAGTGAGATGCAATATCTGTCAGAGGGAAACAGAGTGCCCCTTTAATAATGAGATTGTAATTAGAATAGAATAATAAAGCATATATTAATATTGAACAAAGGACAAAATAATCTGGCATTCTTCTATGCAAAATGGAAACAAAAAAAATCCTAAAACTCTAAAATAGTCTGAAAATCAAATAGATGAAAATAAAGGCATAGAGATTATGATTAAAGTCTATGAATTTTGCCTCGTGCTGCAAACCTGGACTTCAGACAGTGTCCACAGCTGCCCTCTCGTTCCTCTCTTAACTCCTGCAGAAGCCTTGGAGAGCCCTGGCTCTGTTTGGGTGCTAGTTATGGTAACTGTGCCATCAGCCAGAGCAATTAGTAACATAAATCCTGACATGGGTGGGCTTTTCTCTCCAGTTCCTGGAACTGTGTCATTCCATGAGAATTAAACACTGCTTTTAATTTTCAATTTTTAAAAAGGGTTTAACCCTAAATATCAATGAAGGGGTGTCCTGGAGGGTGAAAAACAAAGGCAAGGTAAATAAATTTGCATTATTTTTTGATGTTTCGGGCCTCTGATCCGGTGTCCTGGAAAATGTGATCGTGTTTGGAGCTGACAGAGCAGGAAAACTGTAGGATGTGACTGTACCAAGAGCAGTGAGAGGACTGTGGTACAGAGAGTGCTTTGGGGCTGGCTCAGGTATTTCCACTCAGCCATTCCCTATTCACAGCCCCACTAGACTGATCCATCCATATTTTTCCATCCGTATTTTTCCCAAATTGCAGGTCAGGATGTGTCTCAAGGCTGCCTTCCCATGCACAGCCCAGCACAATTGCAGTGGGAATCACAAGGGTTCCTCTTCCAGCTGCAGATGAAAAAAATACCTCCGCTCTAAGAGGTTTATTTTTGCAAAGCAGGCACCACAACCACAGCCTAAAAGGTACCGTGTGGTTTGAAATGGCTCTGGGAGCTCCAACTCTGTGACAGCCACATTTTGTGTCTCAGGCAAGTGCCAACTGCAATACCAATAAAACTAAAAAAAAAAAAAAAGATTTTGTATATGAATATTTTATTTTTATTTTTTTTTTGCTGTCAAGAGACCGGAGGAGAAAACAAATCAGATTTTTGACCCCCCCCACCCCAGTCACAGTGATTGTGGTCCCAAGTTTTCCTCGGGAATGCCAAGCAGCTGGGAATGCAGTGAATTCCAAGAAGTTTTCAATGTTAATTCCTGCTCAACAAGAAACACACACACATAAACAGCAATCAATGGGCTCTAAATGAAAAAGAAGTAGCAAATCAATAACTAGAGACGTTTGATTTTCAAGCTTCTGCAAACAATGGGAGGGATGATCAGCCTGTGATTATGTGGAAGTTGCAGATATTGTTGCAGCTCTTAAAAGTTTGTGGGCAAGGTCTTCACCCATGTCAGTGTGTGCAGAGCTGCTGGATGGGAATATTAAACAGAGTTGAAATTTGGGATGGCTTTCCATTTCTAAGGAAAGCAGGCTTAATTTTTTTTATTCCTCTTCTTTTTCTTTGCATTTCCAAGGTGTGTTTTCTGGAAACAAATTAAATCCTTCTTGCTCTTGCTGTCCACTGACATCACTTTTCTGCTAGTGGAAAATAACACGCTAACAGCTGGGTTTGTCTCCATTTCATGCAGGAATGAGACGATCATGGAATGAGATGATCTTTAAGGTCCCTTCCAACCCAAGCCATTCTATAATTCTGTGATTCTATGTCCATCCTTCTCTCCCAAATTAATTCTAAGGTTTGGTGAGTCAGTTTTTCAACTGAGGCATCAGTTACAAAGATAAAATGTAATGGATGTGATTACGAAACTCCAAGGCGTTCCCTGCTGTAAGTCTTTGATTGCCACAGGTTGGATGGAGGTGGAGCAGCCTCAGCTCTCAATGCGGGGGGAGGGGGGGGTCACAAAATCCAGCCCTGTGACAACAGTTCAACATTCATAAACAGATCTCTGCGCTGCTAGTCACCTCTCCAAAAATGTCCCAAAATTCAGCTGACAGGGTGAAGTGAGACATGAAACAGGCTGTGGGCTTCTCCCAACCAAGGAATGACAGCAGGGCCAGGAGCAGCTCTGTGCAACGGGGGAGGCAGCAGGACATGGGACTGTCAGCTTCTTTTGGGCTCGTGTGTAACTGAGCTGGAGATGCAGAAACAGGGAAAACTATACTCAATTACATTTTCATGGAATCATAGCATGGTTTGGGTTGGAAGGGACCTTAAAGCTCATCCAGTGCCACCCCATGCCATGGGCAGGGACACCTCCCACCAGCCCAGGCTGCTCCAAGCCCCGTCCAACCTGGCCTTGGACACTCCCAGGGATCCAGGGGCAGCCCCAGCTTCTCTGGGCACCCTGTGCCAGGGCCTGCCCACCCTCACAGGGAACGATTCCTTCCCAATATCCCATCCAAACCTACTTTCTTTCAGTTTGAAGCCATTACTTAAATCCAGCAATTTTACTTTAAAATTTTGTGCCTCACCAACCTGTTTCAGTGATTTATTATTTTGCTTTCTTAAGCTGAATTTTTTTTATACTTAAATTTCCATTGCTGCCAATAGAAAATGCTCAAAATATTTGAAGTGCTTAATCACCTGCTAATTTCAACTCCTTGGCAGTGATAATAAAGCAAAATTGAATTATCTTTGAAGCTGTTGCAAACAAAAAGAAAAAAAAAAGGGGAAAAAAATTTAACGACTTCTAAAGTACCAGGATGTTATTTGACAAAGTTAATGAGCCTTTTGTAGAGGGAGATGAAATGGCTTGATATGAAACAGAACAAAATCATGTAAAATTTAAATAACAGGGAAAAAAAATAATGTAAAGTAACTAATTGAAGAGATTAGAAAGCAATAATTACTTAAACCTGTGTAAAAATAGGTTAGGCCTTTCAGAATATAGAAGATATGTATACACTGGAGCCATATAAAAAACATAAAAGTCTAGTAATGACTTCCATGAATTCCAGCATGCTCCACTGAAGTTCAGGAACTGCAAATATCGCTTCCTGACAGTGAAATCAATGCGAGCTCAAAGTTAAAGTGCACCCTCCGAGCAGCACCTGAGCTCTACCCTCTTTTTCACCACGTCTGGGCACTCAGGGAATTCAAAAAAGATGTTTTTCTTCCAGGTGAAGGATAATGAGGAACCACGAGCCCAGGTTGCTCCGATCCCCGTCCAACCTGGCCTTGGACACTTTCAGGGATGGGGCAGCTTCCGTGGACAACTACTATATCCCTCTTTGAACTGAGCAGTGAAGGAAATAGTTATCTGCAAACTCCCCGGTGCCTGTGACAGCCTCCTGCTCAAGTGGCCGGCAAGTGGCAGAGGCAGAACCGCTGAGAGGCTTCCCGAGCACCAGCCCTCTGCCGGGAGAGGAGTCCACCTTTCTGCGTCCTTGCCCTGAGGTCAGAGATTCACATTCCTCTCACACTGCCTGGGTTTTTTTCTGGTTTGTGTCCTTGAGTGAGAAACAGGTCATGGTTCTGACAAAAGACAGCAAACACAAATACCGAGATTGCCCATTCTCGTTCTTGAAATGAAATACGGAGGGGCCAGTTCTGAGTGAGACCTTCCAGAACTAAGAGGGACAAGCAGCTCACCCTCTGCCACTCACTCACTCACTCTCCAGTCTGAGGCAATATTTGGGATGATATTTTCCAACTGGCTGATGGATTAGACAAACACCTTAGTTGCCCTTCCTGTCTGTGATGTGTTCTTCACCCTCTTGCACACATTCTCTTGTCTTTTTTGAGAATAATATTTTTCCTGGTAATTCCATAAGTATTAAGTCCTGGTTCTGAGCGTGTGCATGGAAGTTCCTGGAATGCTGGTTTTAAGCCAGGATGCTGCTGGTCCATGTCAGAGCCAGACAACTCATCTGTTTCCTATAAGGTGAAGGCAAGTGAGGTACCAGAGGAAGACGAGTGTGGAGGTCACACCTGAGAGACCTTCTTTGCTCTCTCCCACTGCCCACATCAGTCTGTGCTGGGGCCTCCAGGAGCTGGCGAAGCAGCTTGTTCATTAGGAAACCAAATCCCTGAGACAGTGGCTTCCCCTAGCACCCCTGGAGCATCCCAGCTGGGTGTGGAGGAAAGCAAAGCTGTGGTGCAATTAGAAACACCTTTAGGAAGTCTTTCTACGAACAGAAATCAGGTAAAGTAACTAAATAATTTCATAGCCCATGTTCTCCATAACACACTCACAGTCCCTCCTCCTGCATCTTCCCAAGAGCCACAAATTTGTCTCTGAGTGGCAGGGAAGAGGTGCTGCCTCTCTGGGGGCTGTCACTGCTCTCCTGCCCATCCCAGGGGATGGGGTTCTGTCTTCTGCTGGCTTTGATGTACCAGAGGATGGTGGTTGCTCACTGATGTTGGGATATGAGCTGAACCTGTGGCACCCCACAGACTGGAAACAAAGGCTGCTTTTAAATGTCACTCCTCACTCTCCTGAGAAGGTCATTGCAGAATCAGCCCCCTCCTGCCAGATGCTCGCGAGTCATTCACAGAAATGCAACTTTCAGGGTCACTGTTTGCCTCAAATCATGAAAACTCCCAAGCTGTCCAAGGGAGACCTAATTATTACCATTCCCTGACTCATCAGCAGGTCTCTGAATGCCTCTGGTTGTTCAGAGAAGCCTTAACATTTCCAGGCTGGACTAGTTCATCTCCACAGTTTGCTGTGAGAAATAGCAAAGATGTCACTTGTCTTAAAATATATGATGCTCTGTTCCCTTCCTAAAGGTGCTGTTATGCTAACAATAAATCTGCAAGAGACTGCAGGCAGAGAGTGGGATGTGATGGGTTCAATATTCATCACGCTGTGACCCAAAGGAGGATCAGGACACTTTACATCAGGAAATTTCTCTCTCCAACTTAGCAGTTTCAAAACGATGGGCCAAAACGCAACCTCAGAGGTTGCAGTTGCGTCTTCAATTGGTTTTAAGGCACTAAGCCAAAGGGCTGTGTAAAAACACTGCCTCATTTCCAAAATGCGGGTCAGACTGGCTGGCTGGGCTTTGAATATTTATATTGTCTATAACAAATTTTAAGAGCCTGATGGCATTTGCTGACATTTTCCTTCTTCCTTATCTTTAACCCTGGAAAACCCACTTGCTTCCTTGACGGGGTCAAGGCCCTCAGCAGTGCAAAGGACAGTTGCAAAGGCCACTTCTCTGTGCCATTATTTATTTGAAGGGCAGAAGCCACCAGGAATCAGGTCAAAGAGGTACCATTTCCCTTTAGAAATGGGAGGAACACAGAAAATTTGGATAAGCTGCCCAGGAGGAAGACAAATTGCCCAAAGAGTGAGGAGGTAATTCCTCCTCTTCCTGAGCAGTGAAGAGCCTTGGAGATTTGGAAGAGGGAGCAGGGAAGCTCAGCTACTCACAGTGAAGCTGCTGTAGACTGGGATTTTACACACCCTGATAAGTAGGGAGCTACCAACAGACCTCTTTGTTCCCCCAGGACCTGGAAAAATCAAGCAGTGCCCATTTCTCTCCTTATCTAAGCTTCACAACTTGTATTTCTCCTGAATTCCTAAGCTGGATAGTAGAAGAGGTTGAAAAAAAATGGCTTTTGCAATGTATTTATGATCAAATTATTCCTTGCTTTATAACACTGGGCAAAGTCCATAAACCCTCATTGACAGGGGAGAGAATGGAGGGACTGGAGGGGCAGAGGGATGAGGTGATTCAGCTGATGGAGAAGCACACCTGGAACCCACACCCAAGATGGACATCTCAGGGATGCTTAAGACAGAAATATGATACTAAGAACTAAACCAAAATCTTCCCTTAATATGATATTTTGGCAAGCCACCCTGCACAAGAGCTCCGGAGGGAGCAGCAGGAGCCAGGAGCAGCCACAGGGGGAAAACTCGAGACAGTTTTGGTGTGAAGAGAAAATTGTTTGATTTTATTGAGCACTTTGGACAGTTCTGTTCATTTCAACTCCTCCAAATCTTGTCTAGACCTTTAATCCAGAAAGTGAGTGCTCTTTCTTAACATATTCATATCAAATAATGTTTAAATTCCAGCAACAGCATCAGGAGCTGGTTTTCATACAGCCCTGTAGCAAGTACACAGAATTTAAAGTAATGATCTCTGAGTTTATCTTCATCACCCCTCTTGCCTCTGGTGTTCTGCTTAGATCAGATTATCTCATTTAAATAGCAATGGGTTATGGAAAGGAAAAAACTCTAATCTGTTGCCTTGCTGTGTCACTGTGAATGCTTGACTCTATTTTAGTTTGTCGCTTAAGGCACTTGCAAGAAAAGCCCAAAGCCCCTCGTTGAGTCACATAAAAAAGCTCTGCTGGAAAATAAAGGTTGGAGGGAATATTTCTCTTTCTGTCTAAAGAGAATATAGAGGGTAGTTTGATTTCTAGTGATTGAATTACCATTTTGGGGGGTAATAACATCCAGCTCTGCTGTACAGCACGTTTAATCCTTAGATTTAAAATTAATTTATAGGTCAAAATCATTTTCATTCTACATGCCTGGTAGAACTGAGGCTGAAACAAGGAAGAAATGACTGACCAATGTCATTTAATAACCTGAATTACCTTTCAAAGCCCAGCCCACAAAACTGCTCAGCTCAGCATCGTGACTAGTTCCTAATTTCCCCACTCAGTTCTATTATTCCTAAATTGATGTGAACCATCCATGTGATAAATCAAAGAAGTTTTGCCCATAACTGCAGTTTGACTGTTGCCATCAAACATATTTCAGAATGTCATGTAGTGAAAATCAGCCGAGCTCCACTGAAATCAATGGAGTTAATTTATAGCCAGGTATAAATTAACCTATCTCACTGAAGTCAGTGGGAGCTTTTGCTGTTCCTTTCACTGACAGCAGGAGCAGGACAAAAGGGCCGTTGTGATCTACTCCCCGTGCCTGGGATAGGGAATATTTAATTTTTTTATCTATTTTTAAGTCTTCAAAAACCTGAACGTGTTCATATAAAAGTGAGCTCCCAGGATCTTTTAACTCAGCTGGCCCAGGACACTGGTCTTGTTAAAAGATGATCCTTCGGCAAGAATGATAAAGATGACAAAAAGTTTGAGAAGTGGAAGCTTTTGTGGCAAAAGAAAATGAAGGGAAAGGTTCTACTTGGAGATCCAAAACATGGATGTAAAACTATCCTGTCTATCACCAGGCCGTGCTGCTCCTCCAGTGATTCGTATTCCCGGATCGTCACCCATTTCTACAACTGCTTAAAGCAATCAAGAAATTACGGGGGAATCCTGTACTCAAAAAGATTGGGAAATTAGGAAATGAAAGGGAATATTGGGGTGTTTGTTGTGTTTAGTTCAGCAAATCTGGCCTCAAAGGAGCCACTGCTTCCTTGAAATACTTTATGCATTACAATATTTTACTATGAAGTCCTTAAGATGTTGGTTGTTTGTTACTGAAATGGGCCTTTAGTATTGATTTAACAGCAAGTCTGATCCTGAGATTTACATTTTTTATCCTGAGATTTACATTTCACATTGAGATAAAATGGCACGGAGTTTAATTTAAATTGTATTTTAATACACTACTGAAGTCTGCACTCTGCTCTGGTTCTTCATTTCAAACAGCTGCTGACTCATGCACTACATAATTAATTTAAGTATCATTTGAGGTTACTTTAATACAATTTCTTCCTAAGTACATGAGTAATATCCTGGCTATTTAGAGTTCAATACATTAATTGTAGACAAAAGTCAGTTGTCATGGTTTCTATCACAGCCAAGTGTGAAGGGTCAGTTCATCCCCAAATTCATTACAGCCTCAAAGAGTTCAGCTCCCATGCCGTGCCTGTTTCCAGACGGGGCTGGAATGAGTCACACGAGTTAATCCCATTTAGATGGTTTCATGAAGCACCATTGTCAACTTCTATGCTTTTAATTACAAGAAAGGGTCCAAAAAGGAATGAACTCAGAATACCAAACCCTCGCTGTGAGCCATGCCCAGCCAGGCAGAAAGAACATTTTACCTCACGATATGTTACAAACTTGTTGATATTTTAATTAAGAACAGGGGATATCCGAGGGGGAGAAGGGGGGGGGCACAATCACACTGTGCCCTCTGAGCCCAACATGCCAGGATGCCCAGCACTGGGGCACTGACGGGGTTTGCTGCTGAGGGTCTATCGTCACACCAACTGGAGGCAAAGCAAGAACATTTGCATTTGCTTTGGGCATTCAGCAAGATTTTCTCTTATTTTTGTGTATTTATATTGTGCTAGTCCTTCTTCAACACTCCCAAAGCGAGCTGGTTTTCAACCCAGCTCATCTGCTGGCTTGGGGGTTGGTGATGCCGTGGCCAAGAAACATCTCTCATGGATGTTGTTACCCAAGTAACAATTGTGTTTTTAGCTCAGTGTTACAGTTTAGACTATTTTTTAAAGCTGTTACCTGAATTCCACCTTTGTTGTGATCCTGAAGCGTGTTGGTTCAAAGGCAGAACCATGTGTTGCTGAAAATTAAACCATGTCCTAATGAAAAGCTCCTTAGTCACTTGTTCATACAAATCAGTCCCGTTAGTTTCGGTAATTGCTTCTCCTTTCTTGAAGAATTATGACACTGATATAGATTTATCAATCACAAACACTAAGAGTGGAACATTTTTACCTGTGCTGCAGCTCATGAATGGCAGCAGACTTATTAGTTTCCATAGCAACACCATCTCCACTTTCCAAGGTCAAAAATTCCTCCCATCCAATCAGTGGAAGAAAGTAAAGTGCGTCTTCCTGTGACTACCTTGATATTCTGCAAAAACAGGAAGAGAATTGGGTCATTAGAGATTCCAAACAAAAGCCCCAAATTCCCCCGTGTAAAAATCATGTTCTACTGCACCATTTGAAGACCCAGACCCTAAAAATGCAATCAATAGTCTAGATAGGATCATACCAGCACCAAAATAATTCCAAACCGGCACAAAACTGGCAAGGAGAGGAAAGAAAATCCTAGGTGATGTGGAATTCCCTCCATCCCCTCCATGTGGGACAGGAGGGAGTTTCTTCAAGTAGGAAAGGAGAATCTTCCTGTGGTTCCTCTGCCAGACTTTGCTGGGGTAGAAGAAAAGGTGTTGGCAAAAATGGGCTCTTAGTTCCTGAATGTTCCTCACACTTGATGATGCTTCTTGTCCCATCACAGGCCTGGAGCAGCTCTCCTATGGAGATGGGCTGGGAGAGCTGGGGGGGCTCACCTGGAGAAGAGAAGGCTCCAGGGAGACCTGAGAGCCCCTGGCAGGGCCTGAAGGGGCTCCAGGAGAGCTGGAGAGGGACTGGGACAAGGGATGGAGGGACAGGACAAGGGAGGATGGCCTTAAGCTGAAGGAGGGGAGATTTAGATGGGATACTGGGGAGGAATTGTCCCCATGAGGGTGGGCAGCCCTGGCACAGGGTGCCCAGAGAAGCTGTGGCTGCCCCTGGATCCCTGGGAGTGTCCAAGGCCAGGTTGGATGGGGCTTGGAGCACCCTGGACTGGTGGAAGGTGTCCCTGCCCATGGCAGGGGTGGCACTAGGTGGGCTTTGAGGTCCTTCCAACCCAAACCATCCTGTGATTCCACTGTGGTCTGGCTTCTGACCCCAGAAATGAGCCCTTGGTGAACGTGTTGTAAGGTGAGCAGAACCTGATGGACACTGTGAGCTCACACGGGAGCAGAGGGTGACACAAGTCCTCTGTAACCCGTGTGAAAAAGCACCTTTCCTGTGCTAAGCTTTATTCTTCAGAAGTGACTCATCCCCCATAAGGATTTACATAACAATTTCATTTAATTTCCTCTGACATTTCAGTCAACATATGATGAATTAAGGCAGGAAAAAGGATCTGTTTGGCCTATACTCCCAAAGGGCAACGGAGTAATTTACTGTTGGGAATCAGTTCATAAAGCATCTGAAACCAGAAATCACTTAATCAAATGAGTTTACAAAATTGTGAAATCATTCCAAACCTTTTAAGTGCTGAAAATTTTCCACTGAGAAATTACGTTTATGGTCCACATTTACAGATCCATATTCTCTTCTCACTTGTCTCATTTTTCATACCAGTGTGAAAAGCTCTCCTATAAGATTGCCCTGAACCCTGTTGCTGATGTGAGTGAGGGAGATGTTTTTTTGGAAGGTTAAGGAATTCAACCCTTTTGGAATTCATCCCACTTCTACAAGGGACCTAATTCTGTTCACATTTTATATAAACTTCACCTGAAAATTGCAGATGGTCTCAAGGGTGACACCTTTAATCTGAAAGTTGCCATTTCAGGGGAGGAATGATCCAACCTTGAGAAGCTTCTAAGTTTTTGGAAAACAGATTGAAAAAGCAGTTTCGTTAGCCTTTTGTGATGTCCTGCTTCTCACACACACCTGGGGTCTACACATTTGCATCATTTATAAGTGTTTGAAAGGAAAACTAACTGGGACAAGGTAAGTCAAAATTCTGTCCAAGCAGAATCAGAGAACAAGGAGCTGGAAGGTACCTTCACACATCAACCCTGCCCCAAGCAACAGTAACTGCACTTAAAATATCCTCAATAAATATTTACTGCCTTTTTAATACTTTTGGGTGGTTTTCTTTAATACTTGAATTCCGTTCAGGTTCCACTCTAACCCCTTCTCTAAACCACCTGTCGATACTGAAGGTGGGCATTGATTATTCCTACTTACGTGTAAAACCTCGTGCTTTTCCTTATTGAATCCCATCATATTTATTTCACACCTTTTCTCCTGCTTGTCAATATTTATCTCGAAGCTGCTGTGCACATCTCTGATATTTAAGACAAAAAAACCCACTTTGCCTTTTCCCCCCTTGTCCTTCCTGAACTGAATGTATCCCTGCAGATCAAAATGTTAGAATTCTAATTATTTACTTTAGGTGTTAATTCATCCTATATTAATTTTTGTGATCTCCCAAACATGTCCTTTTTCTGATCATTCCACATTTGGTGTGTGAATTATGATATGCAGATCACCTGAAATCCTTTCTAAGAGTTTCCAAGGAAAATGATGGCTCAAAGGAAATTATTTACACCCTCCAGGGTTACTCATGTACTACCCGGGGTGAATAATCTGAACAACGAAAAATAACCAGTAAAAGCCATTTCACTGACCATATCCAGAGTTTTCCAAGAGAGTTTGCACTCTCTTGCAGGGACAAGAAAATCTCTTTGTTTTCTATCCTGTTCTCGTTGGGTTATAGATGAGTCTTTTGAAACCAAGAAGCTTCTGCCAATATCCAGAATATATAAGCCTTTGTATTCATACAAGGTGTTGATCAATCCTCAGAACTCTAATTCTCCTGCTTCTAGGACTGCAAATTATGGGGCATTACTGTAAAAATATATATATATATATATACACACACACACACACACATATTTCCTTTAAGCAACCCAACTGTTTTACTCCTTTCTCTCTGACAAGCACAAGGACCTAACTGGCAAGCAGGCACTTAATAATTTTTACAATGTCTTTCCAACAGCAGCTTCCATGGGATTATTTACTGTCAAACTAAATCAAGAATAAATGAAAAAACTGAAATATTTATAGCATAAGAAAAATCTGGTTCAGACCAGAAATCCCAGCCTGGCATTAAATCAAGACATGTAACAAGATAAATTCTGCCATCATACCCTTTGTTTTCGGGATGTGCTGCTATCACTTATTCTAATTGTTGTGCCACAGTTTGAGCAGAGAGATGGATGGAAAACAAAATATGTTAAATATGATCATGGGGGAAACATTACATTTTCCCCTAAAATTACTGATTGCATGTCCATTTGTCAACGGAATGTAATTTATACAAATATATTGGTTACAACATCATTTTTTGTTGTTTTCCCATTAGAGAAAACAAGTCCAGAGGAAAGAAGTCAATGCTCAGATAGTTTACACCTGTGGTTTTCTCTTCTTATCTGTGGGGGGAGGATGGATATCTGTTCCTGAGACATCCAAATGTGACGTGTGGGACACACAGGGCTGTGCACGAGACGAAGTGATGGAAGCAAAGGGGGGGAAACACAGCATGGAGGGGTTGTGTGGCATCTGCTGCTCATTGCAAACACTCTGAGTCATGTTACTGCAAAGCAAGTACACCAAAGTATTCCTTTCCTCATATCTGGATACCTGGAATATTGAAAAATTCCACCTAAACATGAGATTCGAGTAGGTGTATTGACTCAGTGATGTTGCACTTAGCAGAGAAAGGGAAAGGTTTCTTGCTGCGTGGCTGAAGTTTGCAGTTGTGTTGCTGCTTTCCTTGCCAATGCAATCAGAAAGAGATATTTTATGGATTCATTTATTAACTAGAACGATCTGACATCTACTTAGTGCATTAACATAAGTGCCAATACTTTGTCCTCTACCAGAGCTGAGGCTCAACCTGCTTGGGTTGGGTTTTTCAAGACTTTTCCTCTCTACAACTGCTTATTTTTTGAGTGACAAAACACTTACAAGCTCAAATCTCCTGCAAAGGACAAAATGCTCTTGTGGTGTCATCTGACTTTTTGTGAAAATAGGCCCCATTTGCCATTTCTGCCACAACTGTGCTGGTTTTGTGAGGCATCAGTTCAGGCGGTGATCTGACATCGAGCCAGGGTGGAACTTGTCAGGCATTGGGAGCGATGACATTTCGCTCTTAGCGAAACTCAAGCAAATTGACAGTTTTACCCCTGGCAAAATGCAGCTGTGTTTGCAGAAACAGCAACTTTCTGACCCGGTGCAAGGAACAACGTTTAGCAACAGGGATTTGGGGCTAAATCCCACAGTGGAGCTTCACTGCAGGGCTGGTGGATTAGTGTAGCCACATATAGAATAAGGTCTGTTCAATGTATGTAGGAGGAAAGGAATAAAATTGTGAAGAGAAGAAGCAAAAATCCAGGGAATGCATGCACAGCCTTCCTATTCTGCAGCCTCAGCTTTCCCTCCTATCTGCTTCCACACATCTATATTATCTTTTGCATTTGGCCTTGCACACTTTTGTATTCTTCATCTGCCAGGAAATAAGCTAAGCCTGTCCCAGCCAGGCTTGAATTCTTGGCACACCGTTGCTCCCGATCTCTATATTGTCTCCTGAGCGCCTGATTTGAAGGCATCTAATGTGAATTTTCTCATGAATGTCAATGATATACGGCTACATTTTTCTTTTCAAACTTTTTTTATCCCTGGGGCGCTTTCCGCACTCAAACTCTTTTCCAGATATCCGTAACAGGCTGAATAGCAAACACTTGCAGCTACCAGAGCGGGAGCAGGAGCGCCCAGTTTGCCAGGCTGCAGCAAGATTTACGTATGCTGCCGCAGTGCTTACTGCTCGTTTAGAATTATTGAACCATATTTCGAGGCAGAAAAGCACCCCGTGTTATTTAACGAAGCCTTCCGATACCGATCGCTCCTGTTTTTCCTCTTTTCACCAAAGGACTTGGATTTTCACGTGGCTTTCACTCCTGGCTGCTTGTTGCTTACTTTTCCGAGGGAAACACAGAATAGCGTTGCTTATTTGCAATTCAGATTGGGTACATGGAGCCTTCGGGGAGGGTTTAAATCTTGTGTTTTCAAAACGTTTTCCTAAAGCCAAACAAACAGCTCATTGTGTTTCAGGTGACATTGAGGCTCGTTCGTGGTGGGACACTGGAGAGGTTTTTGTTTCTGAAAGTCCTCAAATTAAGGATTCACTGGCATTGAGTGGCCCTGGCACAGGGTGCCCAGAGAAGCTGGGGCTGCCCCTGGATCCCTGGGAGTGTCCAAGGCCAGGTTGGACGGGGCTTGGAGCACCCTGGGCTGGTGGAAGGTGCCCCTGCCCATAGCAGGGGTGGCACTGGGTGGTTTTAAGGCCCCTTCCAACCCAAACAATGTTAAGGATCCTGCTGAGAAGTCCCACCTTCTCCTAACAGCCACAAGACACAAGGATTTAAGGACCTTGAAAAAATGTTGATTTTTTCCACATGGCTTTACTTTCATAGCAACCATTAGAGAGCTTAAAGTAGAAAGCCAGCATTGAGATAGAAAAGGTCTGACAAAAAGGCTTCAAAGCTTTGGCCGAAGAGTGAGTGTGGATCCATTTTCAGTTCAATACATTATCAAATACATTTTCTGAAGAGATCTGAAAGTGTTAAATTTACCAAACCTGCCAGTATAACCTGTAAACTCATTATCACATTCCTTTTAACTTGTTCACAGACACTAAAGCTGCTTGTCTTGATGGTACCCAAACACTGGGAGTGAAGAGCAGACATTATTCTTCACAGATGAAAAGTTTAATACCTACTTCATATCTGTGAGTAAAGGCTTAAGAACTCTAGAAAACCTCCTTCCAAATATTATCAGTGTAATAATGATAAAAAAATGGTCCTATTTCATCTGAAGTTAGTAGCAAAATTCCCATTTCTTCAATAAAACAGGATCAAAATTAGAATGTCATCAAAAGATAGCGTGCAGGTTTCTTCAAGGATATGGATGTTCATAAAGGAACTGCTGATAAACCTTGACAATGGTATCTGGAAGACTCCATCTCTTTCAAGATCTCACTCAACAGTTGTTTCAATATGAGCCTCATATCACAGCAGTGCTTTAATTTGGGCCACCCTAAAGTCTGCTATTCAGTGTTTTTACTTTAATCTTTCGCTTGCTCCGCATTTAATATCCCAGATCTTTTTATTAAATCCATATTAAAGGTATTGTGATCTCTTTATGGTCCTCTCCTTTCAAATGAAACAATATCCTTGGTAACAAGTCCTGCATCTCTTACACGTCTGCTCCTCCAGCTGGTGGCAATCAGAGCACGGAGGGTTGGGGGTCCCAGGTCACCTCCCCTGGTACCTTCAGTCCCAGCCAGGGTCAAACTGCTGTGCACCTGCAAAGCCTAATAATGAGCCTCCGTCCTTCTCAGCAAGGGACACCAGCTGATGTTTTACCTGGCACTCAAAAATGCCTTGCCTGGCACCCAACTGATGCCTTTGCCTGGCACCCAGTCCCCGAACTAATGGGCAAGGGCCTTCCCTGCAATGCCTCACAGATCTGCTTGGGTGACTTTTCACCATGCACTGAGAGACTTTTCATTGCTCTTGGCTTGTTGATAAATTATATATTTCACAACATAGAACCTCATTTGTGGTTTATTGCTCGAAACCCCCAAAATGGTGGAATCCCAGCATGGTTTGGGCTGAAGGAAGGATTTCTGCACAGAAAGGGTGATCAGATATTGGAAGGGGCTGCCCAGAGAGGTGATGGAGTCCCCACCCCTGGAGGGGTTTAAGACGCGGCTGGATGTGGCACTTGGTGCCAAGGTCTGGTTGACAAGATGTTGTTGGGTTGTTGATTAGATTTGATGATCTCAGAGTTCTTTTCCAACCTGAATGATTCTCTGACCTCAAAGACCATTTTCTTCCAGCCCTGCCTTCAACCCCTCACTGGTGGAGTCCAGTTATGAAGAGCTGGAGAAATGCTCTTTTCAACCAGAGGGTTCAAATCTTGGAGAAACACCTTCAGAAGGGGACCAGGGTGTCCATCTGCCACTCCTGACTCAGAAATTCATGCATCAGAGTAAACCAAAAAAAAAAAGTGAAACCAAAGCTAATTTTTCACAAGAACCTGGAAATTTGCCTAATTATTAACAACTGGGCTTCAGCCTGGCAGGAAATATTAACAGCACCGTGAACGGAAATTATTAACTGCAGATTTCCCCCAGGAAATATTTAGGTTTTTTAATAGCCACACATTGTTGAGCAGCAATAAATAAAGAGGCCAGGACTAGTTCTGGGCTGACCTACGTGGACATGGATTGAAACCATCTGGCAGTGAGATTAGGTTGAGTACTAACTAATAAAAGTAGCAACAAGCAGGACTGCAATGCCAGGGTGACTTTCAGATTAGCTGAACCCCACATGACCATTATTTTTGCCTGAGATGAAGTCTCTAATCATTTTATTTGCATATGTGCATGCATGGGTGTCAGGAGGGAAAGTTAATTTCAAGGCTTATTGTTTAACAAGTAAATGATTCAGTGTGAAATGATGATCATTCCCTTCCTTCTTGGTGATGCTACTGCTGTTTATTGCTATCATTTAGAATCTCTTTGATAATGAGGAAAAGAAGAAAATAATCAGTTGCTTTCTGGATGGAATTGGACTTAATTCAGCATAATCTATGTATTTTAGGAGAGGGGATATAGGCAAGTGGAATAATCAGTGCAGCAAACAGATTGCTGTAGTGTCTAGACAGGTTTCAAGATGATCTGGAGATGGGAGCAGGCATACAAATGATTTACCTCCTCTGCTCCAGCTCCATGCTGGTGGAATAGAGAAGGAAGAAGTCCTTTAAAGAAAAGCCAAGGAGGAAAGTGCTGGAGTTCCTAAAGGCTTCACCCAGCAAATCCCTTTGGTACAAGAGGTTTTTGGGTGACACCAGAGAGGAGCAGAGGTTTCCTTGGAGCACCTGGAGGAGGGTGATGCCACCTGAGGGCTGGGTGTGCCAAGCCAGACAGCAGCAAGGGCAAGGAGCTGCAATTTGGGGGGTGCTTCCCTGCCCAGGAGAGCCTGAACAGAAGGATCTCAATTCCCACTAAAAGCTCTGATAATAAATGATTTATTAGGGCATAATAAATAACGATGTCTGTCTTTAACAACGTTAAAAACATTAAACACTGGTTTTATTTTTAGAGAATGATGGTATTTCAAGTCATAGAATAACATATTTTTTCTATTTAAGTTGGTAATTTGAAAAGAAAACTTAGCAGTGAGCTGTGTATTTGAATATATATGGAAAAGCACATTTTAATGTGATCTAAATATAAGCATAACTTTAGAGATTTTTTTATTACAGAGAACGATTTGGCACATTTAGAAATATTTGTTTTCCTTTTCCTATAATTAACTGTGGTTTTATGTTCCCTAGGAACATCTAAGTTCCCCCAAATTCACGTCAAAATCACATCACAAAACATATATCAATTATGTCAAGTCGCTTGAAAATTATGCTGTAATTCCAGGCCTGAAATTAATTGAGTTTTGATGGTTTAGTTTAGGGATGTTTTTCTCTTCCTGGGTTCACTAAAGAGCTTTGAGCTCGAACTTGCTATTCTGGGGGTGTTCTGGGTTTTTGGCAGGTAAACAGGTTGGCTGCTTCACTGGTGTGAGAAGGAAAACTTTGAGATTCATGGAGAAATGCTAATTCACGCCAGCAAGCAACCAGGACCAAAGACATTTGAGGGGAAAAGCCTTTAAATTTATCTCTTTTATGATAAGAATAATAATTTTACTTGGGAGACAGATAATGTTTAGGCTGCCCTTATTTATGTATGCACTTATTTAAAATACATCAATTCCAAACTTCTTAAATGGGAAGGGCCACGAAAGGCCAAGACTGGATATAAATATTTAGCAAGAGATTTTTACTGGCATTGCAATTTCATTTCCAGAGGCAGAACTTCCTTTTCATTTCTGCTTTGTTTTCTCACCCATTAGTCTGAACATTGCAAGCTAATAGGACTTTAACCTGTTTTTTTTGCAACATCAATGCTCTGAGAAGCCTCTTTTACCCCCTTCTATTCAGTACTTCCATTTAGACTCTCTTTATGCACCACAATATGTTGTCGGAATGCCAGAGGATAATCAAGAGGAAATTGCACGGCGCCAAATGATGTGTTGTGATACAAAAAAGAAATGGGAGGGAATGGGACCCTCCACTGTCTCACTCAAGGCCCTTTGGAGGAGCTCTTAGGTGGCAAAGCGCTCCTGCAAAGGATTCTGCTGATTGAATACCCCAAATATAACTGGGCGAGGGGGAACTGTGCCCACCCCTCTCCACAGCTGGGCACCCAGGGCAGCTGCTCTGCCCTCACAGCTGACGAGAGAATCAGACAATCCCAATGGGTTTGATATGGCCGGTGTGTCATTTAAAGGAAGATGGTGAAAAGTCACCTGCGTGTTTAGCTGTTATTCCGCCCTTTTCGCCTTCCTGACGTGTGTTTTCTATTTCAAGAATTTCTGTGCATTCTCAAACAGTCCTGCATTCTTCATC
This sequence comes from Sclerurus mexicanus, assembly GCA_013396755.1. Lineage (NCBI taxonomy): Eukaryota > Metazoa > Chordata > Aves > Passeriformes > Furnariidae > Sclerurus > Sclerurus mexicanus. The sequence goes on along the minus strand of VWZF01005839.1, from coordinate 2,788,928 downwards.
TGTCCATGGCTGTGGTTTTGGGGTAGGAGAATAAGTGAAAACTTCCCTGGTTTTGTTCCTGCATCGAACTGCTGTGAACTCACGATTGTTGGTTTAACAGATTTTAAAACTATCTAAATCTCTCTTTCCATAGTAAAGGGGATGTTTTCTTCTCCCCTTATCACTTCTTTATCCCTTATCAAAAGCAACTTTTGCCTCTTGGAGTCACTATTAAAGCACAGGATTTCCCCAGACCTCTGAGAAAGGCTGTCCTTTGTTTTAAGCCAAACCAACTACATTTAGAACACGGACAAATGCTCTGTCACAATAAATCCCTGAGTGCGTTTGTTAATAAGGAAGCACAGTTACATTTCCCACATCAATAAAACCAAAACAAGGCAACAGCCCAAATTTGCCCTACATTTTGTAAAGGTACCTGAGATAAATTGCCTTCCAAACTGGAGGCTGGCTCTTTCACACTGCTAATATTTCCAGCCAGAGGCCATCAAGAGGAACAGAAGGAATTGTTCAAGGAAAACACTGAATTTAAGGGGTTTTTAGACTGTTCAGGGTATGTCTAATGCCAGGTTTGTGGAATGGTTGCTCCATGGCATCAGTAATTACTAATTAGCATATTTTCAGGCACATTCTTTGCTGTAGTTGTGGGATCACTCTCATATTAGCTTCAAAATATGTGTTAAAGTTTTTTGCTGAATTGGGACCACTTCCTAAAATAAAATTCCTTTGAAACAGTAGTTTGATTGGTAAACCTGAACAGTGAATGCCCTGTGGTTATACAGCTCCTCCTTTGGGGAGTCTTTCCATGGGACAGGGATCCAAAATGTTCAAATAATGGCATTTCCATTTGAAGTCTTTCCATATCCTTTCCTGAAGGCTCAGGAGACTTTACTGGTTGTGCCACCTTTACGGAAGACTCAGACCAGTTCAGCTTTCATACCAACACTGGTACCAGTCCCAGCCTGCCTTGGGAGGGAGTTGTATCTTTGCCAACCCCAACCTGACACTTTCCCAGGACTGTCAAATCCATCCCAATGACTGCAGAATAAATACTGCATGAGCACCATTTTCAGTCTCACATACCTGCAAAGCCGCTCTGTCAACAAGTTTTGACACATTTCCCTGGAATTGCATCAGTAAAACCTCAAAATAGAGTCTGGTCTCTAATGGGCTTCTTGTTTTGAAGCAGGAGGATCTCCAAGTGAAGCATCTGCAGTTCTGCAAGCTCATCATGCCTTCATGGGAGTTATGTCCTTAATAATGCAGATTGTTTCCTGGGATACTGCAGCTCTTCCCAGGCTCCTTGTCGTCCCTGTGTCTGACTGAGCTCCCAAACTGCCTGTGGGCACCAACAATTCCTGCCGCTGTGACCCTGCGTGTCACTCCGAGCCTTGGCTCGCCCTCCCTCCCACTCCGGGGTGTGTTACAGGTTCAGCAAGAGTTTAGGAGATTGAACAGACATGGTGACAATAACACGGCCCTGCATTTCAGTCTTGAAGACATCTATTTACTGGTGATGATCTAAATAATGGACTCGTTCTTCTTTTTCTTGACATATAAAACAATGTTGTTGCTATATAATGACACAAATCAAGCTTTTCACCAGTTCTAGGCTAAGAGCAACAAACAGATTGATTATATTCCTTTTTTGGTCTGCTCCTCTTACAAAACTCTGCCCTCCTTTGGGGGAAATAGCAAGTCCTAGGTCTGAAGGGACCCACTGCCTTTAGCTTTTATTTCTGTGATAAGCAAATCAGTCCTCATCAGCCTTGCAAGTTCATCAACACAGATTTCAATTGCTGTACCCAGCAGAACACATCAGCACAATCGCATTATGGGGAGGGCCAATCACGCAGTAATTAATGGAGTTAATAAGCAGTACACAAGGTCTGATTCAGTCTTGCAAAAGAGAAACTCATCCCACTGATTTCAGCAAGATTTAGATCCCATTTCTAAAAAGTGGGATCTTCACTGAGCTGAAGATACAGCCACGTGTTGCAGTGAACAGGCTTTTACTGTCTGTGTTTCTACAGGTCAGTGCACTTGTATTTCAAGCACGAGCTCCTGAGTAAAAGCTTCTTTTATGTTTGTGTGTCTGGCTCAAAAAAAAAAAAAAAACTTGAAAAAGGAAAAATCCCATTTACTCCGAAGTTTTGCTCCTTTGCTTTGAAATGACACTGGGAAAATGATGCTGTGTACAGGCCAAAGTCTGTTGCAAGGAGGAAAGCTGCATTAGAGAAGCACATCTCAGTCATAAGCACAACACATTGCAGTGTATTTCCTGGCCGTGGTGGGAATCATTCTTTGTGAGAGGCTTTCCAACCCTCTTGATCCACATCGCCAAAGCCATGGTCTCTCTCTGAGCACCCTCAGGCTGGGCTGGGGAAATGAAGGATTGAGCTCTCCTTCCCTTCCCTCCCTTGGTCACGTCCAGCAGAAAGTTGCTACTGGAAAACAAACATCAAACATGCAGCCACCCCAGAACATCCCCACACTCACACCTGTGGCATGGGATTCAGGGGGGACAACCCCCTCTCACAAGCTTCATAGGCTCATCCTTTCCTTGGAATATTGTTCAGAGCATTAGCCACTCTGATACTATGATATTATCCACTGTCTCATCCTTGTGGCCAACCCGAGGAGCTACAGGCAAAAAGCTGATGGAAATAAAAGTTGTCCCTTCAAGAAAATTTCAGGCAGTTTGTTTGTGTTTCCCTCGGTCTCATTAGGCTGCCACTACAAGATAAATGGTTTGGGTTAAGGGTAATTTAGTTTATGGCACAACAGGTATGAAAGGTTATTCCTTCTTCTGCCCTCCTCACATAAAATCTACCTTAAAAAAAGGCAAGTCTTTATGTCTCAATAAACTGAAGCCACATAGATATTGTGTAACAAATTACATATTGGATAACCATCTATAAAATTTTAGTGGCTTATGAGGTTTGCATTGATTTGAATTTTACCCAAAGCATTACGACTCCTCCAAAACACTGAAGTAAAGGGAAAACAGAAATATCCATTACGGTGTTTTTTAACAGTGTAACCACCAGAAACATCTCTGAAAGTGCAGGTTCCTGGAAACAGCCTAAAGATCATGTTGTACCTTTCCTGGGAGTGACTTAAAAAACATTGCAGAGCAGCTCCAGAGAGGAGCTCAGCTCCATCTCCCACCATACAAGGTTTTCCAAGCCCTGTCCAACCTGGCCTTGGGCACTCCCAGGGCTGGGGCAGCCACAGCTTCTCTGCCCAACCTGTGCCAGGGCCTGCCCACCCTCACAGGGAACCATTTCTTCCCAATATCCCTCCTAAAATCCACCCTCCTTCTGCTTAAGGTCGTTTCTCTTGTCCTATCATTGCATGTCCTTGGGAAAAGTCTCTCTCCATCCTTCTTGTAGGCACAGGCAGGAAAGCTTCATCCAGAGAAGGGCCATTGATTGGATTCATAGTAATGTTTGTATCTGACTGAATTTTGAGATATTTATCTTGAAAATAGAAGAGTTTTACATACATAGATTAGAAGGGTTGTAGAGCTACTTATTCTTTACAGATGTGCAATAAAAACTACTGATCCTTAAAGCAAGGAGGTGAGGCACAAGCAAGTCTGTTACTAGTGGTATTAATTAGAATTATTCTATCCAGAAGTGTCCAAGGCCAGGTTGGACAGGGCTTGGAGCACCCTGGGCTGGTGGAAGGTGTCCCTGCCCATGGCAGGGGGTGGCACTGGATGAGCTTTAAGGTTCCTTCCAACCGAAACCACTCTGTGATTTTATGATTTTACGATCTCACAAACAATCTCTAACTTGCTTTTTATTCTCTCAAAATATTTCCTTTATCTCTGTGGATTCAAGTGAGAGATTTGTACGACTTACTCACACTCCACCGAACTTAACAGGCCCCCTGGTTAGTCAGGGCTTGGCCTTTATTTTTGGGTATTGCTGCTGGTTCTCTGGCTGCTCGACCCACCCCCTCAGCATTGTCAAACAAAGTGGTTTCCTGCTAATTCCTTTCAGGGCTTAGATGGATTTTGAATCAATCTTGCTGAGAAAGTCAGCCAGACAAAGAGGGAAAATCGTGACAGGGTTAGTCATTTCTATTTTGCCTGAATCGGTGAGTAGGGTGCTTTTTGTCTGTTCTTGCATTTCAAACAGAACTTTTACTCTCCTAATTTTTGACAGAAGTTTGGGCTTGGGTATCTCTTACCTATGTCTTCCAAATCAATCCTCTGAATCCCTAACCCAAAGTTTAATATCATCCATTATTCAACACCTGCTATAAGACTAACTTTAAAAGTAGTAATCTCTCAGTAAAGCTGTACAATTAATGCTGAAATACCTCAAGAACAGAATAATGCCAAACAGCACTACCCAGAGCATCCCAAAATGCCAGCAGCATTCCCTGAAGTCTTGGTTATCAAGATTTCTAGAAGACACAGTGGTAGATCCTGGCTCACCTTAGTGGGAATTTCTGCATTAAAATGCAAAAGCTTTTTCCTGCAAATTTAACTCCACATCAGCTCACAGTGCACCCATTTCATGCCAGATTTGAATGATCTAAATGCAACTCCATTGCTGCTTCTTGCCCTGAGCTTTGCCCACTTTGCTCTACCATTTCATTCCCTCTTCAATTTGCCCTATCAGTTATTCTGTAGGTGCTGGTGCCCAGCCTGAACTGGCAGGAGGGTGATGGGGAGCACCCACCATGGGGACCCCAGCACCAACCACAGCCCCACCTCACCCCCACAGTGGAAGGGGAGTTTAACACACTGCAGTTTTCCTTGTGGGATTTTTTGGGGCTGCCTTAGGACAAAACTTTTGCTTTGGATGCCTTTGCAGTCTTTGTAGCTGCAGTAGTATATGTTTTATTTGAAAACTGTGCATTCACTACAACATAAAGAGGTCATCATAGTTTAACTGTGTTCACCACTGTTCTTCTTTCCCTCCCCTCTCTTTCCAACTGCTTTCCCAAGTTATCCAGTGTATACCAGGCTCACTTATCCCTCCTTGCATCAGATAGAGCACAGTTCTCTTTCTTCCCCCAAGCTCAGTGTCCTCAGAGGAGTATTTAGGTTAAGAACAGTTTATTCCTGGCTGGAACTGCAGCATTTGTGAGCAGGTTCGTAAGCCAGGTTTCTCCTTTGCTTCAGGCACCTACTAAAAGCCAAGGTGATGTTGCAGATGGAACCAAAACCTGAGAGGTGCAGCAGTGGGGGATGGAACCTCCTTGTCACTGCAGCAAGGACACTGGTGGCCCACACTGGTGCCTGGGGCATGGCAGCAGCACAGGGGGGGAATAATCCTCTTAGCAGGCAGAAAAACATGTGGCAAGTGGCCAAATGGTGCAGTGACCCTTTAGCTCAGCTGTCCCAGCAAGCAGGGGGAAGCAAGGCTTGTGTGACAGCTGAGGGTGCCGGAGGAAAAGCAGGAACACACTGAAGATACACCATGGACTCAGTCACAGCTCTGTTACCTGCTCCTCAGGGAGCCCCACCTGAGCAAGGTGCCTTTCACTGAATCATGGAAAGATTCAGGTTGGAAAAGCCCTGCCAGCCCACGGAGCCCACCCTGTGCCCGATGCCCACCCTGTCCTCGAGCCCAGAGCACTGAGTGCCACGGCCAGTCCTGCCTTGGGCACCTCCAGGGGTTGGGACTCCAACAGCTCATCATTTCTAACCACACTTCCACCTATCAGCATCCCACACCTCCTGCCTGGGACAGGGATGTTCCAAGGGGAATATTTGCACAGGGATCAGCCTGGCCTTTTCCTGGTCAGAGCTGCTTGACACTTAAACAGAGGAACAACAAATATTCACAGAACTTTCAGTTCTACCAAAATTCTGTCCTTGAAAAATGAATCTGTTTGTTTATTTTATGTAAGGTTTTCCATACAGTCATTGAATGGCTTGGGTTGGAAGGGACCATAAAGATCATCCAGTTCCAACCCCTCTATGGGCAGGGAAACCTTCCACTAGCCCAGGGTTTTGCAAGTAATGCATTAATAACTGATCCTATTCCAATTATGTAGGACAAAGATTTTTCTCTGACAAGTTTTTGTGATGATGCCCTCACCAAAAAGATGCATATGCAGCTGGTCAGGCATTACACACTTACATAGTAAATACTGTTATTTAGTTTTGATTTTTGGGTGGAAAAAATGAGCTGGGACTGAAAATACAATGGAATAGAGGGACCAGAGTGGGTTTAGGGCAGTGAAATTAGACCTGCACCTCCAGTACCTTCAGAGTGAGTAATACTGGCAAGGAGAGGGTTAAAAATATATATATATATCTGGCTTTCAGCTTTGTGTGATAGCTCCAGGAAGGGCTGGGTGACCTCTGTGGAGAGGCTTCAGCAATATGTCATCACTAATGATATCAGTGCTGAGGGAAAGGTGGCAGTTTAAGTGAGTATAACAGGGGTAAAACCTCTAACCTGCTGTGCAGCCCAAGAGCTCTCACTAAACCTCAGACAAAACAATTTCTGGGAGAGATGTTTCCTCACCACCCAGATCCCTGGCACTGCACGGCTTCCCTGCTATTGCCAAGCTGAGGAAAACAAAGCCCCTGGGGGCTAAGTGGCTGAATTCAGGAAATTAGCACAGTGTCATCAGGCTGGGGAGAGCTGAAATGCTGCAGGACCAGGCGCAGGCCACAATGCCAGGTGTAAAACAGTTCCCAGCAGGCACCAGCCGGGGTTTAGCCGGCTCTACAGCACCAGAAATCGTTGGAATAGTGGCTGCTAACAGGCATGCCAAGGAACTGAGGCTCGAGGGAGGACCAGCAGCAGCGCTGGAGGTCAACCTGGATGCCCAGCGTGGCTCTCCAAAGGCTGTGTGTGCTGGCTCTGCAAAGAACAGCCCCACAGTGAGAACTGGATGCTTGGTTTCCTTGCTTGGTTCAAGGACAGACTCCTTGGAATAACTGAATCTTTGTGTCGGAAGAGATCTTAAAGCTCACCTCGTCCCAACCCCCTGTTATGGGCAGGGACATCTTCCACCAACCCAGGTTGCTCCAAGCCCTGTCCAACCTGGCCAACACTCCCGCTTCACCACTCTCCTCACAGTAAAGGATTTCTTCCTGATATCCAATCTAAACCTACTCTCTTTCAGCTTGAAGCCATTACTCCTTGTCCCAGCACTTCAGTTCCTAACGAATAGTCCCTGCCCAGCTTCCTTGGAGATTCCCCTCAATGGACACTGGGAAAAACCAGGATGGCCCACAGATCCACTGCACACAAGCCCAGAATCCGTTTTAGCAGCATAACTGGGTGCTGGAGAGCCCATGTGACACAGCTGTCTAATTTAGCTGATAAAAATCGACACTTTATCTGGATTCCTTTACAAGAAGAGGAAGCACAATTTGCAGTGAGGTTTGCTCTGGTCCCGCTGGTTTTGTAATTTCATGGTAGGATTATCAGCAAGTGCTTGAAGAGATGAAGTTGCAGAAACTTCAGTGCTTTTAATCCCCATTTTCTCACCAAAGGTACCACTTGTCTTCTGTGTACACCAAGCTCGGTGTATGCACTGCTGGAGAGGGAATGGCTGGTTGAAATGGATTTGAAGAGGTGAAGGATAGAGTGCACCAGGGTTTCAGAGACAGGGACAAAAAACATTTTGTGGCCCAGCAAGACCTATTTTTAGTGGACTGACCTCATAACAGACAAGGCAGTGGGACAGGATGAAGCCTAAAATGCACAAAAGGAAATGATGTGCCTGAAGGGGAAATAATCAGTAAACAGCTGAAAATTCATTAATTTAACTGTAGGAAACTTGGTTCAGAGCTTCATCCCAAACAGTTTCTTTGTTCCCAATATTAATCACAGGAATGGGAATCAAAAAAAAGGTGCTGATCAAAGACAGTTTTCTCACACTTGCTGACAACTCAGCCTAGCATGTTCTTTGCCCAAAACAGAGAGCATTTCCCTCATTAATCTTCTGAAATCCTCTGGTATCTCCCTATGCCCAAGTCTATGAGCGGTGGAGTTTGAGCAGCTGAACGCCCACGGTCCATGGCGTGGTGTGGCAGCACCAACTCTCATGCTCAACACCCAACAAGATGCCCTGTCATCAAAGCCCAACCTCTCCAGAAGTACTCCAGCTCTGGCAACGTTTTCAGTGGGAATAATTCCTAAATAGATGAGGAAACTGCTGGAGCAATGGTCCAGAATAGGCAAGAGGTTAGGCACAAGGTTATGGGCTCGACCTCAATGGCAATCTCCTGTAGCCCTGGAGTGTCCTAATCCCAGAGTGCTGGCTTCTGTGGGCAGCCCTACCCCAGCTTTTGATCATTCTGACTCTGGAAAAGCCCTCATGAGAAAGGGTTTGATCTACCCAAGCCAGCATTGCAAATGAGCCTCTGATCTTTTTTATTTTTGACATCAAAAGTTGACTGAGATGAGAGCCCTGACAGCCCCAGCTCCTGTGGCACAGGCTACTTCAGCCCCTTCCAGGCTGGAATGGGAATGGATAAAATTACACCACTTTTTATAGCAGAGGATCCTTGTTGTCCAGCCAACCTTTCCCTATTTAATAAGAAAGAAGCTCAATAAGAGATTTTTGGTGAGTTTAATAAGAGATGCCTGCAAGGCATCACCACAGAGAGGGACTTGGGAACCTCATGCCTTGGTTACAGCCATGGGAGGGTTTAATCGCCAAATAAGAAACAGTTCTCATATTTTTTTCTGAGGAGTCCTTTATATAAAATAGATCCTATAGGGGATCACACTAAGACGGACTGAAAAAAGTGAGTACTTAGTTTATAAAAGTAAGGCAGCCTGTTTTAATTTGTTTGAGAAGCCTCTGGTGGGAGCTGTGATGAGAGCCCAGGGAGGGGTGTTGTGTACCTGGGCAGATGGGTCACTTGTGTTTGTACAGGGCTAATAAAAACAGTTTTCTGGAAGCCAATTACACTCATTCCCATATTATTATGTTGTGTAAAGAGCAAGGACATCACACTGTTTCCCTCATCTTTCTGATGTTTTCCGTCTCTTTTAACAAGAGCCTTACAGCAGATGCTGTCAAGAATTTTAATAAAACAAACTGCCTTTCTGACTGACTCTATCCATTTCTTCTTGTCTTTGTAGGCTAAAAATACATTAGAGGGTCTGAGGGAGAGAAATTCTTCTTCTCTCCAACTCCCTTTTCCACATCCCTCTCTCTCAGTTCTTCTCCCCAGCACTGAATGCTGTGGAGCTTTTCCTCTTGCAGGAAACCCAAAACACAAAGACCCCCAAAATGAATGAAAACATGAGATCATAGAATGATAAAATGGTTTGGATGAGAGGGATCTTAAAGGTCATCTCATTCCACCCCCTGCCATGGGCAAGGACACCTTCCACCAGCCCAGGGTGCTCCAAGCCCCATCTAACCTGGCCTTGGACACTCCCAGGGATCCAGGGGCAGCCACAGCTACTCTGGGCACCCTGTGCCAGGGCCTGCCCACCCTCCCAGGGAGGAATTCCTTCCCAATATCCCCTCTCACCCTGCCCTCTGGCAGTAGGAAGCCATTCCCCTTGTCTTATCACTCCATGTCCTCATTCAAAGCCCCCCTCCTGCTCTCCCAGAGCCCCTGTAGGTGCTGGAAGGCTGGGATAAGATGGCACAATTATATCTGCAGTCACAGAACAAGTGGGTGAAAACACCTTTTTCCCCTCAAGAATAAAAGCAGCAGGAAATGCTGGCCAGCTGCATCTGTTCTACCAGGTACTACTATGGCTGGTGGTGCTACTGCAGCTGGGCTGGGAGCAGAAAGGTACGGAGCCACTCAAGCTGTTCCTCTCCACCCCTCTCCAGAGCTCTTAGAGCCTTTGATGTGTGTGAGTCCCCGTGTCTGGTTTAGTGCAGAAACATCTTGCTGGTTCTTTGTGGGCTGTTTGGAAGCCTCCCAGCATTACGGTGGCATCTTCCATACCTCTGATGCTCTGTCTCACACTAGTTCTGGGTGTTTTTTCTCCAAAGGATGGAGAACTGCTAAGTACAGTGTCCTGATATATTTGGCTTGGGTTTATTTTTATTCTTTGTGATCAAGCTGCTCAAAAGCACTCGGCTCTCTTTTTAATGGTGTCATGTTTTTTCCTTGCATCGTCTGCACTTGCAGACAGACTTTGTGTAAATAAGAGAGATTTGTGAAGTCTCTTAATTCCTGAATGGAAATAAGGTCACCTAATCAGCTAAATACTCGTGTGTTGCTACAGAGCAGGGGGTTAGTGTCCCAGAGGTGGTTTTTACCACACAAGGAGCTGCAGTTGCAAAACTGTGCCTGAAGTTCTTTGTGTCTTTGCTTCTCCAAGACACTTTGCCTCTTACATAGGAGATTTAGGCTACGAATTCTCCCTTCCATATGTTTACAATCAGTTTGGAGTGCAACCTTTGGGAAGGAATAAAGGACTTCTTGAGCCAGACTTCTTGGCGTTGCTGCTCTGTCAGAGCATTCCCTGGGAGTCTGGTCCTTCCCAGGGGTCTGGCTCACCCAGGGAGGTACCACTGAGAGGTTTTGTTGTCTTCTAATGAAAATTTCCTGTCCAAACATAAATAGTGCTTTGTACACACAGAACGCAAACACATAACTTCATGTCTCGAGTCCCCTTGGGGATGCTGGCAGTTTGTTCTGTGCTGGAAATATTTGCTTCAATGGCAAGAAATTAATTTTAAAGTAGCTTATTATGCACCACAAACCTTTTTAATAGCGATCATAAAGCTGGGAGAAAAGAGAAAGAGACATGTCTCCCGTTTGATTTAAAGCACTTAAGTTGTTCTATATTATTTATCATATTATCCTCAGCATGGAAGCTAAAACTTGTAATCCATGGCCATCAGCACCTCAGCAGCATTTGAAAACTACAGCTGCATACATCGGTGTGTTTTATTTTTCTTTTTTGCACAGTCAAATGTGATCTATGGTTGTTGCTAACTTCATATAGGTACTGATTTGGGACTTTTTAGTGTCATAAAACCTCTGAAGCAGAGACTCAGGGAATGTGAAACACTGACAGAGTGCCTCTGGAGCGCCAAAGCCAAAGCTGGCTGATGAAGATGGGTTATTTGTGGGCAGGTGGTGCCTGGAATTGCAAACACTGCAGGCTTTACTTGCACAAACATAAAAGTTCGGAAAGTTCAGAGAATTTCCTAAATGCTCGGTGTGGAAGTGAAAGTCCCCTGTCTTTGGGGGGGGG
>VWZF01005839.1:2439047-2777761 GCA_013396755.1 Sclerurus mexicanus | reverse complement strand
GGGGGGGGGAAGTAAAAAGAGGGGAGAAAAGGAAATGCTACTTCAGAGGAGTAAATACACTGATTTTAACTCATAATATTTATCTGCAAGTGCTTGCAGTGCTGCCAGAAGGCCAACGAGCTGTTATTTACACAGGCTGCAGGGTGTTTGCATCTTCTTTCATCGGTCAGCTCCCTAAGTGCTGCAGGAAATTGTTAACGTGGAGCTGCTTGTGCAAAAGCTGCTGGAGGAGCCCCTTTCCACCTGCAACGACTGTGTGAATCCAGGGATTCACCCAAGAGGCACTATGGGAATATACCATTTAACATAAAGCACTCATCAAGCAGTTGCTTCTGGAACCACAGACTCCCAAAACTTTTTATCAAGTATTACTTTTCCTTCAAAGCTGCATCACGCGGTGGAAATAAATAACAATATCAAAACTAACACGCCTGCAAAACCAGAGTTCCATATAAGCTGTGAACTCGCTTTGAATTTTTCACTAATGTCTAAAATGAGCAACAGGGAGGACTTTCTTTTTTTAGGACTTACCTAAAATCTCCTGAAGATTTATGCTTATTGCCTTTGCACCTTCAGCTGGCAGGAATTAGGTTAGGCTCTCATTACCCACTTCATCTTTGAATATGCTGGAGAAAGTCATAGGAAAGTGCCAAAATTAGCAGTGTCATCCTCTGTGTTGCCCGTTCTGCTGCAGCAGCGAGCTGTGATAGACTCCACTAATATACCTGTGCTGTCTGTTGCCGCACAGTCTCTCTGTTTGCCTCAGACCCCACATGAATACAAATTCATTATATAGCTTTTTTTTTCCTCCCGAGAACATACACATTCGGAGCATCAGCCATTTACAGACACGCAGCATAAATAAAGCAGTGAATTGCCTTCCTTCCTTCCTTACTCTCCCCCTCCTGCTCATGAACATTCCCGAGGAAGGAGGAAAAGCCCCCCCAGCCCAGGCAGCTCCCCAGCATTATTGCCATTGCAGCAGCCAGCACGATTCTGTACTTACACAGCTGAGCGGGGACACGTCTCAGGCTCTTTGCAATTTCCTGCAGGACTGTTTGAAGCTCTCAGCAAGGCACAGCGTTCAGCGAGGCAGAACGGAGCCGTATGGGAAGGTCTATGCAGCTGGGAGATAATGGAACTGTTTTCCCAGCTGGGACTACAAGCCTTTTATCCACTGAGCGTTGCGTGGCTCTTCCCCGGAATGAACCGTGAAACACGCGGCTTTCCTGGGGTCCTCCAGCCAGCACCCACACAATTAGCGCTTCAGGCAGATAAACAGCTACTACAGCTTGTGCATATTCCCGGCTGGAATTTTGGGGAGGATAAAAATGAGCTCTACGTTGCTCATCCTTCGCGGAAGCCGAGCGAGCGAAAGCGCAGCTGTCGGACCAGGAGCATGAAAGATTAAATGTGCTCTTGCTGTTCTTCTCCTACAAATATGAGCTCCTGTCAGGTAATCACAAGCCTCTCTCCCCAAAAACTGGGTCAGGACTCGGTATTAGGTTTGGAACAGGAATAGGAATAATTTTGTTTAGTCCTGGGTCTCACAATCGCCCCCTGAGCTGTGTAAGGTTTCGCTCACAGGATGAGTTGTCACTCGGATTACACCCCAGCACTGACTGACCTCATGAAACATTTAGCACCCCTCCAGATTTTACATATTTAAAGGGGGATAAAAAGGGGAGACTTGCTTGTCTAGAGTGGCACAGACATAAATTCTGATAACACGTGAACTTCAAAACTTCTTAAATCCCCATTTTTCCCTCTTGGGGGTGTTTCAGCAGAGATCAAATGCAGAGCTCAGGCAGAGGAATGTCCTTCTGTTAGTGAGAAAGTTATTTGTATTCATCATGGAATCACGGGATGGTCTGGATTGGAAGGGATCTTAAAAGTCATCCAGTGCCACCCCCTGCCATGGGCAGGGACACCTTCCACCAGCCCAGGGTGCTCCAAGCCCCGTCCAACCTGGCCTTGGACACTTCCAGGGATCCAGGGGCAGCCACAGCTTCTCTGGGCACCCTGTGCCAGGGCCTGCCCACCCTCCCAGGGAGGAATTTCCTGCCTAATATTGGGAAACAGCAGTTTTTGGAATGTCTCTGTTGTGAGAGGTGCAAGTTGTGCCATGGGAATTCCTTCACACGTTTTTATGTACTCCTAGTGTAAATTCCTTAGTTTGTGGTGGGATTAATTGTCTGCCTGTCCAAGCAATGCCGAGTGGAAAGGATGTGGAAGGGAGGTGGTGAAAACAGTGGCACAGGGATGCCTGCAGTGCTCCCAAGCAATAATTCAATCCACAGAAAAGAGCAGGCAACATTTTTAACTTGAATTTCCCCCACCTATAGACTGGCAGCACATTTGTGCCTCCCCTTTGTTTCCAACACAGCCACTGAGTGTGGAGAACTTCCCTCAGGAGGTGGATGGTGTCTCCTCAAAGCTCTGCCATGCTAGCAATCCTTTCAGCATGGAAGGGGCTGCCCAGGGAGGTTTGGAGTGCCCAGCCATGGAGGTGTCCAAGGCAGGACTGGCTGTGGCACTCAGTGCTCTGGGCTGGGGGCCAGGGTGGACTTGATGCGCTGCAAGATCTTTTCCAACCTCAGTGATTCTGGAATTCTGGGCAACTTCCTCCCTTCCCCAGGCACGGTTTGGATGTGTTGAGATGACTGAATCTCTGTGTCCTGTATCAGCCCACGTGAAGGCAATGCTGAGGTTGCTCCTACCAGAGGTGGCTGTTCATGAAGACTCCTTTGAAGAAAGATGAAGTAACAGCAGCAGGACAGAAGGTGAGGACCATGTTCTACCTGAGAGGAGAGGAAGAGGCTTCTCTTTGAAGAGGAGCATGGCTCACTGCCCCTGATTTACGTGGTCTGGATTCAACCCAAGCTCCTTGAAGGGCCTTGGAAGCACCTCAGCTGTCCTGGTGTGATGTTCCTCTGTAAAGTGGGGACAAGGGGACTGTGGGATCTCCTGGGGTGTGCCCTGAAGTGCCAAGCAGCCCATCCCACCCCCGTGGGCAGTGCCCCCCTCCCCTTCCAGAGCTCTCATAGCCGTCCTCCTGATTAACATAAACAATTTTACACTTCCATCCTGTGCGCTTCTCAAATGAGCTTTACCGACAATTAATTAAGCCTTGCAGCACCTTCTAAAGGAGATAGGCATTATAATTAGCAGTTCTATTTTTAATTAGGAATGAAATTTAAAATGGAATTTTAGGTATTTCCTCATTAAAATTTTCTTTTAAACAATTACAGGGCTTTTTCTAAGTGGTACCAAGAGTAAATAGACAAAAAGTTGCGACAGATTAACCTGAGCTGCTCATAACCAATTTTAAAGTTTTTTTAAAACATCTAGTCTTTTTTTTTTTTTTTTTTTTTTGTTAAAATAATCATTACTTAAAGCTGANTTTTTTTTTTTTTTTTTGGTCAAAATAAATGATTTTGCTTATGCATTTCTTATCTAACAAGACTGAGAACAGAATTTCTCAGCTGCTAAAGAAATTAATGCTGTTAAAACTTTTCAATTTCCAGCTGAGAATGGAAGAAAATATTTTAAAACTGCATCTTCAAAAGGTTAATTGTTCATTTCCAGATACCTATGAAGGCAGGCTGAGAGAGTTGGGCTTGTTCATCCTGAAGAAGAGAAGGCTGCGGGGAGAACTTAGAGCCCCTTCCAGTGCCTAAAGGGGGTCCAGGAGAGCTGGAGAGGGACTTGCGACAAGGACCTGAAGTGACAGGACAAGGAGGAATGACCTTAAGCTGAAGGAGAGTAAATTTGGATTGGATATGAAGAAGAAATTCTTCCCTATGAGGGTGAGCAGGCCCTGGCAGAGGGTGCCCAGAGAAGCTGTGGCTGCCCCATCCGTGGAAGTGTCCAAGGCCAGGTTGGACAGGGCTTGGAGCACCCTGGGCTGGTGGAACAGGATAACCTTTAATGTCCCTTCCAACGCAAACCCTTCCGTAATTCTGTGACTCAAACTTTAGAGTAACCCAAACCCTACGCACGCTGTAAATGCCAAAGAGTGATTTATGTTGGTTAACAGATGAGTTTTGGAGCAGAAGGTAGCACTGATTGAACAAAGCACCTCATGGGATATGATGCCATTCCTTTGTTCAAAGAAATTTCACCGTGGGCCACAGATTTTGCCTTTGTGGTTGCAGGACCTTGCTGGAGGCCGAGTTGCCATTTGATCACAGCAGAAAGGGTCTAGATCATGGTAGCGTTTGGTCTAATTCAGGCTAAAATGTTGATACAAACATCTTGGGTTTATCTACTCTGTCTGAAGGAGGGACAGAACAAGTGACACACCACAAGAAGCCAGCAGAGAGCTGGAACACTCCATCTCCTAAGGCACAGTGACAGCTCTTACAAAAGCCCACACGCATCTCTTGAAGGCATGTCCAATTTTTACAGAGGAAACAGAGGAGAAAGCGTTTTAAAGACCTTTCCTCGGCAGAGTTTTTGCAGGAAACCCCTTGACTCTACTCCTGCTAATTCCCTTCTGTCTCCCAGGCTGTGCACCCACTTCTCCCTGCTTTACAGACCAGATCCTATCTCCCAGTTATTTTTAGCCTACTACAGTGTCCTGAAAAGTGCACAAGGACATTATTCACTTCATTCTGAGACAGGGAAACTTCTGCCACTCTGGGGCCAACTTTTGAGGAGGCTGGAGGCCCCTCCCAGACTGCTGAGGTTGCTCAAGCCTCACCCCAGATTCCTTTGAAGCACAGCAGAAGTTGTCCATGTTTTGACACTCAGAGAGGAGCAGCAAGAAAACTTAGTGGTGGAAAAGGTTTTGCTTGGTTTTATTTTTGCATATATGTTAGTTTTGTTATTTTTTAATTTATTTTTTTTTTTAGAGAAAAACCCACCTGAGAAAACACCACCTGTGAGTTTCCAGATTTATAGGGTTGTGTTTGTGGTTGTACCTTCCTGGATGTGAAATACCAGATAAGTGGGTCACATTTCGCTTTGATTTTCCCTAAGGGAGAGAAAGAGAAGCACAAAGTCTGGGAATTGCCATGAACTTTCATTGCCTCACCTCCCAGTTGTGCTAAATGGCCAGTGGATCAATGTCCACCATCTGTGCTGTGTGGAGGAGAAGACTACAAAGACATCATGGCTCTAAGTACAGGGTACCAGATGTCACCTAATGGGCATCAGCTGCAAGGAGTCATTCAGCTGTGAGTTAAAGAGCTCAGCAAACCAGCCTAAAATAGAATAATTCAGCAAAGCTCTCCATTTCCAGAAGCTGGTGTAGCTACACATTAAGTTAGTCCTTTCAATCATGATTTTCTTTTATCTAATACTTGGCAAGGCTGTTAGAGGGAAGAGACAGAGTGGGAGGGAACGGCCTCAGGCTGTGCCAGAGGAGGGGCAGGTGGGACATCAGGAGGAATTTCCTCATGGAAAGGTGGTCAGGCCCTGGAAGAAGGCTGCCCAGGGAGGTTTGGAGTCCTCATCAAGGCAGGACTGGCCATGGCACTCAGAGCTCTGGGCTGGGGGACACGGTGGCCATCGGGCACAGGGTGGGCTCCGTGGGCTGGGAGGGCTTTTCCAACCTCGGGGATCCTGTGCAGGGTCATGTTTTGCAAAGTGCTTGCAGATGTTTCCTATTCCCTCTGCAGACCCGTGTCTGGACTGACACTGGTGCAAGCAGGAGGCCATCTCCTGGTGGCACTGCCGTTCTGTGTGATCCATGTTTTCCATCATTTTCATGGAGTTGCTGCAGCTTTTATAACACTAATACCATTTGTTTTCAATGTATTTATTTTCCCTTGTGTGTTTGTGTTCCTGCAAGTCCCCAGTGACTCTGCATCATGATTTGATTTCTCTGGTCAACGGACAGATTTTCCCAGACCCTTGGGAAAAACAAATGTCAGTAGGTAACACTTCTCTTCAACAGAGTCCTCTAAAACTCACTCACTGTACTTTTAGGAGACCTTCTTAACTCTCCTTCATCATCCATTTTGCATTTTCCATATTACATGCCATTATCACAATGTAAGAAGTTGTAAGTAATTTCTGTTCTAATACAGAGCATTAATTCTGGAATTAATAAAAGAGGGGAAGGATGTGCAATTCCTGCCAAGCTGCCTTAGGACACCCTGCTCCATTTATTCCTCACCACTTTCTGCAGTCCTGCTCCACTTGTACTTTGAATTCCACGGGGCGTTTCAAATATCCTACATTAGACACTTTGGCCAGATATTCTTCCCCCAGCTTCCATTTTGTACCAATTTTACTTTGGAAAACAGTGGGTTTCTGTGGGAAACTGGGAGAAAGGAGCCATTTCTGGCACTGTTCAGCCTTCAAATGTTCGGCTTTTTGGTAAAATTGCTGTTCTAGTGCCCAGAACTACTTCAGTCTCGTTCTCATGTAGCGCTGGCAGCCCTGGCTGCTCGACCTGAGGTCCCTGTGCTCTCTGTGTCAGAACACTAATGGCCCCCTCTCTGCAGCAGAGTTAATTAATGCAAAGAAGTGTTAAAAAAAAGGTGTGTCTGCAGAAGCTGAGAAGTCTGTAGTTTTTAAATTTCACACATTTTCTGAGAAAAATCAGATGTTGCAGTGTAAGATGAGAATTACCTTTGAACAGCCTGAGAATCCATTCTTTTACCTGCATTTTCATATGCTGGGGAAGGGGACTGATGCTTAGAGTGAAAGCAAATTAAAGTCAAATGTGCAAATATTAAAGCTAGTGAAAAGTGTCAGTTATTTTAAGCCTTTGCACCTACATTTGTATATCTAAGTAATAAGTGCTTAATATCTGGCCAGACCATGTTTGAGCATCTCTGCCTTCACCACCTTTGGATCTAATTGAAATTATTGACAGTGAAGTGTCCACGGTACAACACTCACTGTAATAGTGGCTCTTCTTGTAGCTAACGAGTATATAAAATCCACTTATTAAAAATGTATACATGAGAACAGTGGGTGAAATTTTATAGCTCTGGTTTTACTGCAGAAAATGTGGTTATTTGGACATCCCAAAAACTGTAAAGCTGTCCCTGGATTTTTACAACACTGAGTGAGCATAGATGAATTAAAACACAGCACTTTCCTGCATCCTTCTTTGGATTATGGTTGAAGGCACTTTTCATTTGGGTTATTATATTTTTAATTTCAAATGGCAAAGAGAAAATATTCCTCTTTCTAGTTGTAGATAAATTTAATGAGGAATATAATATTCAGACAGGGATGGTCTGTACGGAGTCACTCGCGAGATGCTTTGTGTAGAAATATCCTCGTGTTTTGACACACTGATTTCCTGTTTTCTGACAGTGGTATAATTTGCTTTAAGAATTGTTTCAGTCGCTTCCCAAATATTTCTCATGCAGCAGTGGAAAGAAATAATTGAATTTTGGAAAGTTATACCAACTCCCATTACGATGAAAAAGAGCTCTCTTTATGTAATCCCATCAACTTCCTCCTCAAAGATCAGCTTAATTAAAATTGCTCTCTTAAAACAGACCATCACTTATGATTATTATGAAGTTAAATGCAAACTGACTAATGCAGGTTAGTTTTTGTATAATAAGTGATAATTCCTCGGTGCTGTTGCCCCATAGAACTGCAATAAGAGGTGCTGTAATCAAGGATCAGTCTGGCTTTCTGTTGGAAAGCCCTAATATATTTCAGGGGTGCATAGAAGTCTACAAGGATAAATCTTCAAAGGCAACCCCAAGATCACCAAGTCCAACCTTTACAACATGCCCACTAAAGCTTATCACCAAGTGTATTTTTAGAATGTACTTTTAGAGTTTTTGACTCCTCTTTCAAAAGTGGATATTTCAGATATTGAACCAGGTGATTTCCATGGACTCCTTAAAACAACTGTATTTAGCCCGTTCTATTTAACTCTTATTCAAACTGTCCCCAGCAGTTTTACACCATCACTCTTCCCATAACGCAGCCACTTGTGTAGATCTTTGTAGGGGCTGTGCTTCCCACTATCCAAATCCTTATCCGTCTTTTGACTGTGCAACGGATTTTATCAGACTGTTAAAAATAAATTATGCAGGCTTCCTGCCACACAATCAAATCTCTGCTTGTTAAGCATTTAGTGCCAGTGATCAAACCCCCTAAATGTCAGCGAGGTCAGAGCCTTGCTGTGTTCCCTGAATGAAAGAAAAGCTTGTCTGGTGGGCTGATGTGCATTTTCATGTACTGAAGGGTTTGAATAAAACAATTAGGGGAAATATTCACTCAGAAATTGTGCTGCTCCTTCCATAAATGTGCAGTTGCAGCTATAAGGCAAAACCTGTGCAAGGAAAGCGTGGATTTGATGAGCTTAGTGGTCTTTTCCAATCTTAATGATTCTATGAAATGAGAGGAATTTGATCCTTTTATAGGATATTTTCTAATCCAGGGTTGATTCTCGACCCTTCCTTTTGATTTCCACATCGAGCATTGAAATCCAAAGATCCACATCCTTGAAGAGACTGTCCCTGCTATTCCAAAAAGGTGGTTGCCAGATTTCCCTGATTTCATGAAATTTTACATGTTGAAGGAGTCAACCCCGCTCCTGGTCTACTAAAACAAAATTTGCAACTTCAATTTGAAGAGCCCCTGAGTGGGGTTGGTCTAGTGGGAGGTGTCCCTGTCCATGGTGGAGGGTTGGACCGGGATGGTCTCTAAGGTCCCTTCCAACCCAAACCATTCTATCACAATATGAAGTGGCACAAAGACTTATTACCCACAATTAAACCCAACACATTCATTTAACTTATACCAGTGCAGCTAATCCTGGACAAGATGTCCCAGCCAAACTCTTCAAGAGAAGACGGGAATGATTTACCGGGACCTCTTTCTACACAGAGATCTGTATATTATGTTCAGTTGTACCCATCCCCTTGACACCACTTCTTTCAACTTGCTTATGGCAATTGTTGCACCATTTTTTCCCCTCTTGGTGCGTAAACTGTAGTGAAAAAGCAAACATCTCAAATTAACTTGCCAGTAGCTCATTTTAATTTTGTCTTGCTCTGTGAGAGGGCTGATAACCTAAATCAGCCTGATTGTTATTTCAACCAGTAAACAGCGTAGATTATGTTCTACATATCTCTGTAATAGCTCCTGCCTGATCCTTTAGGCTGTGTATTCATCTAACAATTTATTTATTAATGCTACCCTTGCTGAAGCAACAGGGGAACACAGAATACCAGAATGGTTTGGGTTGGAAGGACCTTAATGCCCATCCAGTGCCACTCCCTGCCATGGGCAGGGACACCTTCCACTGTCTCAGGTTGCTCCAAGCCCTGTCCAACCTGGCCTTGGACACTTCCAGGGATGGGGCAGCCACAGCTTCTCTGGGCTGTCTAAAGGTACCAAGAAGAGGTAGAACAAGAGAGGTCCCTGTGTCAAAATCCCTCCTTAAGAACACACCAGATGATTATGACTACACTCAGGGGAAATGATCACGCAGGTTATCTTTGAGTAAACTTCTTACTTAAACTCTTTACTTACATTTCCCGATGTGAAGAATGAAATTAAGAAGTGTAAGACTAAAATTACCTCAGGTAGAAGAGTGTGTATATTGTGACTTTTCAGCAGCAAAACACTCTTTAAACATAGACTGGTATCGTTGTTTTGGGCGTGGTATGGGCAGGGCAAAGAAATGGCAGTTGCAGTGGCACACACAGAAGGAGAATCAAGAGATTTCCAAAGATGTAGATAGGAAAATCCCTTGGAGGTCACAGCTCTTGGAGGGAATTTGTGTAACCCTTGCCAGACACTCCCTCCTCCAGCTTCCCATGTTCTGCTTCCCTCCAGCCACAGCTCTGTAAGTCACTGGCAAAGATTTCACCAGATCCCCTTGCAGAGATTTGTGTGCATAAAAGATAAACTATTATTACCAGAAGTAATGGATTTACTCCTTTATCTCTAGTAATAAATGGCTGTAATTTGGATCTGTGATTGAAACCTTGTCCTGAAAAAGGTCAGTATTAAGGAGGTCGTAACTGTCACCACAAAGGCAGTCCCGGTGTGGAGTCTTTAGCTAAAATTGATGAGGATTTTCAGTATTGCCTCGATGAAGATGAGGGAATTGCCCCAGATTTGTACCAAAGCAGCACATCCTTCTGTTCTCTGGAAGCAGTGCATCTCTTGGCTACTCAGACTTCCTCTGACACCAGCAGAACATTTTAACTAAATATCTGACAGTGAAATTAAACCTATTTTCTCAATGTTGCTGAGGACAGAAAGGTTTCTGCTGTTTTGCATTGGGGAGAAAAAAGACAAAGTCAAAAACCCAGTTTGAGTGTCAGTAATGGTGGGCCAGAGACCAATTGGAACTGGTAATACTGGGAGAGAGGGTTTTGGGTTATTCAGCAAACTGTGGAATATGAATGGACAGAAGGAGGGGGGGAAATGTGTGTCTGTAAATGTGTGTCTGTATTATTGCCTTGTTCATGCAATTACAGTAATTATTCTCCATGGGTTTCTGAGGAACAAGTCTGTTTAACCATCAGACCTGTGTGCGGGTCAGTGATCAGCTCCAGGCAGGACTAAAGCCTGGTAAATACCCCATAAGGATGGAGATGGAGCCTTTTGTGAGTCTGGAGCGCAGGGATCTGCAGCTGAACAAAGAGGATGTGTGCTCAATGTGCCCAAAGGGCTTGTCATCAATAGGTTTTATCATTCTCAATCCCCCAGCGAAAAAACCCCAACAAATGTGTCTGTTGATGGTGAGAACAGCGACCTGTTTGTCATCCTGGAGTTCCAACCAGCTCAGTGATGTGTGCCACGGGACTCCACCAGGATGGCTCTTCCCTTTCCTGGGCTCCAGATCCCAGGTTCTCAGGAGCTGGGCTGGTTCCCAGGATAAAACCCCCCACCCCACTCTTGAGGTAGTTGTTTTAGGGCCAGCTCTGCAGGCTCTGTAGAGGGATCCAGATGTTGGACACCACATACCCAGGGAGCAGTGCTGGCTCTCTTCTGCCAGGAGCACTGCAGAGATGTTGGGTGATGGTTGTCAACCACCACGGAAAGCCCTCGGCAGCCAGGTCTGCTCCCTGGAGATCATCCTGCTGCCAGGGAGCTGCCAGCTGTGCCATCTGCATGCTGATGACTTCGTATGAAAATGAAACAAGACTGCCAGAGGCTCCCCAGATGCCCAGGACTTGGTCTTACTTATGTCATTGACAAGTGTGATGAATCAAGAGGTTTCAAGGTCAAAATACTGAATAAAAATCTGAACTCTGTGAGTCTCATGCTGCCTCGGATTTTCAAATCTTGGATCAGTGCCTTTTGGGATCATTGATAATGCTGTGGTCTTAGAGAGGTCAAGACTACTTGTGAAATGTTGATTAAAAAGTTGATTAGTTGGCTGATTAGATGTGAGGTTTAGATGTGGATTATATTTAAGTATCAGCAGTAGTTATGGGAAATTTATAGCACGTACTAAGCATCTCAGTCATAGGAGCTAATGATATTTCAGTAATAAAACCTTCCTTTCAGGTGATGGTCCTCACCATTATAACAAAAGTTTAATCAAAGGATTTAAGACTCTTTCTTCTTGGTTTACAATCTTCAATTCTTTTTCCCTCTGGAAACCTTAAAAAGGACTGCAAGAAATATAAATTTTAGGCAAGGAAATCAAACTCTGGTTTTAATCCCAATAAAATTACTGAGAGCATTCCACAGACTTTATAAGTGAGGACATCAAAACACATTGTAAGTGTATTTATCTTCATGACATGCCCACGAAACAGGGATATTCCAGTCTCAATTTCCCAGGAGAAACCCACGGAGTAGCCAGGGCTGGTTTCACATGGCTCTTCTCTGCCCTGAACTGTGGTGCTTCCCACCACCACCAGATCCTAAAATCACCTCCATTCCGTGGGGACCTCAGAGTTTAGCACTGAAATTTTCACACCTCTTCAAAATTAAGACTTCATCAGGTGCAGTTTTTGGGTCTCAACCTGCCTGTCCTTGAACAAACTGCACAAAACAAGGGGAAGCAACTTGGAGCTGCTCTTTAATGTCCCCAGGGACAAATCCGTGTCCCATTTAACATAAACCTCACACCGGCCCCTGGGCTCTGCTGGCCCATAGTGCTGGGTGGACATCTGGGGATCCTGGGCAGAAGTAGAACAGGCCAAGTTCTGCCCAGAAAAGCCTGTTTTTCTCCTGGATGCCCAATGGCCGAACCATAATATTGGCCTAGTTTAAAAGAGATCTTCTCTGCGAGGCGGAAAACATGAGTTTGAATGTTCTGAAAAATGACTTGTTCCTTAGTGCCTGGGCTGTCCTGCTTTTCCAACCAAACCTGAGGCAAGTTTTAGACCTAACGACAACCACTGCCCTGGAAAAGCCCACTTACATAGCCTGGGGTTGTTTTCCTGGTGAAAAACTCTGGGTGTGGGTCTTTAGGAGGCTTTTTTTTCCAAAATAACAAGAGCAAAATGTAACTCACCCACTGCCTGTTCTCCCATTGTGGTTTGGGAGAGTTCCAGTCTCAACATGTAATTCCTGTGTCTGCTCTGAGCCCGTGGATTATTTCCTCCTCCATAAAGACCAGGAGCTGTTTAAAACACCTGATGAATATTGAAGATAAAACAGAGTGGAAGTTATAAGAGATTACCAGTAAACAAATTCCCACTCATGTTCAAGAGTTGATTTAGGTACAATCTGGTTTTCACTCCAGCAAAGCATCATTTCCCTCTCAATAACCTTAAATAATGCATATGTACATCAAAATGTCTGTTGCAATGTGGAATAACCATCCTGTTAGTGGAAATGGGCACAGTGCTGAGTTTTGAGGACCCTGGTAGGGGAAAATCCATTTTGATTCTTTTACTGCAGGTCTAAATTTCCCTTTTTATTGTTGCAGTATCATATAACTTCATCACTCAGAACCAAGTGCTGTGATATGCAACAGGGGTTGCATTTCTCTGCACTTGAAATTATAAACCACCTACATTTGGGTGGGGTTTTGGTTTTATTTCTGCTGTAGGTATTTTGCTACATGCATAATTCATAGCTTTAAATGCAGTTACTGACAATTTTTGCAATAGCACTTAATCCCCTCTCTACCTTAAAGGAGATATTTGATCTTTAGAGGGGTTTGTTTCTTGAGACAACTACAGGAGTATTTAATTATTTCTGTTTCAAATCAAGCAAACTTCACACACATTTTTTTTGTTAACCTCAGTGGATTTGCTTTTAATAGCATAAAAGAAGTGTAGCTCATGATAAGACTCAAATTCTTCTATGTTAATCCTTTTCTGACCTTCTTGTCTTCTGTAATCTTTGGTAACTGTACCAAAAAAATGTTTCCTCAGTTTCTTCTTCTGTAATAAAGTAAGTACTATTTTTTTTTACGCAGATTACAGTGATTTTGAAGCCCAGCCTGCCAGATATCTCTGTTTCTGATTGCCACTCATGTCAGCAGTAACAAGAACGATTTAAATGTCTGCACATCCAGCCTGGGCTGTTTCAGATTGCAGGCAACACGGTATGCAGACCACAGTTTACCCATCACTTCCTATGTGCAATTACGATTTAAAAATAGCCAAATGCATTGAACAGCTTAGGCACGAATTAGGCAGGAGAGGCGCTGATTTCCTCGGAAAAGGAGGAGCTCATTGACTGCTTTCAGTGGAATCCCAGCTCTGTTGACACTGTAGGCAGTTTCTCACTGTGCGTATTTAACTTCAAATTGTCTCTTTGCAGTGGCAAAACAACCCTCCTCACTTATTGATGGTTGTGGGATCATAATGACCCCAAACAGTTTAAAAGTCATAATTGCTGCCTTTTAAAATAAGTAATAAACACCAATGCAAGTGATCACAGGTGTCATGACTAGTTTAAGTGCATGTGGGAACAAAGCCAGAATAAAGTGATTTAGGCTTGATTCATTATAATATATTCCTTATAAAAAGTTTGATTCATGTTTACATTATTCCTTATAATTAGAATACAAACAGGCACAATGCATTCCAAAAATCCAATTCTTGAGGACCTCAAAAGCTGATTTCTTTCTTCCCGTTGACTCATTCCTATTCAATAAACCTTCTCAACAAAGCATTCAAAGAGCCCAGAAAATCGGTACCATTTTACTTCAAACAAAGGAAGAAAACAAACCCGTGCTGAAAGCCTGGATTTCCTTCTGTTTCCAGCCCACCTTTGTTTTGCTTTGGCTCTTTAAATGCACCCTTTCCCAAGGGGGAGGAAAAATCCATATTGTCCAATTGTCTTTCCGTTAAAGTCCTCGACAAACTCCAGCAGTTTTATGGAGGAGCAGGATCAAGGGAGGAATATTTGTCCAGGTATTGATCCCTGCTGCAGGGTATCGTGGCTCTGCTGGGGTTGGGTGTCTCCCATCACTTCTGATCCCGGGGTTCCACTCCCAGGGAATGTGTGGCAGGAGGAGATTGCTGCTTTTTGTCTGGCTAATTGCCCTGAAGATTTAGGTCTATATTTTAATCTCAGAAGGGCAATGTATCTGAGAAAGAGGAGGAAAAAAAATGGTGCTGATGGGGATGCTGAAAGCCTGGCAGCTTTTCCATGGAATAAACACCTCAAGACATGGACCTGAATGGGATCTGGGAGTCAGGAGATTTAGATGGAGAGCCCTGCAAGGAGCTCCTCACAATTTCTCTGCCATTGGCCCAAATCTGCCATAGAATAATCTCAGTAACTCTTTAAATATATCAACTCAGGGAACTACAAACCCTTTCACACCTAAATCCAGGTTGTACCTTTATTCCTTTCCCCAAAAATGTAAAATTATTCCGTATTTCTTCAACAGCAAGTTGTAAATCACAGAGCTGCAATCTGGAGTTTTACTGCCAGCACTGGTTTTATTTCTCGTGCCATTGACTCAGATTTAGTTGTGGTCCAGTGGTCTCATGGAAGGTGTTTGAGGTCCCTTCCAACCCAAACCAGTCTAGGAGTCTATGAAATAGCATTAGTAGAAAAAAGTTCTTAAAATTCTAATTGTGACTTCTCAGCAATAGTTTAGATATTGCAAAAGTGTGAAGGCACCGGAAAGGTTTGTGAGCCTGCATTTGAATTTACTGTTTCAGGTCAGGTTTTGTCTTGGTTTGTTTTTTTGTTTTTGTTTTGATTTTCGTTCTGTTTTGTTTGGCTTTTACAGTCATTCCACAGAAAACAAGATAACTCCGCCTCTTTTCCTGGAGTGCTTATTATGATCTGTCAGCTAAACACACTCCCTTGTCTTTTCCATTGATTACTGATTCAATCCAAGGGTAATACACTCCTGATGCCCTGCCTGCCATGAGGGGAAATCCCTCAGGGACTATCAAGCTTGTGGTTCTTGACTGCAATTTGTATTTTAAAACATAAATTTATAATTCCTATTTTAAAAGACACATTTGTAACGTATATTTTAATCCCTCAAAGCATGTTGCCTATAGGTAGGTGTCATTTCACTTCTAGCTCTGCAGTGTTGGATAGGCAATGCATGGCATTGTGTCCTGTCATCTTTTGGAGACTTTAGTGCATTATTGGGCTTGAAACACCTTTTTGTCCATATATATAACATAATTATCCCTAATTTGGGTAAAGCAGAGAGCACAGGTGGAGCTGAAGCTCTTTTGTCAGCTTTCAGCGTTCCCACGAGGCCACCAAATATTCCACCCCCGTGGCTGTGCTACACTTTGAAGGATGCACCAACATCTTCACCAGTATGATGGAATCCCAGAATGGTTTGGGTTGGAAGAGACCTTAAAGCCCATCCAGTGCCACCCCTGCCATGGGCAGGGACACCTTCCACCACCCCAGGGTGCTCCAAGCCCCGTCCAACCTGGCCTTGGACACTCCCAGGGATCCAGGGGCAGCCACAGCTTCTCTGGGCACCCTGTGCCAGGGCCTGCCCACCCTCCCAGGGAAGGATTCCTTCCCAATATCCACCCTAAATTTCCCCTCTTTCCCTTTGAACCCATTATTCCTTGTCCTGTCACTGCAGCTTCTTGTGGCCCCTTCAGGTCCTGGAAGGTGCTCTGAGGTTCCCACACCACGTTCTCTGTAGAGCCCCAACTCTCTCAGCTTGCAGTCACAGTCATGTTTGGTGCTGTGACAACTTCCCCCATGACATCACATTGCATATAAAATTGGGACTCTAATAAACTCCCAAGATTTTGCGGAACCCACAATGTTAAAAAGCCTGAAGAAATTTGATAAAAAAATGTTGGTGGCTTTGTATGATCACTAAAGCTTTTTCTTTTCTCGGCCAATTGTTGCTACTGAAGTCGGAGAGCGTTTGAAGATCTGAAACTTTCCGTCTGAGGGAAAAGTTGCCTTCTTGTTCTTTTCCTCACGCTGTGTTGACGTGTTTTCATCAGCTACATCGTGTTACCTCTTCTACATTAAAGCCTAATCACAGACTCGGAGTTTGCAGTTACCAGCTACAAATAGACAGATTTCTCCCTCAGAGACCACAGCATTCCTCAAGCAATTTTCCACCTTTATGCGGGGTTTTGGTTTCGTTTCATCGAGGTTTGCTTTTTCGGTTTTTGTTTCTCACCATCTGCCTGGCAATTAAGCTGTTTAAGAGCCCCCACATCAAAGCAGTGCTCTGGTTCTCTACAAATAGACCTCAGTGCTGCACTGCAGAAGGGACAAAAATAATCTCCCCAGTGCCAGGGCTTATAATGATGAAATCAATACTTTTCCCTGGTATTTTTTATTGACTTACCAAAAAAGAAAAAATAGTGCCTAAATAAAATAATTCTTTACTGGAGAAAGCAGAGTTGGACAATGCAAATCCATCCAGCAGCATCTGTATTTTTGGTAAGTCTTTTTCTGCATAGAGAAATGCCATTATAAAATTCGTGGTGATCTTTATGTTTCCTGTGTTCTTTCAACTCTTTTGTTGAATTCATTGCCTCTATTAAAACCAGGATGATATTATTACATTTATATTTATTCATGTTTTATATTTATTATATTAATAATATAAATTATGTTTTATATATTTATTTTACACTTATTATTCCATATTAATTTTTAATATTTATTTCATATTCATACCTATACTACATTTATACTTATTTTTTATGGAGAAAGCTAATTGTGGTCTGAATGCTATTTGTAGTGCTCAGGTTTTATGGAGTGTGGAGAACAGGAAGCTTTGAAGTAGGAGGTGGAAGATGAAGGTTGAGGAGCAAACTTTGGAGTGCTGAGCCAGCCAGTCCTTCACTTTGATTATTGGGTAAGGGTGTTGTGGAGATGAGGATGCTCTTCAGAGGTTGCAGTGCTTGAACAACAAGGTCCTACTGAATGTAAAGATGAAGGAAAAAACTTGATTAGAGAAGATATTTAAAATAAATGGATTTTCCCACTTCATAGAATTAATAGTTTGGGTTGGAGGAACCTAAAAGATCATGGAATTCCAAACACATTCCATGGGCAGGGACACCTTCCACCAGCCCAGGTTGCTCCAAGCCCCATCCAGCCTGGCCCTGGGCACTTCCAGAGGCGGGGCAGCCACAGTTTTGCAATATAATTATATATTATAATTACAGTAGAATGAAAGCTTGTGGAGGAATAAGAAATTCAATATAGAATTCAATATAAAATTCAACGTCTTAGGGAAAATATTTCCAGAGGTGAAAAAGTGCCGGTGGTTTCTGTGATGTGACAACGAGCCACGTGTGTCACAGTGACCAGAGCTTGCAGGTGAGTTGAGGTGAGGTTTCATTGCCCAGGTGGGTAATGGTGTGGAGTGACCTCCCTCAGCAACGTGAAACCAAGCTGGGAACGTGTGATTTTCTGTTGTCTTCCTCACTGGCCCCTCTGTCAGCTTAGAAAGTAAATTAATCCGAGTGTGTTTGCTTTATTCAGAGAGTAACGTTTTCCTTTTGGCTCCTTAGGTTTCATTTCAACAGTTTATGGTCCAAAGTATTAAGAAAAAAGATGGGAATTCCGCGAATTCCTCTTTCGTCATTATTGCCAGATGAGTTGAGTGCACTGGGCCCCTCCAGCTCCCCTGTCACAGAGCACAGCGTCGGGCAGGTCATTGCTTTGAACCTGACATTCAATCATCAGGTGCTCCCCGAGGATTCCAAATCAAGTGTCTGTAGGTTGTTCTTAAACTGGGAATGAGCTGAGACTGGAGGGGCAAAGCCAAAACTCTCTGCTCTCCTTTCCTGACTGAGTGACAGCACCATTTCTTTCCACCTGAAGATTTGGTTTGGAGCTTTAACCATCCTTTGCTTTCTAATTTAAATTCCCCAGGCTGCAT
Source organism: Sclerurus mexicanus (assembly GCA_013396755.1). Classification (NCBI taxonomy): domain Eukaryota; kingdom Metazoa; phylum Chordata; class Aves; order Passeriformes; family Furnariidae; genus Sclerurus; species Sclerurus mexicanus. The sequence goes on along the minus strand of VWZF01005839.1, from coordinate 2,759,556 downwards.
TCGCACACAGCTCTCCAGAATTTTCCCTGATTTATCTAGAGCAGTGAAGGAATTGTTCTGCACCAATGGCTTTTTTCTACCCAGCAATTAAAATTTCTGCCATCCTTCTGCAAGACGAGCGCAGGGGCCTTTTGACCCCGAGAGCGAAACTTCAGCCTTAGAAGCCATTTAAAAATCTTCAACTTCCTACACATTTAACTGCCCTTTTTTATTTTCTATACATTTCAGAAACTTCAGCTCTTTTCTGTACACCCCAGGTGTGAAGTCAGGGATCTGCAGTGCCCATCCCTCTCCCTGCTCCTGCGATCAGTCCAGAGTTTACCACCATGTCGCTTCCTTATGGAAATCACATTTTCCTTCCTTTGCAGTGGCTGAACTGGGATCAGTCACTGCATGGAAATTCAGCATGTGCTGTTGGGAGGGATTTTATCCAGCTTTATCCAGCTGGTGTGGGTGGTCCCTTAGGACCTAAGCCAGTTGGAATCACCGATCTTGGGGATTTGACTCAGCTTTGGATTTTTGCATTTTCATGGACTTTTCACCCAAAAGGTGCCACCTCTGAAGAAGTTAGAACAGAGGATTTGTAATTTATTACCACCTTTGCCTTGTTACGCTTTCCCCCTTTTTGCTTTCGTTGCAGTGATTGCGAGTTACCAAATTTCAATTAATTGTCAAATTTTGAGAGAATTAGGCTGTTTTCAAAGCAATGCCAGGGCTGTGGCAATCACTTTGTTGCTGTGTGGTGGCTGTCTCAGCAGCTTCCCTGAGATGCAACTTCCATGCAAATGAAGGAGCTGGTGTTTGAAGAGCTCTGTGAAAGCTCAGATCAGAGGTGCTGTCTCTGTGCTCTTCTCATCTGATGTCACTTCACAATGAATTTGTTTTCACACATCACTTTCCCTTGGATTTCTCCTTTTTGCTCCAAAAGCTTATTTCGGACAGTAGAAAGATTTCTACTGATTTCAGGGGAACTTTGTCTCCGTATGAAGGAAGAGGAGTCAAAGGGTTGTTCCTGTTCGTGCTGTGCTCGTGTCCTGTCCCATCAGCCTGCCTGGCTCACCCACCATGAATGATGCTCCCTCCTCTGCTCTGAGTTCTCCTTCTCTTAAGGAATTCCCTCTTCCCTTTAAAAGGGGCTTATAAAAAAGAGGGAAAGTGATGTTTTACACAGGAGAGGCTTAGATGGGATACTGGGAAGGAAATTCCTCCCTGGGAGGGTGGGCAGCCCTGGCACAGGGTGCCCAGAGGAGCTGTGGCTGCCCCTGGATCCCTGGGAGTGTCCCAGGCCAGGTTGGACGGGGCTTGGAGCACCCTGGGCTGGTGGAAGGTGTCCCTGCCCATGGCAGGGGGTGGAATGAGATGATCCTTAAAGGTCCCTTCCAACCCAAACGATTCCATGACTCTGTGATTGATCAGATATACATAAGTTGTGGTGGTTTCACTTTTCTTTCAAGGTTAATTTTGACTCCAAATATACAAAGCTCATTTTCACCTAACTCCTTTAAAAATGAACCACTGCAAATCCCAAATGCACATGGCTCCAGCAGAGCTTGAGCAGGTGGAGCAGCAGCCACAATTCATCAGGAAAAGCAGGTGTGAAAGGCATAGAAAAAGTATAATCAAAATGAAAAATGACCAGGGTTTGTTAGGAAAACTGTTATTACTAATTTAATCAAAACTTTATATTTTTATGCACATTTTTAGGTGAGTTCTTCTAATGTGCCCCTTTAGAAATCTCAGTTTTCTGAAGAAATGCTGGATCCCCTAGACTGTAGTAATAGCAGACATAATATATCTTCCATCTATGGAGTCTCTGTAAGCATTCTCAGGAGATTCATCAACTTTACAAAGCAGATATAAACGAATCCTATACAAATTACATTTCCCTGGGCTATCGCTTCTGTCCCTGATCACATCCTACCAAAAAAAGGAATCCCTGCCTTTCCAATAGAAATCCTTAAAACTGAAATTTCTGAATGTCCAAGATGTGCCTGAGCAAAGGGTTAATAAAATCCATTGCAGTGCAGAGACAGACAGCAAGAGTGCAGGCAGAGCTGCCTTCCTTCCATGATAATGGAATAAACAAGGTGATTTCAGCACAACTAATTGTCAGAGATAAGAAGCAAATGTCAAGCAGGGAGGTGAATCCAGAGCTCTGACACATGTTAAACACCTTCGGAGCTGCTCCTTCGCTCCAACCAGATCAGGAGAGAGAGATTAAATCTCATTTGCTTAGAGAAGGGATGTGGATTGTATTGAAAATTGTCCTTCAACACCCCTTTCTGCACCAGGTTTGCCTGTTTTGGAAGAAGCCTTTTCCCAGCTCCAGAATAAATCAGAGGGCTGTGTAAATAAAGCCTCCACAAAAGTATGTTTTCTATCATTAGCCAAACCACTCTTTGTTGCAAGTATTCCTTGGAGGACCATTTTATCCCAGCCCCAGCAACATGTTTGTACTACACGAAGTACTTACTAAAGTCAACTATGGAATGTGTTAAGTGGAAACCATTTATAAATATAACCTGAGAGTTAAATGCCATTAGTCATTTTGAAAGTATTGATAGAGCCTCTTATTACAATGATTAGACATATTACTTACCCAGCCACTCGCTGAGGAGTGAGAGGGAGTGATGGAGCAGAGCTGGTGCTGCTGTGCTCCCTGAAATATTTACTAGGACACAAAATTTGTCTACAAGCAGGTTTTGACTCCGTGAGAATATTCCCAATGTGTTCAGTGCAGGCAGAGTGAGCCCAGGTATAGCTATGGCTTAGAGAGTCCATCCAGGACATCCAGGAAACATGGAATCCTTTTGATGGGAAAAGATCTCCCGGATCATGCACCCTGTGCCCGATGCCCACCTTGTCCCCCAGCCCAGAGCACTGAGTGCCACGGCCAGTCCTGCCTTGGGCATCTTCAGGGATGGGGAATCCAAACCTCCCTGGGCAGCCCCTTCCAATGCCTGCCCATCCTTCTTCCTGAATTTCTTTGTGGAAACGCTGGAGAATCACTGCATTTCCCTACACTGTATTTACACACCTCACAGGCTGCACGGGAAGGTTGAAATACTATAAGTGAGCAATGTGTGAAGTGAAAATAATTCTAATTTTTAAGGATGCATCTGCCTGTTCCAAGTCTGACTGCTGTCAGGCAGGGAGGAAGACAGCAGAATTCTTCTTTAAGTGCAATGGAAAGTAAGAGAAGGTTAAAATCAAAGTTATAAGAAAGCACAGCACAGCAGGACCAGGAGGAGCAGGGCAGCAAGCAGCAATTCCCTCTGGACTATGAAATGAAAAAGGCTTACTAATTCATAAACTAAAGGTGTCTGAGCTTTAAAAGAGGGAACTTGTGGGACCGGAGCTTCGATTTTTCCATTTTATTAACCATGTGATGTGCTGTAGGCATGTAATTTCCCGAGTTTGGAATTCACTCACTTCCTCAGCTCTGTCTTACAATACCTGCCAGCACCTTGAAATAAGAGCCTTCCACAGCGACAACATCCACGGGCAGAGGCTCCAGCTGAGGGGGAAAGTCTATTCCATGTGCTGCTGCAGGGCTGGCAGGGAGGGCAGGAGCGAGGGAGTGAGGGAAGGCAGAGTGATGAAAAGGGAAGAAAAGCATTTGTTCTCAATACTCCACTGATTGTCTTTTCTTTTCAAAGAGGTGTTAGTAGTGATACTGCTATTGTTACACCGGGTTGGAAGAGCAGCATCCTGCCACGATCCTCCAGGAGCTCAGCGAGGTGCTCTCCGTCCACCTGCACCTTCTGTATCCTGAGAGAGGGGTTTGGAAACAGAAAAAAAATCTACCTGGAATAGAGGAAGTGTTCTTATCACCTGTCTACAGACAGAAGCACTGAAATGAGTGCCCAGAGAATGAGGAAAGAGTGGTAGCAGCATGGATCAACTTCATGTCTCCTGGGCCGGAGTCTTGATGCTTTCCTTATGACAGCTCAAAGGGGACAAAATTTGCCAGTGATGATTTCCAAGAGGAGGAAGGATTATTCTCTACCTGTCATGTTATTAAATCCTTCCATAATCAACACTGCCACAGAGCAGAATCTTGCTAAATATATCCTTAGCCTGGCCAGCTGTAGCTGTTCTCATGTTCTTAATATTTTTTCAGTGACATCAGAAACGAGGTATTTCTCTCTGTTTGAACCCTTACTAATTTTTAACCCTTTCAAGCAGACCATAAAATGAGATTGTGAAGTGTTTTAATGATTTGGATTCTGCTCTCTAATTTGTGTCTGAGATATCACTGTGGAGTGTTGCATCTCTGCTGAGGAGGAACTTTGCACGGGGTAGGACTGGCAACAGCTCCAGGTGATCCCTCCCTTCTTCAGAGGGTGATTTATGGAGCCTTCTGGCCAAAGTAGTGTTAGCAGTAAAAAAAAGTTCTCAGGGGAAGAGTAAAGACAGAGCAGAGAGTGGGGAATTGAAAGACACAGTAAAGAAAGATTATTTCACTTAATTATTCTTAGTTCAAGACCTGGCTCCCTGCACCGATGGCAGGACTCCTGCCTTGGAGAGCAGGGAGAGGGACACACAGGGCACCTGCTGTGAGGAATACACCTTGAGAAAACCTTCTTTAGAAGCTGGCACCCTGAGATGGTGCCTTTTGGAAAGGTGACCTGTGGTCTGGCTGATGTGGGAATTGCCAGGTGCAATCAGCCCACAAAGAAGTGGAGATTGTGGAGGAGTGTTTTGGGGACACTCAGCTCCAAACGTACCTGCCAAAGCAAGACCTCTGTGTGTTTAGACCGTCCCAAAATATGCAAGACCCTCAGTAGGGCATTTTCAGCCCTTCATGCCTCATTACCTGCACTAACCTAGTGGGGTTAGTTCTGGTGTAAGGAACTGCTCCAGAGTGAAAGGCTATCCTTGAGGATATTGCCCTGCTGATCATAAAATCCCAGGATGGTCTGGGTTGGAAGGGACCTTAAAGACCATCGCATTCCAATGGGCAGGGACACCTTCCACTAGGCCTGGTTGCTTCAAGCCCTGTCCAACCTGGCCTTGGATTTACTGTTTTCATTTTGGAGAGTGTGAATTTAAAGTCTTAGACAAAGTACGGGGCACCAAAGTTTAGACAACAAGTTAAATAATTGCATTGCCAATTAGAAATATTTTTAAGTATTTTCATGCATTGTCTTGCATGATTAAACATTGCTGTGACATTTAAAACTGTTAGTGTGTGCTGTTTGTAAAAGTTTGCCAGTTAAATGTAAATGGAGACCTTCGGGCTGAATTGTAACTAATTATTCAAAATATTGTTATTAGTAGGCAAGGGGAAATTATATGAAAAAGCAAATGTGGCTCAGATGTCTAAATTTCGTGCTGTATAAGTACAGCTCTCAGAGATTTCCATGAACATGAATTTAGAGCACTGAATATTGCTGCATATAGTGAGATTTTGCAGGACTGACGTTCCTCTTGCTGGCAGCAGAGGAGCAATAAACCCCACGGATTTCAGGCGGTCAGATTTGCCACGTAACATCCCCTTGGTCAATAAAGGGGGAATTTTATGAGCTGTGCTGTGTTGGGGAGAGAGGGAAAGAGTCTTCATCCTGATTTTATGGGGCTGGATCAGTCTCTAAGTACCATCAAAGCTCCTTGCAAGGGTGACCTAAGAACTTCAGACCAGGCTATGGAAAAAGCATTTTCACTACGAGGAGCAGCAGCAGCTTTAATGTAACTCTAAGGCAGCTGTATAGAGATGGATTTATGGCATTTCAAACCTGACCTTGAGTGTATATTTATTCTGCAGCACTTCTTTTCACTCTGTGAACCACGGTCACCTTTCCAGTGGCCAACAAACTCATGGCCCAGTGGCTTTGAATGGCTAAGGGAATGCAGCAGAAATCAGGCAGAAGTCACCAAAGGTGAGATTTAACTGAGTTTAGTAAAAAAACCCCAACATATATATATATATGTGAAAGAAATAACAATCTCAAGCACCTTAACATTTCCAGTTCCAAACAGCTGAAAAGACAATCCTTGAAACCATTCTTAAATGGCCCTGAAAATATTCAAGAGGCTGTGAACTCTTCAGTTAACAGAGTTTAAAAATGCATCACCTTTCAGATTTCCTTAGTTCAGACAGATTTTATTCTGTATTTATCTATAAGGAAACAGGGGGTGCTGTACGAAGACACAAGCCAATATTTATGTGTCAACAGCAAAGGCAGGCTAAGTCTAATTACGAGAGGAATTTGAGTGATTTCCATATGTTAATGGCAAATCCTTGCTTTTTGCAGTATGAACTGCCATAATCCAATTTTGTACGAGGAGCTGTCTTATAATTTTAGAAAAAACAACATTCGCTAATCTGTTAAGTCACTGATATGATAAAAATTATGTTTAATGTGATAAGACTTCCTTTTGCATTAAAGTCTCCCCTGTCACACGGGGGAATTCCAGGCTCGCTAAGACTCTCAGAAGCCTCACGATTTAAATGACTTTAGGTTAAATAAAACAAGATATGCTTTATTTTCCAGCCATTGCAGTGCAGCAGCATTAGCGTTGTCAGTCAGTTGTCCCCAGCAAAGTGCTCAGAGAATGTGCTCAGCTAAGGAGCAGGACAAGAGCTAAACCATGATGAGGGTGGGAAGGTGGAACTCAGGGAATCTCTCTGAACATCCCTTGACCTTCAGCTCGACTTCCCCAGCGAGCTGAGATGAAGTCCCTTAAAAAGATTAATCGTCCCCTGTGGTTTTAAGGTAAAGGCAAACAGAACATAATGGAGCTGAGCTCGCCTTGAAATGTGGAAAGTTTTTATAACCAGAACCCAGGGCAATAATGTCAAGGTATTAAGAGGTGGTTTGTGCTGGTGTTTTCCACCCCTGACAAATGGGATGTGTGATGGGACATGAGTGTGCCGTGGCACTATTGCCAGGTTTTTTCTTGTGTAGATATAGGAATTCATTTCCTTCAGATCCATAGTCTTTTATTTCCACATTTGCTCGTTGACAAGGAGCTGGCACTGGGTGCTTTGGGAAGAAGAGGATGTCTGCAACATGCCAATTTGGGCTGTTAGGCACTCCATCTTCATTCATAATCATTAAAGAGGTGGCTCCGAAGCCAGATGCAGGAGGCTTTGTGTCTCTTGTACATTTTCTAGCTAGATATGCTCTAAATATACCCATGTCTTTTTTATTAAAGCACAAAAAGATGGAATAGTATCATTACATGCTGGATACTTCTGCTAACCCTGTCAGTGACTGGCTTTTAGAATCCATCTACATTTTTCGCATCAATTAATTTCACTGACTAATCAGGCACTACATGGAAACAGTTCCTTTCGATCCACTTGGGTTATGTCACTGTTCAATGATGCCTCTTTTTTTTTCAGCATGAGATGATGAGAACATCCCTCTGCCATGCACTATTTGATATCATTCCCCCACTTTTTCTGTATCCAAAGTGAACAGCCTTGCTTTTCCAAAGGTCTTGCTAATTCCTAATCCCTTCATGCCCAAGTTTCTTCCCTAACTAAAACAGAAATATCAGCAAGTGGTCAGCAAACCTTTACTCTAAGCAGTTGCTGGATAAGTCAGCACCTCTTCCAATAAATTTATGTCATATTGAAAATTTCTGTTAGGCCTTACCCTACATATCCTTCTCATATGATTCCTACTGAGGTGGCTTCAGTAAATATCCTGTTGGAGAGATGAGGAGGGACCTAGGATGATGATGATGATGATAATAATAATAACAATAAGATTAACAAGAAGAAGAAAAATAAGGATAAGGATTATACTAATAATAGTAATTAATAAATTAATAAATTAATGAAACTTCAGGCAGGCAAAAGGGGAGTTTTACTTTGAACTCTGACACAGGGGACCAGCAACACCACTCCTACCCCAAAAAGGAACAGCTGGGAGCTGTCAAGCCTTCAGCATCTCTCCCAGAGCCTGTGCCAGAGCTGGGATCCTGCCGTACCAACCCAGAGGATGAAAGCAGAGGGGAAGGTTTATCCCAACTCCCATCCAGGAAAGGCAGATGCCACCAAGCTGTGCCCGTGGCATATTTCTTGTAGGTGCCTGTCAAACAAAGCTGATGAGAATTGTGAAGGTTATGTTAGATTAGGAAGATGAGATGGGAGATAGTAGTCACTCTGTCACATAATAAGTCATAATTCCTCCAAGAGAAAGGAGTCTAAGAATAACTCAACCTAGAGCTTAGAAAGGGAAATGCTAATGAGTTTAAATCAAAGCTCATTTGCATGTGAAAATGCAAACTCTTTAAGGAGTAGCTTTGTAAGCTGCACAATAACCTCTGGGAGACACAGAGGTTGTGCCTGGTGTCAGGGGGAGATGCTGGGCTGCCAGCCCTGAGCCTCAAGGGTGTTTGCTCAGAGCAGTGGTGCCAAATCAAGGAATCATTAAGGTTGGAAAAGACCTCCAAGATGATCAAGTCCAACTTTTGACCAAATCCCACCATGGCCACTAAACCGTGTCCGAAGTGCCTCTTTCTTCGAGCGCTTCCAGGGATGGTGACTCCCCCACTGCATCCTCGGGCTGGACTGGTGCTGGTGCCCCCCTCAGACCTGGTGCCTCCTCCTGTGTTTACTGCACCCCACTCTCAGATGGTCTCTGCCATCTGTTCACCCTTGGATTGTGCCCTCCCTCCTCGGCATGCATTTCTAATTAGGTGCACTCCAGTTCTTTCCCTGCCTGCTCGCACTTTAATTTGGGAAGCCCAGTTTCCATTAGCTCTGCAAATATCCCCCGTTCTTTGCAAAGTCAAATCTATTACTTGCAAAATAACCTTGCTTAGCTCTGGTTATCAGTTATCCCAATAATACCGTGCTCTCTAATTAGTCCAGCTGTTAACTGTTCAAATTCACAGGGCTTCACTGCGTCAGGCGGCTCTGCACGCACATGATCAACGCTGGCACTTGGCAGATATTTCCTTGCAAAGTGGCTTTTCCAAGCTCCTGGAAAAGGTACAGGTTTGGGGTTTTGCTTTCTGTTTCAGCACGATTTTCTCTTGCAGTCTGCGCTTTCCCTGGTAATCCCACTGTAATGTACTGCCTGTTCCTAATGCCTCTAAACCTGCCACCGAGAGCTGAGGATTTCCCTGGCTTCGGGATCTCTTCAGAACTACTCCCTTCCAAGGGAAAACATGAGAGCTCCGATATTCCCTTCCAGTCCAGAGCCACGTCCAGCTCCTCCCTGAGGGATTCAGGTGGCTCCATTTCCTGCCAGGGGTTTCCTGGCTCCTGACCCCCCATAATGACCAGAGGCTCCCAGGTGTATTGGGGGGATAAGGGGGTTGTGATTTCTGGCCCCAAGAGCCTGACAAGGGTAGAGCAAGAAAAGGGAACCATTTTCTGCTGGAAACGTGGGATACGCTGATGAAGGACTCAGTCTTTCACAATCACAAGGTTTTATATTTTTAAGAGCATTCTCAGAAATCAGTCTTTTGTGTTTCCTTCTCTACCCCGAGCACCAAAGAGCACTGTAACCCTTCTGATGGGCCATTCAAAAATCTCACAGACTGTTTAAAACCTGAATTTTTTGTTAAACTACTAATTTTGGCCAGATTGATTCAATCAAAAGAAACTGGGGTGAAAAAAAACCCCAAACCACTAAAACACCAGGTGTGTCCATACTCTCTGCAATCAACGCAACATGATTTTTTAATTCTTAGCTTCAGTGTTTACTTCCTAAATGTATTTTCATCTCGTTTGTAGATGTTTAAGCAAGTTGCAAGTAGAAAAGGGCATTTAATTTTGGATCTGAATGGAACATTCTGTTCAACCCGGAGAGAAAGCTTAATTATTATTTTAAGTCTGCCAAAAACTTAAGACAAATTTTCATGTCATGTTGACTGAGGTTTTTTATTTATTTATTTATTTTTCTATAAAATTAAAATAAATGACCAAATCTCTTCCCAAGCTGTACCTACAGTAGTTCTTTGCAGTCAGAACTGACAAGCAGTGTAAGTGTGTGCAGGGGATGGCAGGGGGGTTCGTTCTCATCCCTCTCCCACCCTCGTATGGTCTCGCAGATTGAGAACAGACCCACCAGGCTGAGCAGAACCTGTTCACTGGAGAAGTGTCCCTCTCAGCAAACATATGCTCAGCATTTGTTCCCAAAGAAGTAAACTCTCCAAAATGAAGGCACAGGCAGCTTCTGCTGCTGCTTCCAGAAGAACAGCGTGGATTGGGAACTCCTGAGCAGAACCAGGACTGGGGGAAGGCCAGGAGACGTAGAAAGATGTAGAAAGCTGCAAATGGGATTTCAGTTATTTGTAGGTAGTGTATGGATTTTTTATGAGGGATCTTAAAAAGCCCTTTTAGCTTTGGACAGGCAGAAGTGTTGGCATTTTTATCAAGGAAATCAAACGGGGGAAAGGAGAGTCATTTGATTGCACCTGGTGGGAGACCCTTGGACATGGAAGGGGCAGCTCCTGTTCCTCCCACCTGCTCAGCCTTGGAGAAGACTGCAGGAGCCCTGTGAGGTCCTTCCTAGAATCAAAGAATCATTAAAGCTGGAAAAGCCCTCTAAGATCACCAAGTCCATTCATTACCCCAGCACTGCCAAGCCCAGCACTAAACCATGTCCGTGTCACAATACAACCCTGCTATGGAATTCTTACTATAAAGAAGGAAAAGAGGCACCTGGAGGTCAGGCATTCCCTGCATCTTTTAGGCACAGATGATCCCTGTGCACCTGCTTGCAGCACAGAGGATCTGACACCCGAGTGCTGAGCAGAAAATGCCCAAAACAAACAGGCTCAGCATGTCCACAGGGAAATCTGAGTGTGTCAGAGCAAAGTCCCAGCTCCAGGCCCTGCGATGGCCCAGTCAGGGCTGCAGTGAAGTGATGGTTGGACTCATCCTCAATGGTGCTATGAAAGCCTCTTTTGAAACAGGGTCTTTCTTCAAGCACCACTTGGTGGTGGGACAAACCTTTTAGCAGGGCCTGTTGTAACAGGACATGGGTTAATGGTTTTAAACTAAAAAAGGGTCGATTTAGGGGAGCTATAAGGAGCAAGTTTTTTACAATGATTGTGGGCAGGGCCTGGCACAGGGTGCCCAGAGAAGCTGTGGCTGCCCCACCACTGGGGTTGGATGGGGCTTAGAGCAACCTGGGCTGGTGGAAGGTGTCCCTGCCCATGGCAAAGGTGGCACTGTATGGGCTTTGAATCCCTTCCACCCAAAGCATGGTATCATTCTATGACCTTCATCCCAGGCTCCTTCTGCTGGGCGTGAACATGCATTAGAGTGTCTTTGACAGCCTCTCGTGGCTTTCAGGCCATCATTCCATCACTGGAAACAGGCAATTCATTAAAAAAGGTCCATCTGGGATGTTTTTTCCTGCTGCCACATTGAAAGCTGTGGGCAGATCTCCTGCCTAGGGCAGTCCTGCAACCCTGAGAGCTCAGGAGTGTCTGAGACACAGACCCAAAGCTGTCCCCACTGGTGCTAAACATTCCCAGGGAAACATTTCCTTACCAAACTCAGGCTCCGTGGTGGCAAAACGTGGGCACTTTCCAAACTGGTATCTAGGGTTGGAGCGAGGAAGACACCACAAGCTGTAGGATTTGGGGCATCAGCTTTTAGGATTGGTGCTGGGTGCACCCCACCATCAGAAGGGAGAAGAGCTGGGCACAACCAGCAAACAGCTCAAAGGAGTCAGTGCAGAGATTTTTTTTCTTCTTGAAGATATATCTTTGCTTTTCATATCCACCCACACAGAAGCAAAATGCCAGCAGGGACAAGTTGTATTTCTCTTTTATGTAAGATAGATGCTACTGTGGTCCCTGTTACCTAAGAGCCTGAGCACCTCCTAAATCTGTCATTTATCGCACAGTACTATATTAAATTGATATTATGGGGTGTGGATGTGCCAAGGGACTGAAGAGCACAAACAAGTCTGCACAGGGGGTCTGCAGTCCCCCGAGCAGGGAATTGGTCCTTCATTTTCTTCATTTCCTGACTATCTGAAAATGCTTCCCTCTGTGTTTTCATCCTTCTCCCAAGATCAGATCAGCTCCTGCAAAAGCACAAATGCTTCAATTTCTTCCTACTGTTTTCTCTGAACGCTTCAAATTTTATCCATGAGTTATAAATTTGAAGTTTATTTGCTCCAGAGTGCCAAGATTATGGGCTTCTTTTCTTCTGCACCTCGTGACCATGAAAGCAAAGCCTTTTGCTTTGCCATTAATTTATCACATTGTTACCCAGAAACTCATCGGTGTTTCATTAAAAATACAACCTGGCAAAGGGTAAATCTGAATGCCTTGTAGCCCCCCTAAGTGACACTACACCCAAGGAATAAAGTGATAATGCCTTTAGACTTGGCCAGCGTCCGTGATTCGGTACTTTATGGGATGTAGTGTGGAGACAGCCCTTTTTCCTCAGAAGAGATCTCCTCTGTGATGCTCTTTGCAGAAGGAAACAGTGGAGGGCACTTTTGCTGTGCTGCCCCAGGGAGGACATCAGCCCGGGCTTCTGAAATACATTTCCAGCCAGCCTTAGGCTCACTCCTAAAACAAGGGAACTCTTTCCGAAGGTGTTACAAATATCCAAAGCTTTCCCTCTGTTCCAGCCTCCGTAACACGGCACTCTGTCAGTGAGTTGCAGAATAAACCTGAGAGCATCATGCCTAAAAGCTGTTCGTGTTTTCTCCAGACAGCCCTGGCGACGGGGCACAGCAGTCCGACACATTTGACACATTGACACCTCTTTTTTTTTGGGACACAGCCCCTTCCCAGCTGCAGCCACACAGGGCAGCACTGCCACTAAACACGGCCGCTGTGTTGGGGCAGCTCAAAAATGGGTACTATGGGTTGGGTTTAGATACCATATATGCCAATTACTGGAAGTTATAAAACTGTAACATCACTGAACCACACGTGCTCATACACCTGGTGTGCACCTGAAAGCTTCCAAATAAAGGGACTTTTTAATCTATCTCCACTCATGCTGTTTTGAGCCTTTCCCCGGGAATTCAGGCATCAGATGAACAAAAAGCAAGATGCAGGAGTGAAGGTGAAGGGGCCCTGAGCAGAGAGTGGGTTCATTGCTGCTGGCATTCTTGGGGGGCTCTGTTTGATTCCAAAATATGGGGCTCAGGGTTGATCTGACTACCCTTTATGGAAATACTTCACCAAATATTCCAGGGCAAAGCCCACTTCAATGTCCAGAGTCCCTAAGCCTGAAAGGAACTCGCCATAAGGCTTATTCTTCTCTGGGTAATTTTCTTTCCCCTCTCCTAAAGGCAGAAGTTTATTGTTTCAGTGTCAGTGCTGGAGGAAAGGATCCTACACAAAATGCTTGCTAAGAGCTCGGCTGCTCTCATGCTGCTCTGGAGGGCCTTATTTTATTAATTTTTTTGTTGTTCTTTGTTGGTTTTTTTAAATGTAAACTTTGCAGAACATGTTTCTGCAGTTCCAGATCTACTTTTCTTTGTGTAATTGAATTATTAACCTGCTACAGGGTCAGCAGAATGGCTGATTTCTATAACAGTACAGCACAAATCCTGTATCATTGTTCACATTGAGAAGCACCATGCTCAGCATGAGGCTTCACTGAAGGATCTACCTGCAAAGTGTGCTGTTGCTGCTGGGAATTAAATTAGTAGTTCCTAATAAATGGAATCACAGCACAGGCTGCAGAAAATCAGGAGGGGTAATACAAGCCTGGACTGATGTAATAAATCCAGGTGCAGTGGGATACAAGTGACCCCAGGCTTTGCTTATTCAAAAAGAATAAACCAAAAGGAAAACCAGACACCAAAACCCAGCTTTTGGAAAACCTCTAATCCTCCTTGGGTGGACTGAGTTCCTGTGCATTAATAGAATTCCTTCTCTGTTTCAAATTCCTGCTGCGAATCTTTTGCAACCCAGAATGAAATTGTTCACTTCCTAAAAGTGAATATTTCAGTTCCCAGCACTGAAACCTGTTGAAACTTCATGTGTGCTTTAATAGAAGATTCCCAGTAATGCGTTTTCCTCTGCACAGTTTTTTTGTTACATCCTGGTTCTTTATACATTCCGGGTTTTCTTTATGCTCTGTTCTCCAAAGAAAGAGAATTTAATGTCGAGTCTCTGCAGCCTTTTCCCCACAAATATAAAAGAAATAATGCTGAAGTAAATAACAGATGCCAGTTTCTGTCATTGTGTTACTTTGAGATGAGAAATGCAGTGATAACCAGAGAGTTTACAAGTCCTGTGAGCTAGAGGGCAATTAAGCATTGTTAATCAGATGTGTTTAGTCATCAAGCAAAGAATGAACTAACAAAAATATGGAAACCAAAAGCACATTTCATACATTCACCTGGAGCTCCCTAAGAACAGAAAGCTGTCACTGACATAAGTTTGTCCTGTGTAAAGTAAATATCCACATTGCTAGAATTAAAAGCAACACTGCATGGGGCAGGTGGAACTTATTCTGGCACATTGCAGAAAAATAGGGAATGTTTCAGCTTCCCCTGTAGTCCTTGGAAACAAAGAGTTGTCCTCCAAGGATACAGTGAAATATCCCCCTCTACCTACGTGTCTGTATTTCAGGAAAGGAAATCTTTGGAGGCTTTTATTTCTTTCCTCTGACTCTAACTTCGGCATAAATAATATTCAGAGTTGGCAGCCTGTACTTTACTCCCAGTTTACTCCCTGGAATGGGAATAGGAGGCTGTGTGTTAGTCAGGCTGCCTAAAACACCACTGAGGGATGTTCAATCCCTCTCATGATCCTGGTGGTAAAAAACCAGCTACTGGATTTGTCTGACAAACCTCTTACACTGGGAAATGTTGATACGTCCCAAATACTGTCAACATTATTATTATTATTATCATTAGTGTTGTTACTAATGATAATAATTAGTTTTGTTGGGGGTGGTTTTGTTCTCTCTTACATCCCAAGGAGAAAGAGGGAATATTTTTCATTTAAAAATGTTTTCTGAATGTAGAAACCCTTCCCTGTTGTGCTGCGTCTCTCTGGCTTGAAGTAGCTGGCTGGGAGGGACTTTCCTGCCTAAGGAGGAACATTCTGGGATGCGTATCCCAGGAGTGTGGCCCCTCTGGAAGTGGCCACAGCACCTGCTGCGTGCTGGGGGCTGCAGCAGTGAAGTTCTATATAATTCAATTCAATTCAATTCCAGAACCAAGCATTAAAGTGCTCTGAAATTCTTTTTGATATCCTTCGAAGGAATTCTGACATATGGAAAGAATTCTCAAACAAAAAAACTGCCCAATGTCTTTCATAGAGTTTCCTGGATTTGGAAGTCTTGCTCTACCCTGAAAATAATTACAGCATTCTGAGTGTCCTGCTGGATTCCCTCACCATTCAGCTTAGGTACAGCCACGGAACGAGCAATTAAACCAAGCTGAGAGGAAGAGCAACGTGGGCTCTGTGTGTGGGATGGTTTCCAGGTGGGATGGCTTTCATGAGTGCCTTAAAAAACATTCTGCCACATGGTTCTTTAGAGGCCTCCCCACAGAAGCAGCTCAATTATTCATTCAGAGCAGAAACTGTTTTATTACATGTCTTGTTCGAATGGTTAGACTGAAATGTGGGACACTCTGCTCTCCACAAGGTTCTGGTATTTGCATTTGTACTTGCACTTGTCCTGTGGAGCAGTAAAAGAGTTGCCAACACCAGCTGGGAGATAGGAATATCATTAGCACGTATTTTGTTTTGTATCTTCAAGGTTAGTACAAATCACAAAACCTCTGCAGCTGAAAGAGAGGGGGAAAAAAACACCCCACAGCTCTGGAATGAAACCGGACAAGTTTTAAGAGACGATGGAACATTTGCCTTTGGCCCAGGGGAAGATCACTGTTGTGTGGCACCATCTCATCCGTGCTTGAAAACTGCTCTTTCTGCCCCAAAAGATGTGTTTCCCACTCTCAGATGGGCAGGCCGTGCTTCACTCTTGGTGTCCCTCTGCCCCCTCTCCCCAGACGGGGATTTGAGGACTTGAACTCAGGGTGAGTCCTCCTGGCCAGTGTGGCTTCCCTTCCCCACACCACCAGGTTTATATCCAGTTTTATTTTTTTCAGAGCTGGGGGATTTAAAACCGCGTTGGGTTAAAAAAAATACTAAAAAAAAAATAAATTAAAAAATTAGCATTTTTCTAGGTGAAGAAAAGTGAAGTTTCCCCCTTCACAGCCAGCACGAAGTTGTGTGGGTTTATACTAATCCAGTGCCACGAAGGTGCAGGGCTGGACTGGGGGCTGTGTGGTGCCACTGCATTAGCAGGGAATGATTCTCCAAGATTTTCCTTGAACTAACATTGACTTAATTGTGTAACACATTCTATATTACCATATGTACACATTACCAAGGCTCTTGATTATTTTCTAATTTGAATTTCTCCGGCGGTTCTCTAAAGGGCACTAATTCAGCATCCCTGGGACAATGGAAGCTCCTCAGCACCACGATGCCCACCTGGAAGTGTCCGAGCGAGCCAGATATCTCCCCGTCCCTCCCCAGCTGTGCATCCCCCAAAGTGCACAGTGCCTTGTTCATCGTGGGCAGCGTTTGCACAGCCGAGGAACGTGATTTCAAATTGTTCTGCTCGCTTTTAACACTGGATTAGCTCACGATTCTTCATAAAGCCACCGCATTTGGCCAAGCTCATTTGTTGGCACTCCAGAGACAACTAAAGCAGCAAATGAGCCCTCTCATCAGACATGAAACTAATTGTGCCAGCCCATGAGCTGGGGCATCTCCTGCAGACAGGCTGAACCTTCACCTCAAAGGGCAAGACCGAGCCCAGAAGTTCTGCCAGCAGGACATGGTGATTCCCAGATGGGATAACACCACTGGGAGACACATCCTTGTGGGCACAGAGCTCCTGGAGCAGCTGGAGATTTGCTGCTGTGCTTTGTACCCCTGGGAAAGAGTTCTTCCAGCTCTGAAACAGCATAACATCTGCCTTCTCCCATGTTTCAGAGCTGGAGAAATAGAGGAAATGACTAATCCTGCTTTGCCAACACAGAGTTGCCTCTAGCACGACTCCCTGCCCTTCCTACTATCCCAAACCTCAGGATTCTGGAGATTTAAGAAGCTGCGCCTGTTCTGCTCCATTATTCTGGTTTATTCCCCAATGTTTGCTGTGAGTAGCTGAAGTTTTATAAACTCTTTGTGCTACCCAAAGAATTCACAAACAGAATGCAAGTGCTCATCTCAAAGGGCAAGACCAAGCCTAGAAGTCCTGCCAGCAGGACATGGTGATTCCCAGATGGGATAACACCACTGGGAGACACATCCTTGTGGGCACAGAGCTCCTGGAGCAGGTGTAGGTTCACTGCTGCATTATGTGCCAACTTATACACCTGGGAAAAGAGTTCTTCCAGCTCTGAGAACCACATAACCTCTACTTTCTCCCGTGTTTAAGAGCTGGAGAAATAGGGGGAATCCCTAATCTTACTGGCCAGCACAGAATTCCCACCAGCAGGACTCCCTGCCCCTCATCCCAGACCTCGGGATTCACATTTAGGAAGCTGTGCCTGTTCTGCTCCATTATTCTGGTTTCTTCCCCTGGTGTTTGCCAGGAGGATCAGACATTTCAGAAACTCTTTGTGCTACCCAAAGAACTCACAAACAGGACACAAGCGGCAGTGAGAGGCTTTCTGCCCTGATCCTGGCAGCTGGGGGTCTCCACAGTTTGTGAATCCCATTTTCCCATCTGATCCCCCAGAAATTCCCTTCCACACGCTGATCTGCTCTCGAGGAGACCAGTGGAGTGTCAGTGTATGTAATTCCGGGGGCAGTTTTATTAGAAACAGAGAGGCCCCTTGTTGTGCACATCAGCTCGGGAGCAACGGGATCTTTTGCACACCTGCACCATGAAATAATAGTGAATTAACACGAGTTCACCCCAGAGATCCTTGAACCGCCAGGAGGTTTTTCCAAAGACAGTGGCCTGAGGTTTTAATTTATGATCTAATCCAAACTCAGATAAGCTGCAGCTTCATGATTTCATGCCCAGCATGAGAGCACTGCAGTCACCACACATTTAATGAATATGCTAATAGGTAAATTCGGGGTAGGAAAAGAAAATGCGAAACTTCTGGCTAAAAGCAGCTCAGAACTGAGATGCCCTGGTCCCTGCCTGTGCTGACACACACCTTTCCTGCCACTCCTTCCATTCCGAATTTGGATCAATCTTCTCGGGAGAGAAATCATAATGGAATAAAATAAGTGTGAGTTACAATATAGATGAAGAGCTGAACAACGTCAAGAAACTCCAGATCCCAATTTAGATTAAAGACACGGGCAGTCCCTCCCCGGGGGGAGATGACAGCTACATCCCCCTGAAGGTGACTGAACTTCCCCTCTGAACAGTCTCCTGTCCTGCCTGGAGATGGTGGTAATTGCCAAGTAAGAGAAGGCTCAGCTAATACATTTTAAATGAAGACACAAAGATACATATAGATGGAAACATGATTATTTAGCCATGTCAGGCACCTGACCTCAACTGACCTCATAAAATAGCTACAGGAAAAATGGCTCATGCCTGAAATTCCAGGCACCGTTATCCTTTTTCAACATTTCTATTGTATTGTGCAGTGCAATGTTCTCCTGTAACTAAAACATACCTAGACTGGAGTCTCTCAGAAATCCATTACTTTGTGAAACACTTTGCTTGCTTGTTATACAAGTGTTTTGAAACCCTCCTGAATATGAGTTTAAATACTGCAAGTGAGACATGAATGTTTGGTCTGGAGCACATTTATAGTCGTCAGTGTCTGGAATGAGTTTATCCAGAGAATTCTGTTCATACAGGAGAAATTGCTGTGATCAATCACTGCATAGCCAGGGATCAGAGAAATGCTGAATCAAGGGCTGGGTCTCATCCTTCAGTCCCAGGCTGGGGTGTTGTTTCTCAGCAGGATCCTGTCCTGCAGTCCCTGCATCCCACAAGGACAACACTTTGGGTGTTATCAAACACTGACAGTGCCGATCTGTCAATATAAAATATTGATTATATTAGCTGTTTTTGCCAATCATGAAGCTGTATTTTTATTAAAATTGACAGTGCAGGTGCAAGTGTATCCAAACCCCTGGTCCAACATAATGTGCATCCCTACCCTGTAACTCTGTCCTGAGGACAATGTGGGTGTTTTAGCAGACCCTGCTGGAGAGCAGAAGGCTGAAAAAAGCCCCAGCTCTGCTTTGCACCCACTGGGCCAATTTCCTGAACTAAATTAATGCTGCAGATGTCTGTAACTGTGAGGCAGGAGAGGCTCAGGCGCGTCCCCAGAGTGTGGGCACTGCACCACTTCAAAATTAAAATATTTTTAATTTGTGGCTCTACAGGCAAAAAGGCTGTAATTAACCCCAAATATCCCCTGTTACCTGATCCTCATTGTCACAACAGCATCCAGCACCTCAGTGCACCAGAGAGATGCTCCTGCTATTACTCTAAACCCAAAACCTGATTTTACAACTGTTATTCCAGAGGAACATATTCCAAAGAACGACTACAAGGACATAAAGTGAGGGTTCTGCCTTTTTTTTTTGTAAAATATTTCATTTTTCTATGTAACAAGCAGCAATTCTCATCGAAGCCATAAAGTGGACAAGAAGGAAACAAGAGAAGGGAATTCTTTCCCACACTTATTTATAACTTCCTCCCATGGAGCATCTTCCTGGGGAGGGAAAGAAACCCTGACATTATATCACTCCACGTGGCAATGCAGATATGGAAATTAAGACATCTCCCAGCAGAGGAATGTAGCATTAATAAGGATACTGCTGGAATTGTCAGGGAGAGGCCTCGGGAGGTGAAAGACTGTAGGATTAACTGCTTTGTTATTCAGGTTCTCTTTCTTCACCTGGGTGATGAAACTGCGACCATAAGAGGGAATGTTTTGTGCAGATTAATTTGGTGTCCCAGGCTGGGCAAGAGTGGTAGAAACGAGGAAAATTTATTAACTGGCAGCTCCAAAAAAAAGTTTCTCACTGCCTTGTCCCCAGTGTGGGATAATTAATCAGCTTCATGGAGACCCAGGGATCCTCTTCCAGTGAGCACAGGATTTCCACACAAGTACAAATGCATCAGGGACAAACTGATACCTTGGAAAAATTATGGCACCATTCCTATTACAGTCATATTTTTTGTAGTAAGAAGCCTGTGAGTGATTTTTCAGCCTGGCTTGGCTTTTAGCAATTTTTCAGGTACCAGTTTGGCTCGGAGTTGTGACTTCTTATGCACAAATTGGCCAAGTTTAACCAGGGAAGCCAGGGAAGGTGTGATCCCCATGGGCAGGGCCGCCAACCTCCCCCAGCCCCACTGAGGGACCACAGCAGCCCTGAGGGGGCAAAAGATCCACATTGGAAGTGTTTTAAGTGTAAAAAACCAACCAACTAAAAATACTTATTTATTTTTTTTAGTGGAGCAGAAAGAAAAGGCACAGGTTTGGCTCATGGGGATGTCTGTAAGTCCTCCCTGCATTCCATCAAAACTCTCTGAACCCTTAATGAACCTAAAATATAAAGTAATTATACCCATTTCAGCTTATTTCATGTCTGCACCCCCATCCCTGCTGTGCATTTCCAATAAAGCATTTAAATGACAGTCACAGTTTCAAGTCAACCCCTCGGCTATGACTGGAGCCAAGAGCCAGTGGCCCTGTCTGGGCCATTCCCAGCCCTCCACCAGTGTCCAAATTTGCAGCAGACTCAGGGCTTTGAATATTGCCTGACTATTTTGTGGTGCTCTAAGACTGCTCATGAATGATTCATGTAGTACAGCTCAACACGGGAGGTTTTACAAGAAAGAAAACAAAAAAAATAACTCCCAAATTAACCCCAAAATGAGCTTTGTGATGTTGTCGGTTGTGTTTTCCACCCCCTGTCCTCTGGTGCTGTGGTGCGGGGGGGGATGCTTGGAGAGCACCCGCCAAGCTGGACTTGTCAAATCCTGAAATTAAAATAAAAAGAGGGATTTGATGAGCAGAGCAGCAGGAGCCATCTCCCAGCTCTGGGCCCATATGTGCCTCCTGCAGATTCCTGGTGTAACTCCAGTGCTCGGGAGCAGTTGGATAATCTGAATTTCTGGCTGTGGGAGCAGGGGTTGTGGCCAAGGATGTGATTTCCCAGCCATGGGCACTGGCTGCCCACTCCTGCCCAGCCCCAAAGCTGGAAGCTGCAGTTCCCACCGGCCCCCGAGCTGCTCATAAAAAATCCCAGCGCTCCAGGAGTTGTAATACGGGTTTTGGCCGCATCAAGATGTTCAGTGAGAGGGTCAGGAGCTGTTTGCTGTCACTGAGGACCTGCTGGCACATGAGGAACACAATGAGAGAGAAAAGGTCAGGGAAATTTGAGTTTCCCTGGGGATTTAATTCACCTGTCTTACAACTCAGGCTCTTAAAAGCAGAAAAACTGTCCAGAAGTCTTAATTAATATGCCAGGAGATGACTGCTAAATTAAGCACTTCAGGATGTTATCTGAACCTTATCACATGTTGTTGCAGCAGCTAAAGGGCAGTGAGCTCTTGGAATGGAAATCCAGGCTCTTTCTTTCCAAAGGCAGCAAGGTCAGGGTTATTTAGCGATTTGCTGGCTGCTGGTGAGATGATACATCACTAAACCTTCTTTGTGGGAGTGAGTCCTGCTGTCTGGTGCTACCAGAAAGGAAGGTCCTTCATCTCTCATGGTTTTTGCTCTTGAAATTCATGATTTTTAATTATACAAAGCATTTCTATGCCTCACTTTTGCATGACATCAGATGTTCTTTACACATATGCCTTTGCTTAAGACTCAAGTCACACTGTTGTTTGTGTGTGTCCCCTTCTTCCCACCCTGTCCTACACCTGGAATATCACAGCTGCATTTCAAGACCCTGACCAGGAATGGGTCCCTGGAGTGCTGGATGCTGCACAAACAGAGATAAAGAGAAGCACCTGCTTTGGAGAGATAAAATGCACACTCAGGCAGGATTTGTACCCTCCAGGTGGGGCGTGTTCCTGCGGGGGGGGGGCCACTGAGAGGTGAATCCATCACCAGCAGAGCCATGTGGATCCAGGAGATGGAAATCTGCCCTCAGGAGACTTCGGTGGGGACAAAGAGCCAAAGCTTTGCCTTGTTTATCATCCTCTAGTTCCAGGTTAAGCTCAGGCTTAATCCTAATGGAGCGAGATATGCACAGCTTTTATTCTGATGTAAGTGATCAAACCAATAACGCATCCGCCTCCCCTGAGCTATTTAGCTACAGAGGTTAAAAACGATCTGTGGTTTGTTTCACAAGAATTTCATATTAAAATACACTTCAGGACACTGTGAGGCTTCCAGACCCTCTGGGTTCCACTCGTGCAGATCCCACCGCGTTCCTTTGTGTGTAAATCTGTTGTGGAAGGGGGCTGTGAATTGTTGTGTTGCTTTTGTGCTCACTGAGCACAGGCTCCAGTTCACCTGCCCGGGGATGTTTAAGAGGCTGATGAAGAGCCTTGGAGGGTGGAAGGCTCTTTGCAGGGGAAGCTGCCCGGCATCTGCATTGCAACACGCTCAAGTGCTGTGGGAAACGTACTGTAAATCTGGGTCTCGCTGAGTTCTGGAGGTGCAAGTTCAGTACTTTTGGCAATTAAGACGTTTAATTAGAAAATGTGAGAACAGACAGCGCTGTGTGTCATGTACGTTGTTCTATTATTTTTATTTTTTCATTACTTAGAGTGCATTCTTTGGATTAGTTTTGCAACGTTGGTGATTGCAGCTTGTTGGGTGCAGAGCTTCTTTGCAGGGATGCTTTAAAAGGCTTTAATAGATGAAAACCTTTGGTGTTGGCACTAAAAGCACTTCTGGGGAGATGCTGAATCAGGGACAAGTTTGCCTTTATGTTCTGTATCATCTTTATATAAGAACCACTGCTTGTACCCGAGTTCCATCTCATCCCAGTCAGTGGTGAGACAGCAAAGTCCTTATTGAGCAGTTAGGCGAGGCTTAAGGCGATGCAAGGGTGCAGAGCTTGTCATCACATTTCAGGGTGAATGGCTTTGAAAGCTTCACCTGGGCTGGGTTTCTTGCTTTTCCTGGGGAAGGTTTGCCCTGGAAAGAGAAGGGCAGATCTCTCCTGTCCTCTCTGAAAGCCAAAATCCTGCCGTACATCTCCTTTGATGGCACAAACCTGGCTGTGCAGCACCCCTGCTCGTTCCCTAGCTTTATTTTTAGGTGTATATTTAGGTGCTGGCTGAATAAATCCCGCTTAAAGATATTTTAGCAAATTAAAATGTCATCTCTGTGTAAGCCTGTTATCCTGCTCTGGCGCTTCTCAGATTAATTATTGCATAAACAGGGGACTGGGGTGGGGTTGCTGCTCCTCTGCTGCCTCAGGTGACCTCGGGAGTCAAACCCGAATCGTTAAGAAGGACAGTGACTCATGTTTTTCATCTAAAACAAGTAACCCCTCGTTTTCATTTAGGCGAAAGGGAATCTGCACCTTCTCCCCAGCTCTGAAGTCACTGTGGGAATTCTAAACCAAAGGTGCTTTTGCCAAAACTTTGTAGAAATTTAAAGTTTTGGGGACAATCCATCCCACCATTTCTCAGCTTGTATTTTCTTAGATTTTCAGCTAGTTAAGTGTTTTGATTGGAATTAGTTGAGGTTGTGCAAATTTAATACACTCAGAACTACAGACGTCTCTAATTCTCTCACAACATGAGATATAATAGGGGGGAATGTTGCAAGTATTTTAATCAGCGGTTCATCTCTTTATTTCGAAAGGTACCCAAGGAAAAACTGATTCCAGCAGCACAAAACTCTGTGCTAGAGGAGATGGCAAGGTGGGCTGAACCCCAGAGATGTCCCCTGAAGTTCTTCCAAGCCAGTTCTGTTGGCCACAAAGATTATATATTTCTATGCATTGGAAACACATATTTTTGCTGCAAGCATTCAGAAGAATCATCCCTTTCATCCCTCCAAATTAAAAACCAAACCCAACATTAGATAATACTCTATTTTTAGGGTTTCTCCTCTGAAGAACAGATGCTACAGTGATAGAAAGAGACCAAAGTACATTCTTTGTCTTCAAAGACATTAAATAAAGGATGTTAAATGCCTTCATTTGTGCTCTCTCCTCATAATTACAGAAATAATTAAAATTACATGACACCTGTATTTTCTTCGAACTCCGTTGCAAATATGGGGAGGGGTGGGGCACAATTTAACCTTTTAATCTCGAGCCAAATTAAGGCCAGCTCTGTGCAGCCTCAGCTTAGCCGGTAATTGGGTTTAGAAACCGTAAGAAAGGACACACAAAATCAGAAACAGGTGATCCCACAGGGCACTTTTCTTTGGAATACACCCCCATGTCATCCAGGTGCCTGTGGGATATTGGGCCTTGTCCTGTCTCCGAGTGTTGGGAAGCAGGAGAAAGGCTCCAAATGCTGCCACTGTCACCAGCAACGTGTGCCCCTCGGGCTGGGGACTCTGTGCCCGCAGAAAGGCAGCTCCCAGTTTATGCACCCAGGGCTCAGAGGGTTGCTGGGGGAAACTGGATTCATTCAAAATCAGACTCTCCAGGGCCCTGGTTTTTAGGGTGCGTTTGATGTTCAGATCATGCAGGGAGGGTGTAGACGTGATCACATCATATTAAAAATCGTTCCACGAGGCAAATCCCAGAGTTCATTTCACTGCTGATAAAACCAGTCACTGAGATGTTCCAAAAAATATTTTATTTTGATTTCTTTTTTTTCATGGACAGCAGTTAATTTATTAAAGGAGGGGGAAAAACACCCTCTCCTGGTGCAGTCGTAGGAGCTTTTCCTGAGAAACACTTTTGGGCCCCTGAAAAGCTGCTCAGAAATAGATATTTTTGGAGTTAAGTGAATAACCAGATGATTACAAAATCCAGTTTAGCTCTTGGCAGCATGTTCAGTTGTTATCCTGCCTTCCTTTGTCAGACACCCCGAGATGCCGGGAAAGCTCTGATGGGCTTCTTTATTTATTAAGCATTTATTAAAAAGAAGCAGCTTGGCCTTTCAGAAGGTGCGTGTGAAAGGAAGAGGAGCAGCCTGTGTTTGCATCAGGGGATGGGATAGAGCTGAGCAACAGAGAAGGGGAATAAGCTACTGGAAAAAATTCCTTCTCTAATTACCGCCTTGAGTGTTTACTGCTTCTTTTTTCCCATCAGGTTCTTGTGTCAAACTGTTTCGCTGCGATTCAGCTGAGAAGGGCAAACTTGGAAAAAGAAATATTTCCAGAAAGCGGGAGCTGCCCCTTAGTGATTTTTTTTTTTCTGTTTAAATAAAACTACTTCCAATAATCCTTAGGGGAGAAAGGGGAGGGAAGAAGAAACCAAAAACTCCACCCCTACCAACCAATCAACCAAAAAATAACCCCAAACAAACAAAAAAACATCAAAACCAATCAAAAAAAAAAAAGGCCCCAAACCCCATGTTTTTAAAGTGTTTCTGTCAAGTAGAAAACACCATTGTGAGTAGCTCAGGTGAGCTCTCCCTGCTGCTAATTTGGTGGAGGCAAAATCTGCTTTATAAATATTGCATTTTGAAAAGAAAGTTTCCTTTTTTTTTTTTTTGCGAATAATGCCATTATTTTTATTCTGAAGCAAACCCATAGGAAGAGTGAAGCAACACAGCCAGCAGGAGGGCCAGCCAGGAGGAGGTAATAGATGCTTTAACTCAAAGAAAACTTCCAGCCTGTGATTCAGGAAATCAAAATAAATAGGATGGCTTATTTTATCTCATGTGGTTTGGGGGAACCGAGTGTTTTGATGGATTTTAAAAAAACTATCTATCTTTAATACCTGAACAAGAGTGAGCGGAATAATTCCCTTCCTGCAGCAAGGCTGCTTGGAATTGTTCTTCAGGGAAGCAAGAGAAGGCTTTAAGCTGAGAAAGAAAGTCAGAGCATTGAAGAAAATAGTTGTGACTTTTATTTCTCAGGACAGAGTAGTGGAAACACCGACAGACCCAAATCCTGACAGAATTACAGGAAAATGGGTGCTGGGAGACCTCAGGGTGATGCTGGCGAGAGCCACTAGATCTGGCTTTGCTCTTTGTTGGCTCATTGTTGTAACTCTTCCCCAATCAACGTGATAACGACTCAAAATTTCTCATCACTAAGGTTTCCAAAGCTCAGAGGGAGGAGAAGGAGTGAGAACTGAGAGATTGCTTTTCCTGTTTTATTGCAAATAAGAAATTCAACTCTCAGAAGTGTCTTCGGTGGCTGTGGCTGAGCCCGAGCAGTGCCAAGCCCTGCCCTAGCCCAGGGAAATAACACCAACACGGATCACCAAGCAGGAGTTCCACATGTCCTTTGTCTCTCTGAGCTTGCAAGGGTGTGTTGAGCAGTTCTGCTGGAGAAGGGGCTGCTTTTCCTACACAAACAAGACTTATCTCTGCAGTATTGGTAAAGAAATTTCCAGGGAAAGAGATTTCATTGATGTGGATGTTTATTTTGTGACTCTCTTAATCTCTTCTTGTAATATCAGATAACACCCTTGTTTATGAGAACTTCAAAAGCTGCACAGGAGTCAGGATGGAATCTTGCTCCAAGATTCCAGTGGCGCCAGTATTTCATCCCTGAGGTGTTAGACTTGTTATTTATCCCTCGGTTTTCCTCCCTAGGCTCCCAAAAAGCCTTTGAGTGTCCAAGGGTTATACACAACTGCAAACCCCAGCCCAACATCCCAGAGAAACCACTCCCATGTGCCAGCTAAGCACTTCAAGAAGTGTTTAATTTATCGCTCTCTACATCGCAGGACCACATCATATCCTCAAAATCCTGAAAAGTAATTACCATTGGAGCTGAAAGTGGCAGCAAATATATAAAATAACACTGTACAGTATTTCAGACAGAAAACATGCACATTGGCTGTACTAGGGTGATTTGTTTTGTTTGCTAGTTCTGTTTGTTGTTTTCTGGTTGTTACTCAAACAAATATCCGCCCAAATGTTGACGCTGATGGGAGCAGACCAGCTAAAAGTAAAATTCAAGTTAGGACTTCATTTTTGTCCACAGTGTATTTGTATTAAAATAATATTTGTTTAGATTATCTCAATATTCCTTGTCTGCAGAGAGCAGTATTTTCTCGAAGGTGACCATATCTGTTTATATGAGAATTCAGTATTCATTCTATTTTGACAAAAACTGGTCTGCTGGAAACCACAAATCCTACCTGTCATTTAATAGACAGCGCTGCTCTGGCAGTGACAGAGAGTCATGGAATTCTTTAGGTTGGAAAAGCCCTCTAAGATCGAGTCCAATCATTCCCCCAGCCCTGCCAAGGCCACCACTCACCCATGTCCCCAACGGCCACATCCCCACAGCTTTTGGATCCCTCCAGGAGGATGAAGAAGTTTCCTCATTATTAGGTGGGTTTGGACACCGTTGGTGGTTTCTGAATCGCTCAGGGAGCTTTAGGTGATGTTGGGGTACAGCAGCTTTGGGTGGTCTCTGGTTGGAGCAGCCCGAAAGTTCCTTTATGAGATCCTTGATCCTGAGATGTGTTTACCTTCTCCGCTGTATTTATCCTCAGATATACCATTGGGTACGTTTTTATAACCTCCTAATATTCTCTAATCTAAAGAGCCACTTGAGAACGCTCATTAGCCTTTCAGTCTAGGAGGACCTACCTTGCTATCAAGGGTTACCTGAAGGTCTGCAAGCTGTCATTCTCCCCAGGGTAAAAGTGCTTCTTCGACTGGAATCTGAACACACAACGTGGCTTAAAAGCTGGGGGGGTTTATAGTTTCCGTAAATGAAAAATCCTAGACTACACTAATTAGCAATTCCTTGTAGCACTTCACTATAAGAAATGACATTGAATCTGAAAGCTCCCTAGTATTTAAATATATTTCATGCCAGAACACTGGCAGTGTTTAAAAGGTCTTGGGTGCTTTGAGTTCCTGATTTCTTTGACAGCTTGACAGTGATTTGTAAACCAAAGGTGTTGGCACAGCTTGCTCTGCTGTCGGAGCAGGTACAAAGTTCAGGCTCCAGCCCGGTCACTGCTTGAACACAGAGATGAAAAATTGCTCTGATAAACATTTTCACTGTGGGGGAATCGAGCTGCTGCTCCTGAAAACAGCAAGAGCTCATCCCAAAATGATTCAGACCAATGGAAAGGCTCCTATTGATTCTGGTGGCCTTTGAATCAATCACTTTTTTTCTCCCATGTCCCATTTTATGGGATGTGTTTGGGGTTTATCAGAGCACAGTCCAGAGCTAAAACACAGGGAGCCTACATAAAAATGAGAGGCTTCACCAGCATTAAGGAGGGAAACAAGGCTTAAAAACTGAAGGAGGTGGAGAGTGATTTATAATCTGTAATCATATAAATGGAGCTCAACATCAGACTTGAATATCCTTTTCCTTCTTTCTCAATCTTCCTTCCAAACATGAATTCATATTTTTCTCTTCATACCGAAATCTGAAACCAATTTATTTCCATTCTACTGAGATTCCTCTTTCACACACCTGAAGCACAATTCTAGCAGGAAAAGGACAACCTCCCATCCACGTATTTGCAATTTTAAAGGAAAGAATCGAATTTCCAAAGACGGTTGATTTCATGATCTTCTACTGGGATCTCCACAAACCTAGAAATAATTAAATGGGGCAGCTGAGCATGAAACACCACACCTGCACAGTTTGTTAGCCATGAAAATTCACAGTTGTTTCCATTGCAGTGCTGTATTTTACACATTAAGCCGAGCCCCTATTACGTTATGAAACCATAAATTTTCATGGCTTGCAAAGTTTGCAGGTGTGGAATTCGATGCCCAATTGCACTGGTTAATTATTTGAGTGGGTTTTAGCATCCTTGTAGGACACTTGGCAGCTGCACACGTGGGCAGTAAAAGCCCAGCCCCTGCTCAGGAAAAAGGCTCCGAGGTGGAAATATTTCAATTAAAATCATGGATGGTTTTTATAGGGCTCTATTTTTAGCTGAACTCTGCAAATGTTGGCAGGGTGGTGGTGTCGAGAAACCCTTTCGAAGGGGAAGAGTGGTCAAGCACTGGAATTAAGAGGTGTTAAGAACCACTTCGTAACCTCAGCCATCTGCTTGGCTCCTGACTTGTGGAGAGGTGGTAGAACCACTCTCAGAAACTTCACTCCATTCTCCTCCTCAAGTGTTTTCCCAGATTCTCCCTGTTCCAGGAGTGTCCTTAACCTGGGAGCTCCCCAGCAACAACCGCTGAGCTGGGAAGGGCTCATGGAAGATGCTCCCCAGATCCAGGTACCTCTGAGATACCAGTTCTCCAGAGGTCAATACAAGCCTAAGATTGGCTTGTGATCAACAGAATATCCATGTGGGAAAATGGCCCAAAATCACCTGCTGAGGTCCCTTCTCATTCAGCTCTGACACTGTCAGAGAGACAAAGGCACAAACGAGACATTTTTAGTGCATAAACCACCTGACACAGTCAAATCCTGACTCCTGTACTTGCCGCAGATGCCCAAGTGTCACTAAGTTCATGTAGAACTCCATAACTCTTTTTTCCTCTCCGTTTTTGAAGATAATAAAATTTAAGTATAATTTGTTCTATTTTGGCAGCCTGGGAAGCAGATGCAAAAAGAAAATCCATACGTATTCTCTCAGCATTAGCTGCAACATTTCAATTTATGTCAGTCATGTCCAATTTGATGTGATTTACCCACGGAAGCGCTCAGTGGTGCAAGCAAAAATAGAATCAGTGTCCTAAATCTCAGCCCCATCTCTAGCCCTAATTTATTCAGCCTCAATAAGAGGGATGCTGAGCATTCAAGAACACGGCAAAGGCTGAGCTGCAGCTCGGAAACCACAGATTTTATGGTGAATAAAATGGAGAAGGTCATGGAAATGTGCCATATGGGGAAGACTTTCCTTTGAGGGCTTGGTTCTGCTGCCTGCCCCGTCCCTTAGCTCTCCATTAGGCTAATGGAGAACAATATTAATGAGGGACCCAAGGTGTAATGTTCTTGCAAGAATGCTGACAGGAGGGAGCCCAAGTTTTAAGCAGGGATTGCTTGCTCTAGCATTATCTCTCTTGCTGTTAAACATGCTCTACATTTTCTGGGCAAATATCATTTGGAATTAATTGAATGGAAAGGAGGATGTTCGGAAAAGGCATCTTCAGAGTTGTTGGAGTATGACTTTTTAATCAAACTGAGTGATTGTAAACATAAATTAGTTCTTGTTCTTCCTGCTGACTTGGAAAGGGAGAAATGTGAACATTTCGAGGTTAAAATCTTTTCCTCCTGACTTTGCAGTTTCAAATCTTGTAGATGCTTTGCTGCTCTGGTTGAACCATTAAGGAATGATTATTACTTGAATGGTACTTGAAGTACACACTCTGTATATATACTGATTTTTTTATTATTATTTTTTTTAAAGTTTTTCCTATATTCCATTATTCTCCATGTTCCAAATATGTCATCTTATGGCAAAATTCTTCTTGTCCTTCCTATCTCCACCATTTCAAGGTGTCCTTAACAACAATTTCTTATACAATTTTTTTTTCCAAAGGAGTGACCTTAGGCTTTAGGACAACAGTGAGCTAAAACACTAAGTATATAGTTTTTCCATGCACTTTTTATAGTAAATGAATAAAGCTTTGGAGTCTTGCAGGTCTTCAGCCTCCGTGGAGTTGTGAGGGAAAGAACACGATGTGGATGTTCTGGGGATCCAACAGTCTAATTAGGTCTGAGCTGTAAAGCTGAATGATCTCATTTAATATCTACTGGATAGTCTGATTAGAGTTTGGTCTGCAGCTTGATGGGAGCAGAGGGAAATCTGAGTAGAAATGCCTTTAAGGGAGGAAGAAACAGCATCCCAGGCATATTCCAAGCCTTTATACTAAAGTGCACTTCCTTTTATTTGCAGAGTACTAGTTATATAAAGGGGAATTAAAAGATCTTAAATATGTCACTGCTACACTCAAAGAACACTGTAAAACCCTCTTAAAGGTGTTTAAGCCCCTCCAGCCTGCAAGATACAGAAGGAATGTGCAAAATGTTAGCAGATAAAAATCACGGGAAAATCAAACATGATCTTTGGGCAGTTTTGAGTATTTGCTCCGCTGTGCCGAGTGAGTCTGCAGGTGGTACACACTGAAATTTTCCTTCAAAGGGATGAGCAACACAACTTGATTTAATGGAAAATAATTTTACTGAAGGTTCACGAGTCCACTCACTGCACATTTGGAAGGCGAGGTCTGTCTGAAGTTTAAGGGCTTCTTTAAATGTGTAGTTTAGCAATAACTATTTCCAAACATACAAAGTGTAGTTGTACAAAAGTGAATTATTTTAAAGAGGAACTGGGGAGGGGGGTGGTTTTTTATATTTTTTCTTAAAAATGGAAAAAATAGATCCTCCTTTCACCCTTCCTGATGGAGAAATCAAATATGAGCCGCTCAGCAGCTGCAACCCTCCAAAAGGCTCTGCTCCTGCCGCAGTCTGAGTTAATGCTCATTATTTTGCTGTGTATGGGCTCCTAGAGATGTAACAAATGCTTGAGCTGTGGCAAGGGTTTGTGTCAAAAACTGTTCAGCAAGTGCCAGTAGGAAAAGTATTTCACCTTCCTTTAGGGGCTTAGTGAGAGCTGGTGTAACTATTACAGTAGAGAATGTCCTGGCTCTAAGAATTCCCTGCGGGCCCTTACCTCTGCCCAGGCAGTTCTGTGGGACCTCCTAACCCACGTCTCATCCATGAGCTCATCATGGAACTCATCTCATGCAGAGTTCCATAAAGCCGGGAGGGGCTTCCTTGAGTCAGAAGTAAATATTTCCAATGAACTTGAATTTGGGCTGTTCCTTGATGTAGTGAACTGTGGGATTCGCACTGGAACGAAGAGAAGGAATTATCTGGGAATGGAGAGGCAACTGGTGCCCCTTCCAGCAGCACCAGTAGCTTGAGCTGGTTTCAGTGTCACCCTGGTGCAAGTGCCTCTGTCACATTCTCGCACTGGAGCACGTCAACACAGCAAGTGAGGTTTTCCTTCTGTTTAAAGTGTTAGAAAACTCTCTGCCTCAAAAAAAAAAAAAGCCCTTCTGGCATGAGCAATGTACTGGAAATGTGAGTCTCTGGTAATTCATGTTTGTTTAAAATCATTAAAATCTGTCTGTGCCGTAGCTTAGTCTTCGTTTTCCTGCCTTAATAAGCACTTTGTCCCAGTATTACCATGCAAAGCATGAACTGATTAACCAGTAGCTGTGCCATTAAATGATATGGGAAGCACTGCAGCACCGATTTTTATTTATTTATTTGAATTATCTTAACATTGAACAGCATCAAAGTCAACAGGGACATGATGTGTTCATTACCTGCCTGAGATTTGGTAATAACTTGTGTAATTGGTGGCTTGGCAGGGCTGACTTAATGGTTGGGCTTGATCTGAGAGGGCTTTTCCAGCTTTAATGATTCCATGATTTCTGTTGCACCAGGGATTGGAAAGCCAGAAATCAAAGAACTGTCTGAGGGCAGAAGCTGCCACTGTCCTTTGCCTTTGCCTTTAGTCCCCCACCTTGTAAAATCGTTTTATCGCCAGTTGGCAAATCACAAAACTCACTCGCAGTCCTTTGTCTCCCAGGCTGAGCACAGGTCACCTTCCAGCAGTCTCTGGTGAGTGGGCTGTGATGTTTCAAACACAAATGGCCTTTCTCTTTGCCCAGTCCTCATCCAGCCCAAGGATATCACTCCAATCTTCTGGACAAGCATTCGGTGGAGGAATTGTGTCTCTCTTTGTGTCTGGCTGCTGAGTGCCGTGGCAGAGGGAGACAAAGCAGCAGAATATGCTGTTTGCTAACAAGTCAAAACACTTTATTCTGTCTTCAGCAAAATCAATGTCTTCTCCTGGGTCCTGTTCCTGATAAGAGAACACAAAAGTGAGGGAAACTCATGCAGTGCCTTCCACAGAAGGCTTTGAGAGATGCAGTTTATAAACTTTTAAGCTAAAAGCTGCTGGTACGCCCTGAAAAGGACAGGTGCAGTTTGGCTGTTTTAGGGGAGGAAATATTGTGGATCCTTAAGAAAACCCCACTTACCCCTAATTCTCCTCCTGCCCCTTCCCTCTGCACCACTGAGGATACCTTCACACACTGAGACGTGGCAAATGGTCATGGAAAAGCTCTAGTTTTACCTTTCCTAAAGAAATTACTCTGTCTCTGCTAATTGATGGGTTTTAATCCCTGGGTAAATGCTGTTATTTGACCCTCTGGTACAGGAACTAAAATCCTATTACCTCTAACAAGAGCTGCAAGGCTAAAGGCCACTTCTAAAATGAAGATGATGATTTTAACTCCTCTTTTCCTTCATTTTAGTGGAGATGAACATAAAAGTAAAGAAACCAGTGCAAGGAGGATCAGAAATTGGTGTTAGAGGGTCAGAGGAAAGAGCTGAGAGTATGGACTGACTCACTGAGGGGACAGTGCATCCTAAAAACACTGAAGAACTTCAGAATCTTGGGGGCGAAGCAGCATGAAAACATCCTTAAAAAAAAATAAGGGAAAGGATTTGCCTTTTTCCTGCATTAAAATGAACAGGAATTGAACTGGAGTAATTTAGGAGTAAGTGGAGCAAATCGGGTTCCAGAGACAGATCCACTCAGGTTTAGTTTAAAAGCAGAGAGATAAACTAATGGAAATTCAACTGTTAGTACAGAAACAATCAAGCCCTTCCTTCCTGCTTTCATTATTCCCAATAAATAATTCAGATTGTTTCAAATTCAGATGGTGAGTTTACTTTCAACAATTCACAGCACACCCCAGTTTGGGTTTGCCTTTGATAGGGGAAATTATAAATTATCCTCTGCACTGTTAATGTCACACAGAACTAATCAGACATATAATCATGTATGATAGAAGTTCTCCTGTACTGAAATGATGTTAATTATGAGGATTTCATTTATTATTAATGGAGAAATATGTAGTTCTACTGTATAACTGGAATTAATGGACTGTAAATTTCGACAGCTTACGAACATCATCTTTGGTGTTTCTTAATTAGTCACGTGCTGTTTCTTTTTTGGCTGGGAAAGCTTGTGCTGTGTTTGTATTACACTCTCTCACTCTTGCCATAAATCAGAGCTAGGAGGTCAAAATGAAAGACTTAGGGACAGGATTCATTCTTTTTGGGAGATCATCTTTCAAAGTCAAGAACTTCTCTTACTTTTACAGCGACTGGAGCTAATATGAGTTAGGCAGAGATGCATTATAATTTAATTTATTTTGTAAAAAGCAGTAATTTGATTATTGATATTGCATGAAAGCCCTGCGAAAATACCAAGCTGATATATAAGGCTGGATTAAAAGCAATGAAAGCAAATTCTCAGTTATCAGGATTAATATTATCGTCTTTTTCCCCCCCTCCCTATGTTGAAAAAAAAAAGGAAATTAGACCGTGTCAGGATATATTTTTGTCTCACTTGGGTTCCTTCATAAAATCCCATTAGGCCCTTATCAGCATCTTCACATGCCTAATAACTCATGAAATTTGCTCTAAGTGGTTTGGCCAACGACACACGGCTCATCTCTGGCATTTGCAGGAGATAAAGCCAAGAAAATTCCCTGTTTCCTCACCAAACAGCATCCATGAGATCTGGGATAATTCTTAAAGAAGGAGAAATGCTTCCCTATGAGGGTGGGGAGGCCCAGGTTATACCATGGGTGCCCATCCCTGGGAGTGTCCAAGGCCAGGCTGGACGGGGCTTGGAGCACCCTGGGCTGGTGGAAGGTGTCCCTACCCATGGCAGGGGTGGCACTGGATGAGCTTTAAGGTCTCTTCCAACCCAAACCATCCTGTGATTCCACAGTTCTGAGAACACAGCCAAGACCACACCAAAGCCAAACCTTTGAACATAATTGCCCCTGAAAGAAAAGCTTTTATTAGTAGGAAAATTGAAAAGAATAACCAATTGCTGAATTAATGACGAACCAGAAACTGCAGCCAGGCAGGATGCTGGTTCTGACCTGGAGCTCCTGTGGTGCCCAACGAACCCTGCCAGCCGTGCATGTTAAACGCTGCGAGCCACTGAAGTTGTCTTGGGCAAGGAAACAAGCCTTGGTGAAAGGAAAGTACAAAGTCATTATGGTTTTCAAACTCCAAGTCAATCCATCTCCTCCCTGCTGCTTGACCTGATGCCAGGTACCAGGTTCCCCCATCGTGGAATTACACTTGTAATGGAACAAACCTTCAGGAAACGCTTGCCAAAATATGGAAACGAATCCCCCACTGTTTAAATGTCCTAAAAGGAGAAATAACATGGAACAAAGTGGGGTTCTTGCCTTCCCTAAACTCTGTGTTCAGCAATGCTGGATATTGAAGCTTCCCAGAGATATCTGGATGCGAATTTTAGTTTCAAACACTGAGAAAGCGACAGCCCAGAAAAAACAAGCACAGTTTTGAACAGAATTGGATTTCCTTAAAGCGTCTTATCTGTTAATGTGACTTATGTCGTTGAATAATGTGAAGCAGAACACGAGAGATTTATTTGTTTATGGGATATTTCTTATTTTTACAGCAAAAAACCAAAGACTAAGTCCAAGACAGTGGAGCAGCTGTCAGGAATTACTGATGTTGGGCCCTGTTTATTTGTGGGGCTGTGAACAGGAGCTCTCAGAACAGGCAAGCACAGCCCAGCCTGGGCTTTCCAAGGATTCCTGACACTGGAACACCCTTTCCCACAGCAGCTGCAGGAAAGCAGAGCAAACCATGAGCAAGTGGAGCTCAGGATTGCTCTCAGCAACCCCCCATTCCATGGGCATACAAGATTGGTACCCATGGAAAACCAGAGGTGGGATTGCAGGGAAACATCAGAGCCACTTTTCCCTATTCATGGTTCCTATTTCCAGCTCTTGGGTTCCCACACCTGTGCTTGTGTAACAGACCTGAAGATCCACATGAAAGTCTGACTTGGGAAAACTTTGGATTTGGATTGTGATATGATTTTAATTTCCTCTTCTGAAAATGCTTCGGATGGAAAGGAGGGTTTTGTTGTCGGGCTTAGGGTCTGTGGTGAGGTTTTTCAGAATTCTTTTGTTCTGCCCTAATATTTAGAATCACTCACAAACGCAGTTTCTGTATATTTTTTGTAGCATTTCTGGCAGGGTTTTACCTCTGCTGGGAGCCCACAGAAGGGAATGCCCACCCTCGGCTCTTTATACAAGTGTGTTTCTTATGATAAAACCCTCAGTGAAGGGCTTTTCAAATGTTTTCCTTCCAAATTAGATTTCTATCTTCAATCAGGTTTTGACTGAATGAAAATTGAAGACATGTTGTGGTGGTGGCAAAAATATTATTTGGAAAATTAAAACCAAAACTGTTCATTTTAATTCTTTGAGCGACTACTTCAAAGGAGAACCGGAAAATTAAATTTAGCTATGAATCATAGGATCTTTAAGGTTGAAAAATACCTCTAAGATCATCAAGTCCATGGCTGGTTACCCATATGAGTTACCCATTATTGCAAGACTTGAGTCACACAATGTCTCCTCTGTTTGTTGAAACATGGGAAGAACAACCTAAAGCCAAGGAGCTCTTGGACTCAAGTCCTTCTTCTGTGCCTTTGTTTGTGGAATGCTTTGTTGATGAGCTTTTGCTCAATAATCACACCCTTCCATAGAAAAATTCTGTTTGACATATTCTACACAGAGCTGGGGGAGGAAATTCAAACCCTGTAACCTAACGTGTGCCTTTGGACTGCAAACAGGGTCTTTCATTGCAGAAGATGATTTTGGTGAAGGACTGGATGTTTTAATGGCTGGGGGAGTGAGTAGCAGCAGCAAATCACTGAATTTTAACACAGTCAGGCTGTTTTCAGGGCTGGAACACTCCGACTGTGGGGGCTTTTTACCAACATATGGAATATTTGCAAACAGCCACAGTACAGACTAGAAAGCCAAACAAACCTGTATGATTTGCTTTCTGTTTGAAACACACTCTGATCTCCCATTTCTACAGCCACCAATGAGGAAACAATTCATAAATCCCTGTTGCAGGAGCGAGAACAAACACCAGAGTTACTGCTTGGTACTTAAGGCTTATGACAATGTGAATCCCCCAGCTCTGTGGTTAAAGGTCTCCCACGTTAACAGAATTTGTGAGTCGGTCCACTGAAATCTGGTCCTTCCAAGGATGGTTGCAGTTATAACTGGAGTTGCTAAATTCTCTGGGACTTGGCTTTGGCAAGGAACTACTCATCTTGAAAAAGCAAGCAACTCTGTCACTGCTGTGCTGGTTTTTCAGGGGTACTTTTCTTTCTCGGAGGAGAAAGAAAACCCAGTAATGTAAAACCCAAGCCCTGCTCTGCTTGGGAGCTGAAAGCTCTTTATTCATCCAGTCTTTGGTCGTGGAGGAGACCTGTGCATGGAGATTGCTTGGGGGTGGTGGGCTATGAAAATTCCTTCTGTCAAATGCCCCTCCTGTGCAATTTATGGAAAGAAATCAATCATGAGAGAAATGCATCAAAAACTTCTGTGGAGAAGAGTTGAGAGTGACAGATGGTCTGAGCCTGGAACATATGGATTTTGTCAGGCAACAGGCAAAAAATACATAAGATCATGTTGTGGAAAAGTAGGTGTAACCTCTGTGTGTGTACTCTGAGAGGGAAAGGAGGCGGCGGAGTGTTTCAAAACTTATCATTTTTTCTTTGACAACGATTTAGAGAAA
The DNA here is from genome assembly GCA_013396755.1 of Sclerurus mexicanus. Lineage (NCBI taxonomy): Eukaryota > Metazoa > Chordata > Aves > Passeriformes > Furnariidae > Sclerurus > Sclerurus mexicanus. The sequence goes on along the minus strand of VWZF01005839.1, from coordinate 2,721,991 downwards.
AGTGGAGGAGAAAATACTTGCTCCTCCACCTTTCTAACCTCCCAAGAAAGGCTGGCGCCAGGGAAAACAGATGGCACTCAGGTGTCCTCTGGAATGAGAGTTATTCCACTCCCGCCAGATCTCTGCGGTGTGCAAAATATATGGTGGAAGTCACTAGCAGGAAACAAGCCATTAATTAATACCATCTCACTGGTCAAGGATCAGGCAGGTGAGGCAGGGAGGCAGCTGCCTCCAAGGAATCTGCCTGGCCAGGCAGGAGAAGGGGCACAGGAGGGATCACTGTCCCTCCTCCTCTACCTGCAACGTAGACATCCATCATTACAAGTAATCAAGCCTTAAAATATTTGTCATCCCTAGGGCGTGAAGCAGTTGGAGGTTCAGAGTATAAAGAGAACATCAGTGAAACAACAAAACAATCTGTCAAGTAAAAAAAAAAAAAAAAAAAAAAAAAAAAAAAAAAGTGGAAAAACCAGATAGAATAACAGAAAAATTCTAATTAAATCCTTAACTGTAATTAAACTCAGTGTGACGAGACAAACAGCGCTTGCAGAACGTTTTTTGCTGCTGAGGCATTTGCTGTATAACATGACTGTGGTTTTATTTCGTGGGTACCACACCAGTGTTCCTTTGGGGAGTCTCAAGCAGGAGTTACCCCAGGAGCACAAATTCAACCTTCATTTCACTCCCAGATTTTAGTGGGCGCAGCTCTACAGGTGGTTTGAACTCAGGGCTCTCCAGGGAAAATAGGACATTAATCAAAATAGAGCCTGAGACGTTCGGCATCATCTCCCTCGCTCTTCCATTGCCACACATCAACGCAGGCAGGGAACGGTGGGCTTGGCTGCAAATCAGCAATTTACTAATAACAGCGTAATTAAAAGGAGAATTCCTTGAAGATCAGTTTCAAGCTACCTTTGGCAGTAACTCTTCCTAATTAAACTCATCAAGTCTATTGCATTTTATGGGTTTAAACTGACAGAGTGTAGGTTTGGATGGGATATCGGGAAGGAATCCTTCCCTGGGAGGGTGGGCAGGCCCTGGCACAGGGTGCCCAGAGAAGCTGTGGCTGCCCCTGGATCCCTGGGAGTGTCCAAGACCAGGCTGGACGGGGCTTGGAGCCACCTGGGCTGGTGGAAGGTGTCCCTGCCCATGGCAGGGGGTGGCACTGGATGGGCTTTAGGCCCCTTCCAACCCAAACCATTCCATGAACTCCATTTTGGCTGGGATAGGCAGAATGGAGTTAGAAGAATATTTGTTTAATAAGGAAACAATTTCAAGAGCGCGTAGAAATTAATTTCCCTTCGTTTTATTCAGCCTTCACCAGAAATTAAAACAACAGCGAGCACTCAAGAAATATCAGCTTGTTAGAGGGAACAGATGGCAGCTCCGTGAAGATTGGTGTGAAGAAGATCACCAGTCCTTTTGTTTACAACACATACATGTCCTGTTTTGTTTTAATTATAGTGTTGTTTTTCCACCCAGGCTATTCACTTAACAAAACAACAAAAACAAACCCCTCCACCACTGTGTTTATGTCAGCAAAGCTAATAAGCGACTGGCAAACTGGAACGGGGAAGCAAACGCTCATGAATATTGAGGACTTTCTGATAGATGCGGTGTCTGCCTGTGTTGTTCGGATCCATCTTGATGTCCCTTGTGAAGTCAAAGGAAGCAGGAAAGAAAATCATCTTCAATAGCTGTCTGGCCACGAGCTGGGTGCTTTGCTGCCTGGTTTTATGTTACGCTTTGTTAAATCCATTTAAGAGTCTTATGTTCATGAGACTGAAATATATAGGGGAGGCAAAAGCAAATGCTTTCCCTTTTGTCAGAGGTTGTAGGTTTAAGAGAGGATTTAACCGCTTTCTAACGCCTTTATTGTCTCGTATCCTTCACACTGCAAATGCAACATTTAATTACAGGTAACAAACACAGAAGCCACTAATAGGATTATCAACAGCAGCTTTGGTACCTCGTGCTGTCTGGGAGAACGGGGAAAGGTGTAATCTGCGGCTGCGGCCTCGGCAGAGGTCACAGACGTGAAAATAACCACGGGAGGGGCCGGAGGCTGTGTTTGGGGAGAACAAACTATTTATTCAGCTCCCTCGGATCCTCATTTGTAAGAACGTTCTGCTGCTTCCCATGGCTGTGACACCCTCTAGTGACACGGAATCTGTGATTCTCTGCCTCTGAGCCAGAGCTGATGTCCCAGTGCAGGGGACACGGTGGCTCTGTGTCATCAGTGCCACCAGCACCTGGGGCTGAGCAGGCTCTGACATCTGAAAAATCAACCTAAAAGCTACCACCAGCATGCTAAAACCTGCAGGAAATTTGGGAATAAATCAGGTGAAAGCCAGAACTTTAGTTTGCTCTTCTTTTTTCCTCAGTGCTCAGTTCAGAAAAATCATATCAATCTTCTCCTTTGTTCCTAACTTTTCTCAGTGTTTTATACTAAACCCCTGAGCTGCTGCAGACTAGAAAAACCCACGTTCTAATTGAGCTGCACCTCAGCTGTCAGTGCTAATACTCTTCAGTCAGTCAGTATTAAGCAAGGTTTAACAACGTTCTCTCCCATAAAAAAAAGCCAAAGCAAATGACTGGTTACGTTTGACTTAAATCAACATCCTCGCCGAAACAAAAATGGGAAGTCACCGCATTCTTACGATGATAAATTCCGGGTGGTACATTATATATTACTTCTATTAAAATAATTTAATGCTTCAGAGAAGCACTGGGAGCCTGCAGAGCTCCAGAACTCGTTACTGTCAGCATTACTGTCACCAGTATATACAAGGCACCGTGTGCACGCCCTGTATTTCGTGCTGGGCTTCTGCTTCTTTCAGGGAATGTGAGGGACAGAGCTCATAAAATTAACAGCTACTCTAATCTGTGCCTCCAGACCTCGTGTAGGTTGTAATCTAAGGCCAAGGGCAACATTATTTGGTTTTCGTCACCTTTCTGGCTGCTTTGCAGCAATTTGGGGTGGTACAAGTGCTGAGCTTGTTGTGGAAAGGTGTGGTGGGTGTGGAGATGCACAGGATTTCACATCGATGTCAAAAATACACTTGAGTTCCAATTGCCAGTGGGAAAGGTCCATGGAATGGTTATTTCAGGCTATTTACCATTTCCCAGGGCTGTGGGAATAATTTTAGGCTGCTTCAGTTGCTCTGCTCTTGTGAAATACGATGTCAGACATCAAGCTGGGAACATGTACAATACAGGGCATGTACCCAGAGCCCATCTTTCAAAACTCAGCTTCAGTGATTTCCTTGTCATCACACAGTTAGTCTGAGCAACTTCAGCTGCCTCTCTCCCAGAGGCAACCTTCCTCCTCCTAAAATCCCTGCCTATCCTCTTCCTTTCTGCCAACTCCATGGAAAAGTCAGTGGAGTGCTCCAGACACTCTCTACCTTCACCATGAGAGGAGTTTTGCAGTTCCTTTAAAGAGGTGCTTAAAGACTTGGAGGAAAAGAAGGAGAAGAGAATGTTGTTATAGATGGTACCATTGTATCCATCACAGATGGGCTGAGAGCCCCAAATCTGTGTTTTCTCTCTTCTGGTTGAAGCCTCCTCTGTGTTATCCTTTCAGTAACACCGTGTCTGGCCTCTGGGGTGCATTGGAAGTTCTCAGGTTTTTAGGAAAAAAAGCAGGATGACAAAAGACATGAAGCAAAGCCAGATCTTTCTTCTGTCTTCCCACCCCCAGCCTTCCACTCTCCTTCCCTCTGCTGTGGCTGGAGCCACCACTGGAGCATGCCAGTTATTTCACATAATCACATGCAAGTTTAACAGGATTACTAACTTTTATTTTAGAAGAAATCTTCAGTGCATAAATGGGACAAGGGCCACAAGGACAGAAGTGACTTTTAGACCAATAGATTTAAGATATCATTAAATCTCAGAAGTTATCAGCCTGATAGCACTACACTTGTATTTTATTTCATTTCTCTTTCATAAGAAGCTTACCTGTGGTCCATGTGNGGGGGGGGCAGGGGCGGAAATATAGCAAGTTGCTCTTCAGGTTGCAATATCCCTTAACAATTTTTCTAAATTGTGAAAAAAAGTTTTGGCTGTAAATATCGGTGACATAAACCTGAATTTTTCTGTCCATGACTTTCAGTGAATATTGAGGGATGCACAACCTATTTTTGCAGGGTGAGTGACCCCAAGGGGAACCAACAGAGAACATTCCTCATCCAAGGGGCTGGTTTTCATTGCAGCTCAGCCAGTTACACAGTTCAATCATCCCCCTGGCACTTCCCACAGGGAAAGCTGAAAGGTCATTTCGGGTTTTCTCCCCTTGGCTCTCAAAGCCTTCCCAGCCTGCCCAGGCTGCTGTTGTTTGCAGCATCAGGTGGAGGAAACTGGAGCCTTCGTGAAGTTGTCTCTCATTAAAGTGCTGGGTTTACTCAAAGGCAATGAACACTTGACCTGCTTTATCCTCTCAGTTCCTCCCTTTACTCTCCTGCTTTGGTGAGTTTGTGCAAAGCCAACACACGAGGCTTGCTAAGAGCAAATCAGCCTAGGAGATCCCTATCAAAAATACCAGGAACTCCTACTGAAAGGTTGCTCAGCTCCATTTCTCCATAACAACTCACATCAGAGTTGGAGCTGCTGCTGTTCCATATCGATTTTTTTTCTCAAAATGTGGAAACTGTGATTTCTCCTTGCCCATCTGCTTTCATAGAGCCTCACATTCCTCTCTCTGATCCTGTAACATGATGTCAGCTAAGACTTAATAAACTGCTTGGTTAACCAGGTGCAATAAGGAACTTGAGGTTTTGTAGTCAGGGACTCAACATGCCTCCAAAAACCCAGATCAGACTGGCCTTTGAAATTTCACTGAGGTCTTGCAGCTCTCCTGTGACCACCACAGCTATTGGAGGCAGCAGAAATACTCTCCCAAATGGACCAAAGGAGGAAAAATCACTGCATTTGATGACACAGCCCTGTTTCCATCAGCTGCTTAAAATATCTGGATGAAGCATGAATTAGCAGAGAAAATATTCAGTATTTTTAAAGCTTTCATTAAAAAAAAAGAAGAGAACAGCCCGTTGTTTCCCAGTGTGGGATGATGGCTGTGGGATTAAGTGTGATTTTGGGTATTCGACACTTGCGTGGAGCCATATGAACAGTTGGCTGGGCTGAGCCATGGAACTGCAGCAGTGCTGCTGGAGACAATAGTGTGTTGGAGACTAAAGCATTCTGTTCACCCTGCTGCAGCCTGTTCTGACACGGGGAATTGGAACAGACTCCAGGAGGAGGGAGTGGAGGATGCTAAAATAGGTATGAGAAGGCGCAAGTTGGTGCTGCTGTACTGATGCCTGTCTCTATTGGCTGACTAATGTCACTAAAGCATTGTGAATAAATCAGGCCCAAAAATACTAGTGACTTGAAAGGTGATGTACTAAAATGGAGTTAAATGTTCATTCCTAAGACAGAAATGTGCCATCACAGCCCAGAACCTCCTGTGCCCTGGGCTGATCCCACAGTGTGGGCAGCAGGACAGGGGAGATTCTTCCCCTTTGCCCACTCAGGTGAGACCCCACCTGCAGAGCTGCTCCAGCCCTGGGGACCAGCACAGGGAGGACATGGAGCTGCTGGAGAGTCCAGAGGAGGCACCAGGATGGTCAGAGGGATGGAGCAGCTCTGCTGGGAGGAAACACTGGGAGAGATGGGATTGTTCAGCCTGGAGAAGGGAAGCTTTGGTGTGACCTCATTGTGGCCTTGCAGTGCCTGAAGGGGCTCCAAGAAAGATGGAGAGAGACTATTGACAAGGGCCTGGAAGGATGGGACACAGGGAATGGCTTCAAACTGCCAGAGGACAGGGATAGATGGGATTTTGGGAAGGAATCCTTCCCTGGGAGGGTGGGCAGGCCCTGGCACAGGGTGCCCAGAGAAGCTGTGGCTGCCCCATCCCTGGGAGTGTCCAAGGCCAGGTTGGACGGGGCTTGGAGCAATCTATGGCAGGGGTGGCACTGGATGGGCTTTAAGGTCTCTTCTGACTCAAACCATTTAATGACTGTATAATATCTTATGAATTAATAGCAGGCAGTGTAGCACCCTCGTGGCTATGGGGATTTCAACTCTGCTTTTGTTAACCTTATATTCTGGTGAAATTTAGAGCCCAGCAAGGGCTGAAGAGAGATTTTGAATTGGTAAAGGTTGGATCAGCACAAACCCCAAAATTTACACTGCACCAACACCACTTCTCTGACACTGCTGGAAAAAATCATGTACAATGGGTGATGGGTAATGTTCTACTAAGTGTAGTTATCTGGCAGTGTAGCCACTCCCACCTGAATAACTTTGCATTCTTACCCATCCAGATGACCTTAAATGCATAATAATGCATCCTTTTTACCCTATAAAAAATACAGAATGTCAAAGGAGACCCAAGCGCTTTCTTTTCATAAATGTGCTTTTTTTTCACTCTAGAAATGTAACATTACGAGCACCTCAATTTTCTCACCAGTCACAAGCAGTAAATAACTTAACTGTATCACATTATAGCCATTTAACAAATATTCCCCAACCAGCAACAACATTTAGCTCTGTGAAATAGATTTGTTCTGGATATAAACCGAGGAGAGCAGAGACGTATTTCTTGGCCCTCGTGGATAGACGTGATGGAGCTGGGCGAGGTGACTTGAATTAAGATGGAGCCTGTGCATACCGAGCATCCCCTGGCCAGGGATGTTTACACACATTTCCTCCCAACCTTCCCTTTCCCCTCCCTCCCAAGTGCTGCTTATTATGCCTTTTTTTCCCCCCCACTGATAAGCGGATTTTCAAGTTATGTCGCAGTTTTCTCACTCCCGGATAAATGTGTGTAATATATCTCTCATAAAATGTTACTACCCAGATGGGACCGGGAAAACTTTTCTTCCCCCAGTTTATGAAGCCGTCGTTAGTAATATCTACCACTTATGAATAATAAAGCAAAATGGCCTTTGGCAAGTTCGAGAGCTTTGTTTTGCTTTCTGTGGAAGTCCTTGAAGGAGAGGAAAGCTGGGAAATGGAGTGATCAAAGCCTGTGATATCCCATTTCCTCAGGTGCAGTTGCTGTGATTCACATGGGTGATATCTTCTGCACGTGCGGCAAAGCCTTCGCTTGGCTCTTTGATTTTTTGCCGCTGCTCTTGCAGCAACAGACAAATCTCAGCCAGTTCTCACTCTGTATTTCTAACGAGTAAACAAAGACGAGCTTGTGTGCTACTTTCTTTTTCTTTGGTTTCATACAATCCTTGTCTGTCTTTGGGATGGCAGAAGAAGGAAGATATCACTAATAAATGGGAATCAACAGCCAGTAAACATCATCTGGGATAAAGACTGGCCAGAGGAAGAAGAGTAGATGATAAAACTCTACAGTTTGACTTTATTAGGAAATAAATGGTGGTGAAGTGTAATTGTTTCCCATATAACTGGAGCTGTAAAAAATGGGAATATCTGGCTGGTTCTGGGCTATCGGTGCCTCGGGGACTGCCAGGAGGCTGTTCTGAGTTCAGACAGAACCATGGAATATTCTGATCTGGAAGGGAACCACAAAGACCATCAATCCAACTCCTGGCTCTGCACAGACACCCCAACAAACCCACCCTGTCCCTCAGAGCATTGTCCAAACCCTCCTGGAGCTCTGGCAGCCTTGGGGTTGCTGAAGACAACAATAGTGTGTTGGACTGGAACGAGATGGTCTTTAAGGTCCCTTCCAACCCAAATCATTGTGTCTCTGTAGTTCTAGGAAGTGGAAAATGATGAACAGGAATTTTACAAGGAAGGCAAAATCACTTTGTTGCCTCAGACATAAACAAACCAGGAATTTCCTGCAGGCTTGGGAGATTTAAGCAAGTTTGAGGTTTGTCCCAAAGTCTTCAGTTTCTAAAAGGAAAATGAAATATTTGCCTCGTTGTGTCTTTGGCAGTGCACAAAGTTGCTTTTGTTCATGTTTTGATTTACAGAGTGAGGCTCTATCAGACATCTGTTGCTGGATGGATTAACAACATCCAGTATTTATTTCTCAGCATGTGATACAAACTTCTTCTGCACTGAAAGAACAGAGAAGAACAGGGACTATAAATTGATGCAGTATTTCAAGGAAGAGAAAAAACAAATTCACTAATCATACAGTAAATCATTAAAACATTCCTTTCACTTATCATAACAACAAAGGACAAGAGACAGAATGATACATATTTCTAAAAAAAGAAATATATTTGTGTCTATATTTATATTGGTGTGTTCTGTGCTAATTTAATGGGTATTGTGATGGAACCTGTGATCAAATCAAAGCGATAACTCTGCAGAGTCAAGGATCTGTGCCTAATTTTAAGAATATGAATAATATGACTGATTCAAGTAGGCTTACCTGAAGGTTTAAAATTGTGTTGCAAATTCTTCTCATAGCTGGAGGCTTATTTTCTTGCTAATCCACAAGTATATCAAATATCAAGCCTTCATCTAATTTGATTTAATTACTAAGAAGTGAAATGAACGGTGTCAATATGGGAGGTAAGGGGGGGGAGGTTAAAAATATGGCACTTGAGACAGAAACCTGAGTGTTCTGCTGAGAATTCAGAGTGATTTGCTGACGTGCAGTTTGTGGCTGTTGACTTCTGGTTTGTGTCTTGGTGGGGCTCTGAGATGGACTTTCAGGACCAGGATTTACTCAGGTCTATGCAAATATCAAGCAAATCTTAAGCTCCCATTAATTGAATGCAAACAGAAAAAATAAATACCACAGATGATATGACTTTTGCAAATTTGGATGCTTGCTGCTGAAAGCTTTCTGATCATGTAAAGACAATACAATCCACTTGTTTATGTCATTTTTCTTGCTGTAAAAGGAAACTAAGCTTAATAACCTCTATAAAAATGACTGATGATGCAAAAATTCAGATATGTCTGTGCATACACAGGTGGGTCCAGGCAGATCTCAGCTCTTCATTCCGAGCTGGTTAGGCTCAGTTCCAGTCTGAAACCCATGTAATGATGTAAATGGAATGAATTAAATCCTCGTCAGCCCAAGGACATTTGAACAAAAGACTTTCAGAGGAGATCTTTGGAGAAAAGGAGGCTCAGAGGAGACCTCAGCCCTGAAAGGAGGTTGTAGCCAGAGGGGGTCAGTCCCTTCTCCCAGACAACAAGTGATGGGACAAGGGGAAATGGCCTTAAGTTGCACCAGGGGAGGTTCAGGTTGGATATGAGGAAAAAAATCTTCACTGAAAGAGTGGAGAAGCACTGGAAGAGGCTGGACAGGGAAGGTGGAGTCCTCATCCCTGGAAGGGTTTGGAAAACAAGTGGATGTGGCACTTCTTGATATGGTTTGGTAGGTGTTTGGTCAAAGGTCGGATCTGATGGTCTTGGAGGTCTCTCTCAGCCTTAATGATTCTGTGATTCTCTGAAGAGAGTTGGCGTGCTGGGCCACCTGTGTAAATCATCCTGAAAATTTCTGAACATGAATGATATAAAAATGGGGTGAACATTTCTGTTGTAAGCTTTGGTAGATGGTAAGACTGAAGACCTTCAGTGACCTTATCACTGTCTTCCGCTTCCTCAAGAGGGGCACAGGAGGGGCAGGCAGTGATCTCTGCTCTGTGGGGACCAGGGACAGCACCCAGGGAAGGGCTGGAGCTGTGTCAGGGCAGGGTGAGGTTGGATCTCAGGGAAAGGCTCTTCCCCCAGAGGGTGGTGGGCACTGACCGGGCTCCCCAGGGCAGTGGGCACGGCCCCAGGGCTGCCAGAGCTCCAGGAGGGTTTGGATGATGCTCTGGGGCACAGGGGGTGACTCCTGAGGATGGTCCTGGGCAGGGCTGAGGGTTGGACTGGATGATCCTTGTGGGTTCCTCCCAGCTCAGCATATCCTGGGATCCTCTGATTGTGACAGTAAATGGTTCCATGGTGGTGGTTTGGTGTTGCTTTATGTATTTATGAACATCATGCACAGTCCTGGGTGGTGACCCTTTTTTAACCATTCGTGGTACCCAGGGCTCAGTGCTGTTTGAGGCATAATCTTCCTAAATCATCCAGGTGCCTGGGATTTGCCCATAACTCTTGATCCATCAGGAATCCAAAGAGGATTCTCCCACCAGGTCAATCCGGGGAGTTAAGGCATCCACAGGAGAGCTAATTGCACTGCCTCATCTGTCCTCCCTGTGTACAGAGCAGAGTCACTTTTTATGGCAGGATTTCTCATAATCCACCTTCTCTCTTTTGCTACAAATGATTTGTAGCAAAACAATATTATTTTCAAGAAAGGCTCCTTACATTGTTTCTAGTCAGTCTTTAATCACCTTTAGGTTTTTCCTGTATGCCTTGTTATAAATTTTCAAGACTGAGAAGATTTATCTACTAAAGGTTCAGAGATACTTGTATAATGAATTCCCATGTTCTTTAAAACTACTAATCAATGAAGATACATTTTCCAAATGACTTCCCATAACATATGTTGTGTGCTGCTGGCTCCTGAGAGATTCTGGAGATTTATGTGAAATATCATTTTCAGACTTCACGAACTTCCAAAGTTACAGATTGCCTTCGCAGGGGTGTTTGTTCCCCCACTTGTGCTCAGTCATACACTGCACAATCTTATGTCTTATTTGTGTATAAACACAGGCAGAAGCCAGGGTATATTATTATATTACACCTGACTTTGATAAATTCCATTCAAATTGAACAGCAGTGGAAAGAACATGAAATTATTACTTATTATATTAATTTCTAGTCCAGCTAATAAGCAACAAATCTTCTTCCTAGGACCCACATTTTTTTGTTACCACAATAGTATTTTAACAACATTTATCTGAAATATTAAACAGAAATTGAGGACTCTATTGACACATCAGTTTTTCATTTTGGCTCAATTTTAAATTCCAAACCACAGGGATTATTTTTTGAGACAAGCCCATTGCTCTGGGGGACAAGGTGGGCATCGGGCACAAGGTGGGCTCCATGGACTTGGAGGGCTTTTCCAACCTTCATGGTTCTATTTCTTGCATAAATTAGTTGTTTTTACAAACATATATGTATATCTAAGTATAGACTGAAGACAAAATTAAAATAATGTAAAGAAAAGCACTGGGAGGAAATGGACTAAGCAGAGATTCAGCAATTCTGAGAACATTAGGATTTATTTCCCACATCCTATGACTACCCAGCCCTTTATTCAGAGCTGAGAGACAGCTGCCCCATTGAAAATTCTTCTTCCTAAAGAATAACAGGTTTCCTTTCAGGATCTTCTGATATGTTGAGTAACGATGGCAATATATCGTGAGCAGGAGTGCTGATAAAATGGGTTTGGAAGCTGAGCTGATTCAAGTCCCATGAAAAAACCCCATTATCCCATTAGAAGTAGGATGTCAAGGAGAGAATTATAAGCACAACTACCATGTAACACCTGTGTCTCCTCAATGTAGATCAGCCCTGGAGGTGGATAAGTACTCATTATGGGAATATGAGTGTTTATACAGATTTCTTATCCTCTTACTGAGAAACTATCCTAAATCTGCCCAGGGAAATGGGAACTCCATTACTGGAATTTAAAAAAGAAGTGTGGATGTGGCATTTGAGGACGTGGTAAAGTGGGGAACATCTGGGTTGGGTTGATGGTTGGACTTGATGATCATAGAGGTCTTTTCCAGCCTTAACAATCCTATGATTTCCTGGTAATCCCAAAGTTCTGCTCAGAGATATAATGTGTAAGTCACATTGTCTGACAATGTGTGAGAAGTAACTTCTCATATCCCATAAAGGCAGCTGACTTTTCCTATGGAAATTTGTCCTTGGCCTTGTACATCAACAGTCTGTGTTTTAATGGAATTCATCCTTATGGTGCCCCATTTTGATGGTTTCAATTCAGTTGAAAAGGCAATTTTCTTTGATGACGCACATTATTTATTCGCTGTAGAAAAGAAAGAAAACTATTTTGGGAAGCAGGTAGTTTTCCAAGAAACTGGGCACAAGGGATTCATTTACATGAGCAAAACAAATCTACTTTTGAAAGAGAAATAAGAGCAACTTTACATAATTTTCTCAAAGCGAGGCTGCTATTTTTAGTTCTGAAGATTTTCGAGTTTCTGCAGCTTTCAAACCCAGGACTTGCTTTTTATCATTAAGGGTCTCCAAGATCCATTCCAAGCAGAGTTAATTGCATCCTGTGTTGAGGGTGAAGGGTCTCTAAAGGACCTTGCAGGACATTTACAGGACATTTGTGGGACATATTCTGTACCAGAGACCAGAGATCAGTGCACAGATCTCACCGGTGCAAATCACAGCGAGTGAGTTAAAGATTTTTTTGTGTTCATCAAAGTTCAGATATTTTATACAGACAAATTTTATCAAAGTACCTGTAAACTATGTCAAAGCCTTGCAGCTGGAATTCCTGTCTCCTGTGCTCTCGTAGTCAGCACAGCCAGACCTTCCAAGGATTCAGTCAGGGAGCCACTGGTGCAGCTGCAGTTCCGGGGGTTTTGGTTTTCATTGGAAACAGAGCAGCACTGCAGCAGGATGTTGTGCCTTGCCCAGCTCTAATGGCTCTCCTGGCATCATAAAGGATATTAACTGAAGAAAATGACCCTGCAGGACGTGCTAATTGTCACTCACTCTTTCGCACTGCCACTTTCTTTGCCTCACCTTTCCATATGATTAGACTGCTCCTGCAGCAGCGTATACTGGAGGTAACGGATGGAACCATTCGGGGCCATGGAAGACCAGGAGGTTTTTAATCTGAGCCCAGGAACAAAAACTTCCATGTGCAAAGCAAATGGACCTGAACGAGCCAGAACTGAACTGCTGAAATCAGCAGGTGCTGCCTTAAGATACAGCTCAGGATTTCAGAGAATCACAGACTGGTTTGGGTTGGAAGGGACCTCAAAACCCATCCAGTCCCATCCTGTGGCATGAGCAGGGACACCTTCCACCAGCCCGGGGTGCTCCAAGCCCCTTCCAACCTGGCCTTGGACACTTCCAGGGATCCAGGGGCAGCCACAGCTTCTCTGGGCACCCTGTGCCAGGGCCTGCCCACCCTCCCAGGGAAGATTTGTTTCCTATTATCTCCTCCAAACCTACTTTCTTTCGGCTTGAAGCCAATTTCACCCAATCCTGCTTTCAAGGAGATCACTGGAGCTCCCTTAGCCTCCCTTCACTGCTCCTCCCTCTGCCCTCCATACATGTCTAGTAATGGAAGTAGAGGTCAAATAAGGCTTTTCTTCCCATTCTGCCTATGGGAAGTCTCTGTCTTTTACCCTCTTGCATTACCTGAAAGGACTGGTTACATCCAACCTTGTAGTGTCAACAATAAAAGATTCAATTTGATCTGCCAGAAGAAGTTGGTGCAGGAAGAATATTGCTGGGAACAATATTTCTGGGTCTAAACACCTTTAAAAATCTATTTGTTACTTCTCTGTGCTGAATTTGTAATTTAAAAGGATTTTTTTAGTCCAGTTTTCTTAGAATTTTGTCAGTCTTATGCCTCATCCATGGGAGTGTCCAAGGCCAGGTTGGACAGGGCTTGGAGAAATCTGGGATAGTGGAAGGTGTCCCTGCCCATGGGTGGAATGAGAAGGTCCCTTCCAATCCAAACTATTCTGTGATTCCATGGAAAAATGGTATAATAGGAGCATGTAATCACTATAAAGCATTGGAAAAGTGTCCTGATTACAGAGACGATCCAGACATTCCTCAGTGCAGATTTGGAGGAAGCTTTATTGAGTTCTAAAATTATTTATTGGTATCATTTTCCATCATTCCAGCTATTTCACATTTAGCTCGCCAAACACTGGTGTTTTTAATTAAAACTGTTAATTAAATTCTTAATAAAAAATGTGGCATATGTGAAAATATGCTGATGCTTCGGTAGTTTGTGCTGGAATGTAAAAAAAAAAAAAGGTATTTCATAATTCCCTGCTGAAGAGAAATTCTGATTTTCAGCTTTAATCAATATTTGCATTTTTTAGAAATCCTTCTTAAATTTATATTAGAGTTGTGTGGGGATTTTTGTCCCAGGTAAAATAGTTAAATATTCAAGATATAAATTTTTCAGCTTCCTTGTGTTGGATTTGGTGCCATTTGAGCTATTTTTCTTTGGAAAAAAAAAATCTATTAACTATAAAAATGTACTCAATTTTAGAAATTGGTTTTATGTCAAGGATTTAAATGGGTTTAATTGAGATTTATGCCACTGAAGGTGAAAAAAGAACGAAGGGAATCTTTGTAGAAGGATGTAAGAAAGTGAATTCTAATTCTCTACGTGGGGAGTTCACTCCAAGCCCTGCCCTATTCAACATGGAGTGAAGGATTTTCACAGCCCAGATCTTTGGTAGAACATCCTCTTGGGGCAGAACAATTCATTCTGGAGGGTCTATTCCTTCTTTCACCCACGACAGGAGACTTCCCATACTATGGAGGACGTGAGGAATTTCATCCCCAAACTTGTCAGTGGATGAGGTCAGGTGAAATGAATTCAAACCCATCAGGCTTTAGCCCAGTATCTGCTATTCCTTTGTTTCAGCAATAGACTATTGTAATTTCATGGAATCATGGGATCGTTGAGGTTGGAAAAGCCCTGCCAGCCCACGGAGCCCACCCTGTGCCTGATGCCCACCTTGTCCCCCAGCTCAGAGCTCTGAGTGCCACGGACAGTCCTGCCTTGGGCACCTCCAGGGCTGGGCACTCCAACCCTCCCTGGGCAGCCCCTTCCAGTGCCTGACCACCCTTTACAGGGAGAAATTCCTCCTGATGTCCAACCTGACCCTGCCCTGTCCTAGCCTGAGGCTGTTTCCTCTTGTCCTTCAGAGAAAACCCTTGAAGCTGCAGTTCCTCCTGAGTCAGGTCCTAGCACCTTACTGCGAACCTATTTTTGGCAGAAAACCCACGAAAGCGAGTTCATGTGAACCGGAGATCTCGCTGGCTTGCTCCGAGTGCTTTTCCTTCACTGCACTTGAGAAGAAGCATATGCAGCAGGGGGGGAAGCCTGAAGAGAACGTGGTATCACGTTCTAGAAATGTCACCCGCCATGGATCACAAGTCTAAGTGGATGGTGTTAAATGTCTTGCTCCAGCTCTGTCACTGCTGGAGTACTTGGTTCATCATTCGCATTGTGAGCATGGAACTGGATCATGAAATCACTCTAAAGTAGCTCTTAGAGAAAATTCAGAGCTTTTAGGCTTAGCATTTGTGTTTTGTTGAACAACAAATGTCTGCGTTGTTTCCAGCCCTGGTCCTCTCTCCACGCTCAAAGACACTGAGACAAGTCTCAACAACATGCGTAGGAAGATGCTCTTCCTCCCTTGATTTCAAGGGATTTAGTCCTAATTTCCATCCTGACACACAAGAAGGAATCCAACTGCACAAATGCACCTTTTTAGCAGACCTTTCATCTGCCAAATCTGACCTTTAGCTGCAGTTTTTCCACCTTCTAACATCTTTGTGTTGAATGACAGCTTTATGATGAGGGGACAACAGAAATGCTCAGGGAAATATGAGTGTGGCTCTAACCTTTGATATGCGGGTACTGAGAGGGTTTTAGACCTTCAGACATTCTGGATTCACTTTAGAGGTGAAGTCTAAAACTCTTAATAAAGTTTGAATAAGCATTGAGTTTGCAAAAAACTCTCCAAAATGCCTGATCCCTGGGATATCTTCCCATGCCTAATTGGGATTCCGTTCCTTCACAGTCAAACGTGTGATAAATGCCAAAGCAGCACAGGCACGTTCTGCTCAGTGCGAAGTTAAAGGCGTGTTTGCCTTCAGACCTGTGAATTTAATACACAAGTTTCTAAGCCAGCCCTATTCTTTCTGCCTTGACATGCTTGGTCTGAGTGAAAAAAAATCTAAAGATTTTATTTTTTTCCTCTTTTCTCCCCCCATCCGCTATTAGTTTGTCTGCAGGGAACAAAGGCACAGCTTGCAAGTGAAGGAAAAAAAAACCAACCAAGCTTCTTTTGCTACCCTAAAGTGTGGGGTTTTTAATAACACAGTATTGAAAGTTCAATGTCAGCAGCATTTACTCTCGAGATGATCAGGAATTCAAACAATTCGTGGCACCTATTTGCATATGTAACTGACAGAATGTCATTTCATCTGTCCCAACAAAGGAAATGAAAGATTTGAACATTAATTTGTAGGGTTTTTTTGAAAATGAAAAGTCTTCTGTGGTGCTTCTCTTAATACGCAGAAAATGAAGAACTGAAGTTTTGTAGTCTTTTATTCACCTTTTTTCTTCTTTTTTTCAAGTCAAAGAATATTGTGAAAATAAAATGAGAACCTCAAAGGCTGATCTCCAGATACTTAAGGTTTTGTTATCCCTTATTCACCTTGTTAGAGGCAGTGAGAAGTAAAGAGAGAGACACAGATTCTCTTGTGTGAACGCCCTTTCTGAGGGAAGAAGACCCTTTTCCTGCAGCTATTTTTCTGGTCATTTATCCTCCTGGAGCAGAACCTCTGGTCAAAGCCAGAGCGTCTTGCCAAAATATTCAGGAACAAAAGGTTACAGAAGAACCAGGTTCAGATACAGGCTTTGTTAGTGCAGGAACAGATTTGACCTTGAGTGTTCCGTATCTCAGGTAAGAAAAACAGCAGGTTTTCAGAATGCTCTGGGCAGCCAGGCAGAGAGAGAAGAAACCAAACAACGAAAACACAGGCCTTGCTGATATACGAACCTCTCTATTCCCTTTCTCTGTCTTTGTCCCCATATTTTAAGAACATGTGCACAAGAACTTCTGTTGAAAAATGGGATGCACCTCAAAGCTACTAACACTTCAGAACCACCATCAGTCCCATCATGCCTGCTTAACTGGAAACACAGAGACATCTGGATTGGGCAACTGTGGAAAAAAGTGTTTCCCTGCTATTTTGAGCTTGAAAAGTCTCCTTGTGTTTAGTGTGGCCACTGTCACCACTGCCCGTGTTGCCCTGAGCGTGGCCCCAGCTGAACAACTTGGGCCGTACGAGGCTGGGAAGCCTCAGACAGTGTGTACAAAAACATTGCTTTCAATGCGAATTAAGAAAGAAGACTGACTTTTAAGTTCTTGCAGCAATTAAATACTTGAGTTCTTGAGTGGCCCAAGCCACAGTCACTGAGTTATTCACTCTGGTTTTAGAATCATGGAATGGTTTGTGGTGGAAGGAACTTTAAAGACCATATAGTCCCACGCCCTGCCATGGCCAGGGACATCTTCCACCAGACAGGTTGCTCCAACCTGGCCTTGGACACTCCCAGGGATCCAGGGGCAGCCACAGC
The DNA here is from genome assembly GCA_013396755.1 of Sclerurus mexicanus. NCBI lineage: Eukaryota > Metazoa > Chordata > Aves > Passeriformes > Furnariidae > Sclerurus > Sclerurus mexicanus. The sequence goes on along the minus strand of VWZF01005839.1, from coordinate 2,704,761 downwards.
TTCTCTGGGCACCCTGTGCCAGGGCTGCCCACCCTCCCAGGGAAGGTTTTTTCCTAATACCCAATCTAAACCCACTGTTTCAGTTTGAAACCATTCCCCCTTGTCAAAGATGTTTGAATCTTTTTTTAGGCAAATAAGCTTTTGTAAACATTGATGAGTTGGGAAAAAACCTCGGCTTTTATTTAAAAGGAAACCAACGATTTATTTCATATTTGTGAGCTCAGACATGCCCTGACTCCTTTCCTCCTTCCAAGGATGTGTGATTCACCATTTGCTTGGCTGTGTCCTACGGCAGGACGAGAGGAAATGGCCTCAGGTTGCACCAGGGAAGGTTCAAAACCTTCCAAGAGCGAGCTCCCAAATTGGAATTCAGGGACTGGAGTGGCTGTGTGAGCTCCAGAAAAATAATAAACCCCCTTTGTGCTGTGAGCAGCCATTCCACTAAGCCAGCTCTGCTCAAGGAATGCTGCACAGGGATTGTGAGGAGTTCTTCCAGAACCCTGCAGCTCTGCCCTCTGCATTAGCAGCTCCCTTCCCACTCTCACCTGCAGCTCAAGGTGCCTCAGCAGTAGCCCCAGACTTCATTAACAAATGAAAAAGGAGATGGTTTTATTATAGTTTCAAGAAGCAAAGAAACCCCCAAACCTTCCACAGCTTGCTCTCTTGCAGACAAAACTTCCTTAAGCGAGGTAGAAACTTGAAGAGAGGAAGAGTTCCTGAACTTTTGCTTTTCCTTTGGCTTCAGAAGATAATGATGTTGATAGCGAAGCACCCACCACTGTAATTGCACACAGGTGGGGTTTGTAACCATTTCCAGGTTGAAATCTCTGGGGGGAAAAGGAGGATTAACCAACTCCCTGGGCAGAGCCCCCTGCATCATCCCACAGCCCTGGTGCAGCTCTCAATTAAGGGCAGAAAGGAAGTTCAGCCCTATTAAAGGGTGAGAAAGAAGGTGGGTGGTGGGTTTTGGTTTCTTAAGGACTTGATTATTTTCATTTGCAGCTTGGAGTGTTCCTGGAAGGGTCATGGTTTGGGCTCTCCTGCTGGGAACAGACATTCTGGTGGGTGAGTAGCTTGGCTGGGGTTTTGTTTGGCTTTTGTGGGGCTATTTTAAGGAGACTTTTAGTTTTGGAAGTTTTGGACTAGTAGACCTGGCTGCTGTTAAATTGGAGGCTGTTTGATGCTTTGTGCTCCTGTGTGCTTTTCACATGCTGCTCTCAAAGTGACTGGGTAACAATTCTGATACCCCTGAGGTTAAAAATGACAAGTTCTCCTTTATAAGGTATTGAGGCAAGATGGAGCCACAGGAAGCAGCATCCTGGTTATTCTCCTTTTGGATTAATGACCCTGATGACAATAACTGGAAAAGCAAAGCAGGCAGGAATTAGAATTATACAAGCAATGAAGTCTCAGGTTACCTTTCCCTCTGAATTCCTGCCTCCTTGTGTGTCATCTCTCCAATTTTCATTATATGCTCCAAGTTGTGTCTGTAGAGTGTTCACAACCTCAAAATGACACCATTAGGTAAGTTCTGCACTGCCTTGTACCCTTTGCATGTTTAAGCAAAGTGGAGTAAGTTGTTTAACCAGGCACAGAAATCAGAGGTAATATTGCCTGACCTAGCTGACCCCAGCATAAAACACCATGGGAAGCATCTACTGAGGAAATGGGGCTCTTGTTAAAGAGTGTTCACTTTGAATCGTAACAACCTTAAAATAGTTGTGTATGTGTGTGATTCTCTCAGCTGTACATTCCTGGGGACCTAAAGCACTGCAAATATCGTGGATTTATTTGCATTCAGAGCTGTCTTTAGCTCTGCTCAGTGTAGGAAAGGCAGCTCTGATGCTTTAGGGGTGCTGATATCTGCCATGAGAACTTGCAGCCTCGGTTTCTGCTGTCGGATTGTTTCCTTCTGCTGGCGGTGTCTGCAATTGTGAGGTTGAAAGTATTAGCAGGGCTTTTCCCCTGGCTTCTGGGAGAGCTCAGGGGCTCCTCTGCTCTGTAAGGAAATGGTGATGTGAGAAGACAGGTCCCTGTTGCTGGGAAATGGTGAGCTGGTCGTGGACCCTCTGCTGTGAGCACAAGGGGTGGCAATAGAGCCGAGCCTGCAGCAGTTCAGCAGAGCGATCAGCTGGAGGATGTCTGTCCCCATGGGTCACCATGGGAGGAGAAGTCACCCCTGAGCTGTCAGAACCTGCCCCAGCATGGGGTTTGTAGGAAAGAACAAGCCTTGCTGCCTTGCAGACTAAGCTGCTCCCTCTTCGCTCCAAACTGGGTCCAGATTTGCTCAACAGTCTGTGAAAAACTCTGTCCTTTTTATGCCACTAAATCAAATTTCAATTTGCAAAGAGACCTGACAGCAGCTGAATTTTATCTTGTTTTATATTTGATTTCATCTTAACTTCAAGATTCTGCTTGCTACACCGCTCAGTTTTGAAAGAACCATCAAATACCTCTTGCAAATAATTCAATAGAGCAGAGCCACATGTGAAAAGATCTCAGCAGACATATTTAACCTTGTGAAACAGTTTCATTTCCTACATGTTTAGAGCTTTATGAAAATTCATGTTTTTATCTGCATCTCACAAATTTGTCATTGTATCGAGGCTTTTTCATTGAAAGAAAGCTCCAAGAAGCTTGACTGATATTCTAATGAGTTCTTTTGCTGAATGCTGATCAGCATTAATGGGCAGACGTTCCTTGGAGCTGCTGTTTGACTTGAATGCTGTCAAAATAATAGTGGTTGTTACTCCTGCACCTCCAATTTACTCTCGTTAATGGTGCTTTAGTTGTTGCTGAAATCATCCTTCAAAGATGATTTTAAGTGACATCCGTGTAGGCCTAAAGACCTGAATTGCCTTCTAAATCATATCCACTCGTGCCCAGGGATTTAATTAAAATATCTTGAAACACAGAAAGAGGGGGAAAAAAAAAAGCTCAGGAAGAGTTAGAAATAAGATTTTCCCCCACCCCCAGTTGGCAGCCCTGCTCAGAGAGACAGGGGACTGCTCATAAATATGCTGTAATTGCCTTAACGAAGTACATAATCACATGATACTGGAAAAATAGGATGGAGGTGATCTTTAATAGGATGAAAGAGTCTCCGCTAATTCTAATTACGAGCTACAATTTCCAGGCTCTCATATCTGTCTTGAAACGTCTCGGTTTTGGGTGTAGGACTGGCATTTGATTTCTCTGGGTTTCACTTTTCAGTAAAACACACAAGCAACTTAGCAGGGCTTTACCCCATTTAAACAATCCGAAATTCCATTGCCAAAATCATTTAGATTTAGATAGAGGGGAAATAAAGGAAAATTAAGCAAGTGTTGACATGGTCAGGAATTTAAAGTGGCTCAGACTTCCACTGTGTTATAAATTCAGGTGCAACATTGACCACAGTGGGGTTCTTTGTTATTTAAAGGAAAACATGTTGGCAGGGAGGGATGCATCTTCCTGGCAGTGGCCTGAGCAGGCTTTGGGTCTGCTTTTTCTAATTTTAATTGTTAAACTCCCAGATGCCCTAGATCAGTGTTCACATGTAAAACATGGCTTTTCTTTCCCTTTTTTCTCCATTTTCTTTCCTTTGAGTAGCATTGTTCACCATGAGCCAGCCCAAAGAAATTTATGGTGCTCTCCTGCCTGTTTTATAGCTCCTGTCCAGCTGGTTTGGAAATACATCAGGGGTTCTGCTGCAATGTCCACCTTGCATTCACCTCTGATCTTTTCTCTTGCAAACCTGTCACTTGTTCTAACCCAAAATATCGACCACTCAGCTTGGAGAAGTTCCATGTGTTGATTTAGTGACTCTGGCCAGAGGAAGTTTAGTACCATCTGTCATTATAGAAATCATATGATTGTTTCATCTGTGGTTTATTATCCTAGAATATGCTGAGCTGAATGAGACCCACAAGGACCATCAGTCCAACCCCTGGCCCTGCACAGACACCCCAACAATCCCACCCTGTCCCTGTCCCATCATCCAAACCCTCCTGGAGCTCTGGCAGCCTTGGGGCCGTGCCCACTGCCCTGGGGAGCCTGGGCAGTGCCCACCACCCTCTGGGGGAAGAACCTTCAACTGAGATCCCACCTAAACTTCCCCAACCCAGCTCTAGTGACATGAGGGTTGAGCTGTCTTAACTTGAAGTTCTTGACTTTCTAGTTATTTCCTTGCAAATCTCTGCATTCAATGAAGTTTTCTTTCCCAACCCATTCCTTGTTTGAGGGTTTTTAGAGTTGTTTTTTTTGAGGTTGGTGAACTTTTAGTCAGATTCTTTCTGGTCACAGTAAATGTAATGGATGGATCCCAGCTAGGAAGAGCTGGACAAGTTCTAAATGAAGCTTGTCAGGAAGTGACAAGAATCTTCAATCTTCTTGTGGAAATTAAAAAAAAAAATTAAAAAAGCCCATAATTCCTAAACATTTCCTTGATCCTTTCCTTAAGGAGGCATCTTAGGGATATCCCTCTCAGTGTCACAGCATCCACTGGTGGCTGTAGGCTGTAAAAACTCTTTTCTCTCCTCTTTGAGAAAGAAATAAGGAGAGAGACAAACCATTTTTCTTTGTAGTCTCATCGCACTTCCAAGATTCTATCTGCCCCCTTTTTCTTCTCTAATGGTCCTGAGTAGTAAAACTTTCATGATTGTGTTTTTCAGGCACTAACTATTGGTTTAACAGAAGTCCTCACAGGGTATTATGTTCCTGAAATATATATTTTAACCCATATCTATATAACAACATTAATTTTTAAAAAGTTTGGATGTCTGTCTTATCAGAGAACTGCTTGAAATGAAATAAAAAGAATAAAAGATTCAAGCTTGAGATACAGAACAGGTTTTTTTTGTAGAATATGGCACAAAGAAGGATATTAATGTTTGAAGTGATTTTAGCTTTCCTGCACTCTTTGTGTGTCTTTAGCATTCTCTGCTCTCTCTAATCTCCACTGTATCACTCACTTCTTTTAATCCTTTGTGCTGCACTTTGAGCATCAAAAAGCGCATTCGATACCCAGGAAAACCTTCCCTCTCACACGTTTGCTCTTCAACAGCACAGTTTTGATACATAGAAAGAGAACAGGAATAAAGAAGTGCAAACAGTGTAAGGAAAGTCAGGAGAGGAGGCAGAAGAAAGGGCTCTAATGAGCAAGACGCTGAAGGTGGAGTGACTGCACTGAGAGCAGATGAAAGCGCCTGGAAGGCTGGAATAACAAGGTATTTGTTATTCTGAGACACTCAGCACCTAATGCAAGCAATGGTCTTGGAGCTCTCCTGGGCCCACCCACAGGGCTCCATTTCTATCTCAGCTCCTGCTTAAGGAAGGAAATGATACGCTCAGCCTTGAGTGTTGCCTTCCAAGATCCAAGGGAAGATCTGCATCTAAACTTGACCACAGCCCTGGGCCTTGTCAGGGCTTGTCTCTGGAGTGATAGCCAGTGATCAAGTTATCTTTGAGTTCCCTTGGTCTGAATCACAGAATCACAGGATGGTTTGGGCTGAAGGGATGGTGAAGACCATGCTGTGCCAACCCCCTGCCATGGGCAGGGACACCTTCCGCTAGCCCAGGATGTACAGCATTCCACCCAAGCTGGCCTTGAGCACTTCCCCTCTAATGCTGTGGTTCCTCTCTGACAAAGCTGAGCAGTTTTACATCCTTGGTTTTATGTACAGCTCTCTTGTGGTTTCTCATGTAGACGTGTACTGCCCTGCTCTAGAGAAGTTTTCCTTAAAGTAATTCCCTAAAATAGCTTTGTCATCTTTGAAGCTCAGCATTCCAATAGCTGTGCACAGCCCAGCTGGGAAAAGGTGTCTGATGCACCCATGGGAGATGAGCTGCTTGTGTATCTCCAGACCAGGACAAAGGCTGTGGATCACAGAATATCCAGAGTTGGAAGGGATCCCCAAGGATCATCAAATCCAGCTCCTGGCCCTGCACAGACACCCCAACAATCCCCCGTGTCCCTGTCCCATTGTCCAAACCCTCCTGGAGCTCTGGCAGCCTTGGGGCTGTGCCCACTGCCCTGGGGAGCCTGGGCAGTGCCCACCACCCTCTGGGGGAAGAACCTTTCTCTGAGATCCGCCCTAACCCTGCCCTGACACAATTCCAGGCCATCCACGAGTCTGGCCTCACATCTGAGCGTTCAAACATAAGCACTTTTGCTAATTTAATAACTGAACCACAGCAGGGAGTCTCTGTCAGTATTTCTACCTTGAAAAGACAAGACATCTCTTACAAATAATCTTTTATAAGTGATGGACATAAAATTAAGAGCTTAGGAAGCTTTTAGGGACCTAATTACGGGTCACAGTAAAGGTGTATCAGCTGGATTATAAAGCTGATCATACTAGTGGCACAAGAAGAAAATCTGAATTAACTGAGAGAACTGCAGTTTTTAATTGCACTTTTTATCACTCAGAAGACCCATTAAAGAAGCCTTACAAAAGTCATAAAGACTGTAAAAATCATTCCAGGAGATTTCACTTTCTAAAATTGAAAAAAGGAGCAAGACATGGGGAACACAATAAAGCTAGTGAAGATTTCTCTGTGTCTGAGCTTGTTATCTGCAGGTAAATTTTTTACTGGGTTCATTTCACTTTTAATTCTTAATCTATATTCCAGCCGAAGTGTAATAGCAAGGGGAAAAGAGGGGAGTCATGCAAGATATGTCTTCTGAAAAAAATGCCACTTGGTGGATTTTTCTCCCCTCATCTGGAATGAGAATTTGTCCATAAACCAAAGGAGCTTCTAAAGCTCTGTATTAAATTTGATGCCAGGTTTTATAATATAGATAAAATAAAATAATGGTACTGGGGAGGTGGTGTAATAACACACGTACATTAGAGAAATAGCAAAGGAAGCAGAAGAGTTCTTCCTCTTCCAGGAGCGCACAATGATCCTAAACTGAGAAACTACTAACAGAAGGGTGAGCCAGTTGATTCTCAGAGTCAGGGTGTTCCCTTGAGAGGGATCTCTTGGAGCAGGAGATGCAGAACCTGAGTTGCAGAGGAGAGACAAACATCACCCAGGAGGTGTCTGGTCCTTTGGCTGCTCCTCTGCCTGAGGTACCGAGTTCCTGCAGCTCCTGGTGATTCCAGAGGCACCTGAAGGCACTTGGTGAGGCTTTCCAAAAATGCTAAGTGTCATTCAAGGTGAGCAGCATGCTTTTAATAGGCTTTGGATGAGGCTTGGAAGCATTAGGTGAGCTGCAAAGAGCCTTTCCCTTGAAAAGGTCATGTGTGGAGCTGAGAGCTTTTTAATGTGTGACACTCGGTGGAATGTGCATGTCTGAGCGCTTTAATGTCAGGCCCTCAAAGAACATGACTTGTTCTTCTTCCCAAGAGTAGCAAATAGATTGTTCTTGATCATGTATCATCCTCCTGTTAAATATATCGAGCTGTTAGAAGTGCATGATGTAGGTTTTGTAATGAAATTATGCCCAGCAACATCCTCGGAGGTTTGAGTACAGTAAGGCAGGAATATTATACAGAGTGAATTTATTCTATCAAGTCAGCCAGGAGTTGCTTCTTTTCCAAGCTCTCTGCTGTAATATGAAAGAGTTTTGGAGGTGAGGATTCAATTAGCCAGGGCCTTTCAGAATTTATCAAGGCTTGAAGTCAACCCAAATGCAATTCCTTGGACTTTGTGCATTTTCAGTTGGCTTTACTCACAGTGGCTAAAAACAGAGAGAACTGGGGGTGGTGTTTTGTGGTTTCAGCTACAATGATTTTGCAGTGATTTTGTGCCAGTACCTCACCCAGTGTAAGGGAATTTTGGGAAATTATCTAGCACAGGACAAACATGTAATTCTTCTTATTCATGGTATCCTCATGGAATCCTGGAATGGTCTGGCTTGGAAGTGACCTTAAGGACCACAGAGTTCCAGCCCCACTCTATGGGAAGGGACACCTGTTACTAAAGCAGGGTGCTCAGAAAAATTCTGTTTCTACCATTGGTGTTGGTTCCTCGAGGGGAATATCAACTTGTGAATTAAGCCACTGAAAACCTCTAGGTGTTTTCAGGTATTAACAAAAAATTCTGAAAATCAGGGCACTGTGTGTATGTTCATGAAAGCAAGACCTAAGTGAAAATTCTTTTCATATTCTCATCAACCGAAGACCCTTCAGGAAAGACTATCCTGCTGAAACCTCCAACCTGTTGTATAAACAGGGATGCTCCTGCTGTTTTCCAGCTTCTGACACTCTCCGTTCCTTCCCATTTCTGCTTTTGTTCACAGAACAAAAAGAAAATTGCAAGTTGAGTCATAAAAGGCTGTTTTTTCTGTGCATGAGCAGCTGTGCATTAATTGACTGCACTGGGATTCCTCCTGGTGCCGGAGAAGGCTTTGTGTGTGCAAAGGAAATGATTCAAGAGAGTCAATTCTTTGCATATCTCACTATATGCTGTGTTGCAGTACTTTCCTTTGTCAACAGTGGGTAAAAAAATACTTGAGGAATAAATATTTCAAATGTGTATCTATTGCCACCTCTTCAGTGTGTTAAATCTGGCAGAGGTAAAATATAAAGATGTTTGGGGGAGTATGGACTGGGCCTTTGTCTTTGAAAGTTCACGCAACAAGGGAATGGCCAGCATTAAAATTTATGAGAAATAAAAAGATAGAGTACTTAAATTCTAATTTGCACCACTATTTGAATAATGGTAATTGCTTTATATTTTTATTTATAGTGGTAGAAAGGGACCCCATGGGATTTTTTAGGAATATTCTTGAGCATTGGTTCTCTGTAACTAATATCATCTGCTCATAGATGATCCCAAATGTATTTTATACCTATTTTTTGGGTATTGCTTTTTCTACTCAGTGAGTTCTCCTTCCTCTCTAAGTCAGTGTTCCAGTGTGGCTGAAACAAAGCAGCAAACAGTACCAAAAGTTTACTCTTTCTGTATAAAGAAAAGGCAAGAGGCTACACATTTCAAAAGCAACTTCCCTGCTTAGTAATGTGGGAATATGTAGAAAGAGGTTTGTAGCTCAAGGCAATGATCAGCGTGACTTCAGTCTGCATGAAATCCCTTCTGAGTGTCAGCCTGTGGAACTGAGCTGGGTTTTCATTGTGGGCTCTCAAATGCATAAAATAACCGTGGTAGGGAGCAAAATGTGATGAATAAACTGAGATTAATTCACTGCGATGTAAAACCTTTGAGCTCTCAAAGCTGGCTGTAGTAAACTGTTGGTTTATACACCATATGCACACACCTATAGGAGAGCAATACTGGAGTTGTAGAAAAGAATATTCAAAGAAGGCCAGAAAACTCCAGTGCAGAGTATAAATTACCAATATGCTAAAAGCTGAGCATATGAGGAGTAGATCAAGAGTTAAGTCTTACTTACAGTCTCCCATATTCTAAATAATTCTAATTTTCCCAATATCCGTTGGCTCCTCAAAACAGATCCCCAGGATACTTTGTGGCTCCAAATATGTCTTGTTGGTGCAGCATTTTAGAGGGGTTTCCAAAGTTTGGGCCGAGGGGCTGGTTGTGATTTACAGCCCTTTTGTGTGTTGCTAACAAAGGACAGTAACGGGTATTATGTTGAGATGAATTGTGCCCAACCCACTCAGTGTAGTCCTCAGGGAATAAACGTGAGTGCATTTATCGTGCACCTGAAATTGCTGGGTAATTGGGTGTGTTTTAAATTAATCAGTGATTTCCTGCCCTACGCTGTGTTCTTTGTGTCTTGAGAAGGCCTTTCCCTGATGCTGAGCAATTCCCAACCAATAAGGGACTGTGCTGTTATCCCAGGCCTTGAAGAACCTTAATTTCTACCTCTGATGAAGCAGAAGGAAAATGGCATTGCAAAATTGGTGTCTTAAGAGCAGATAAGTTGTAGATGTTTCAAGACAGTGCCAATATTTGCAATTCGTTGCGAGTGTGTTCTATCAGGCTTGTCCAAGCTGGTTTTGAGGGTGGTTTTCACTGTTCTAAAGAAGGATTCTCTTTCTACAGGAAGGGATTGAATTTTGATTAGATTTTTAGGTCATAGAATCATTAAGGTTGGAAAAGCCCTCTAAGATCATTGAGTCCAACCACTAACCCAACAGTGCCAAACCCACCACTAAACCATAGCCCAAAGCACCACATCTACAGGCTTTTTTGATCATTCCAGGGCTGGAAGCGCCTGGACATCCTGTTCCAATGCCTGACCACCCTCACAGTGAACAAACTGTTCCTACTATCCAATCTAAACCTCCCCTGGTGTGACTTGTCCTGTCACTCACTGCCTGGGATGCTTTAGCTGGGAATGTAGAACACTTTCCTTGCACTCTTAGCATGAATCTGCAGCTCCATGTCAGGAGCCTAAATTCAGACACTCCCCTTTCTTCAGGAACGTGTTAAAAAAGACTTTGTGGCTTTTTCAACCACTTGACCAGATGCATTGTGCTCCTGAGAAGTCTGTTTTCCCCAGCTTGCTGAGGTGCTTAAATTTAGCTTTAGACTTTGTTCTTAAGTGCTGTTTCTTCCCACCCACTTGTTGTGTAGGCTTGTGGTACGAGATTGAACATGACTGTTCTCTGGTGGCTTTACAAGTCACCCCTCGCCAGCTGAGCGTCTCCCCCTGGTTTTGCAGGAGCTGGGAGCTCTGTCTCCCTGAGCAAGAAATGCATTCCTCCAAGGCATCCAAAGGGAAGTTGTTTCACCTCCCAGTTGTACTGGGCAAGTGCTGGCTGTGTCATTAGTAGGCTGAGAATTGTATTGAATCCTGTGCTTTTGCCTTCACTTTCATAGTCTGTGGTTGCTTGAATTTATTATTTTTTTGGGGGAGGGGGAGGGGGAAGGGGAAAATGTTTTCTGTTTGGAAATTAGCATTTTTTCCTTTCCATTCTGAATCTGGAGCGATGAGAAATCCAGATGCAGTTGCTCCAAGAATGTAGGCAGCTGGCATCTGGGCTCTGCCACCGACAGCTCTGTTCCATATGGCCCAGCTTTAACACCAGAGAATTTTAACAAGTGAAGAGAACAAACAATCCATCAAGCCTAAGTACTGTTCATTTCTTATTTTTTAAGGGAAGCAATTTGTACAGCATCAAGACACATTGTTGTTCCCGGTGACTTCTCTTCAGGAGCGTTTTTCCCAGCCTGAATTACAGGAGAAACATTGCTGTGATTTTCTTTGCAAAACATTCCAAGTTTTGCTGGAACAACAAGTTTGAATGTGTCTTGAAGGCTTCTCCCTTTCGGAGAGAAGGCACAAATTGAAGTTGAATGAGCACTGGGGGCTGACTGGGGGTGTTGCAGCTTCAGCACAGGAGGTGAGATGCTGCCAAACACCATGAGAAGGGGTTGGCTGCTGGCACTGCCCAAGGTGGATTTTTCATCCCTCTCTGGAGCAGGCACAGCATCCTGCAGGGTCACACCCTTAGTGGGGTGGTCCTTCTTCCTGAAAATGCTTCCATTAATAAGCCTTGATGGAATTCTGTGCAGCCACTCTGAATCAGTGGTAGGACAAAGAATCCAAGGTGGGGATCAGCCTCTTCTCCAAGGTACCAGTGTCAGGACAAGAGGGAACAGCCTCAAGCTGTGCCAGGGGAGATCCAGGTTGGACATCAGGAGGAATTTCTGCTTGGAAAGGGTGGTCAGGCACTGGAAGGGGCTGCCCCATCCCTGAAGGTGTCCAAGGAATGACTGGATGTGGCATTCGACTGGGCTGCGGGACAAGGTGAGGATCAAAAGTTGGACTTGATGATCTTGGAGATCTTTTGCAGCCCAAATGATTCTGTGACTCTTATTTCCAAATCTGAGAAAGGTGTGAGCAGCCTTGGGTGGAGGGGAGGGCAGTGAGAGTGGAGGTGGTGTTATGAATTTTATCCTGGGTGTGGGAATCAGCTGGATTGGGATATGGTGCAACTTCACCACCTCTGTCCCAGCCAGCTGAAAAAAATCCTCCCCATCTCAGTTCAACACCTCCTTTTCATCCCAAGAATAATCAGTTGCAGAAGATTTAATGCATCCTTTTTCCTCTTATATGAAAAAATATTGTTTATAAATCTGTACATAGAGATTAAAGCTGATGGGGGGGAAAAAAACAACCCTGTTTTTGTTTTACTTGAAGGATGTATAAAGTCCTGAAAATGGAGGTCTTGGAATGAGGTGAAATAGCAAAAAATGAATAGAAATAGAATAGGAAAAAACCCCAAATACCATAAAAAGCAGTGTATAGTTTGAATAATATTAAGTTTTGCATCTCTACAGCATTCCAGCAGGAGGAGATGCTCTGAGGGTTAAACTGAACCTCTCTGATGGAGAGATCCACCTTGCCCTGGCCCCAAACTTGTTGGGTTGTCATTTCCAACCTTCCTTTAAGAGCTGATGTGTAACAAATAGATCACCCAGAGCAGAAATGTCTACCTAAAATCTAGAGATTATCATTTTCCTCTCCCATTATAATAAAAATGGCCAGTGTGAAGTGAGTCATCCAGTAAAGCTATTGAGAGTCCAGAATTTGTTACAGGTAAAACATGACAGGTAATTTTTTTCTCCTCTGCCCCAATGCAGGGACATTAAAATAAACATAAAATCCAAGAAACAAAACCCAAAACCGAACAACCAAAGCAAAAATCCCAAACCTGTGAAAATTCTTGGGTGTTTTGAACCTTCCTTAAGCCAAAAGAATGAATTCATTTGCAAAATTGAAATGAATGTTATTAAATAGAAAAAGTCCTGTCATCATTTTTATGTGTGAGCTGTCATTGCTTGATTGATCACTCTCCTGTTTGTTTTAAAGAAACAGGTATTTTGGGCAGTTTTTTTATCCCTGTAGAACTTTTTGTTCTCTTAATTGATAAGGAGACAAGCTGTATAATGCAAATATGTCCTAAGTCGACAGATGGAAAATGTAGTTTGAAGTTCTCAAATGAAGCAGCATCTCTTCAACAGCAATGCCACAAAGAAAGTGTTATTCCATGAGAGGATGTATTTTCTGTAATTTACAGTAACTGAGTAATGATATGGTAGGGATGCAATTAGATCTAATTTGCTTATGTAGGAGAGCTGAATAAAAAAGATCAATATTCAGTCTACACCTAGCGTGAAAAACAATTAGTTTAATTGACAAAAAAAGCCTTCTGCTTCAGCTAATTACATAAAAATGACCTAATGCTCATGCAAATTAGGATTATTAATACTACATGAGTATTTTTAATTACATAAATCATTTTTACCTGTTAGCTGGCATTTTTTGCTGTAAATGTAGGAATTTTACTTTTTAGGAAAACTTCATTTATCCTTGTTTTTAAAAAGTTCTATGTTGCTTCTAAATTACAAAGCAGACCGAAATGCTGTGGCAGCTGTGGAGCATCAAAATTTACTGTTCTGACCACGCAACTAATTAACTAACTAAAAAAGACAGGCAAATCTGATGTCCTCATGGTGCTGACTGTGGATGACTCGGATACACACAGAGAGCCTGGATTCTCCATATGTGATTTCAGGTTTCCCAGAGCTGACAGTGACGGGAAGGGGGACAAGGTTCCTTCACAGAGAACAAAATTTGGGTTTCTCTTCCAAATTATCTCTGAAGGAAGCTCTTGCTCCCTCCTCAGTCGGTGGAGAGGAGGCACCTTAATTTGTGATCTTTATAATTAGGCTGTGCTGGACTCCCCATAACAAGTTTGAATGTGGGGTCTGCAGCTCTAAATTTTTTTCTAATTTAAAGGTAAGTGCCACACATCACCTGGCTGCCTTTTGTCTGGGTGATGTGTGGCTACAACCTTGCACCTCCCCAGTGACAGGAGGACAAGTATCAAGGCAATGTCATCTTTACACTCCTCAGCCTGGCAAGTCCAAGGGAAAAAGCTCCCAGCCCAGCTCTTCCTTCACTTTGTGTCTGAAATACAGAGTGGGTTGGTTTGGAAAGGACCTTAAAGACAGTCATACTCCACCCCCTGCCATGGGCAGGGATGCCTCCCACCAGCCCAGGTTGCTCTAAGCCCCGTCCAACCTGACCTTGGACACTTCCAGGGATGGGTGGGCACATCTTTGGGCAACCTGTGCCGGTGCCTTATGGCTTCTGGTAATATGGAGCAGCTCCCTGGAGACCCCAGTGGTTGCCCTGTGGAGGCAGGTTGGTGTTGGGACGCCCATCATCAGCTCAGAAACCCAATTCACTGGTCCCAGCAGCCATCCAGTGAAGGTCTGGGCAAACCTGCCATGCAGCATGTGACCATCTCTCTTCTTCCTTGTCACCTCATGTGGACAGGAGGGGAGCAGGGGCCACCACGCTGAAGGCACAGTGAGTTAATGGTGGTTGGATGTGGGGAATGTTCCTCTGCTGTGACGGAAAAGCTGTTGTTGCTCACACTGCTCTCCTGAGTGTGTCAGTGCTCAGGGCACGGTTTAGATCAGGAAGTGCTGCCCTGGTGAGGGTCAGGATGAGTGAGGATTTAACCTTTCAGAGGAGCCTTTCATCAGTCCAGGGAGAGCTGGAAAAATTAGTGCTGCTCAAAGACCTGCCCAGCCCCTACTAAACGTCAGTGTTGTGAGCAATGATGTGGTGAGAGGGGGAAGTCTGGGGGCATCCATTAAATCTCTGTAGAAACAGTGCTCTCAGTGACCCTGGGAGCTGAGACTTTCCTTGGGATATAAAGGGGCTTGGATTAGGTCCCAGGCTCTAACTCCCACCTTACCCTCATGGGCACATCTATACATTTCAGGAAATGATGCAAATATAGGACAGTGCAATTTCCTGGAGTCAGTTTACAGATATACATACATTTCCAGAAGTGCACAGATTTTGACACCTATAGGTACAGGAAAAGAGGAATATATCTGAAAGTTGTTGCATTTTCACAGCCCCTCCTCTCCCCAGTTCCTCAGCATGTGCAATCCAACTTTTGAATAGGAGACTTCATAAAAATCCTTTAACCTTTCCCAAACTACCATCATTCATTGACCCATCATGTGCTACTCTATATAGAGTTCAGGACTCAAAACTCTCCTAATCTTGCAATCCAAGAGTGTACTTCTTTTTTTTAATATATATACAGGTCTGAATGGAGTTAATAGATTTTTACCCTGTAGACAACAAATCCTCTGCAGAACAGTTGGTATTTTCTGGCTTTCAGCACTGTATGGTAATGTAAATGTCAGGACAGCATAAGGTAATAATTATGAAATCATATTTTGCTGCTTTAAAGAACTAAAATGTTTCTAAAAAGTAAATAAAACTTGTCTTTTACATTGCAAGCTCTCCCAGCCAGTGACTCTATTTCTGTGTGTTTGTGGACAGTATTTAGTGCTGTCTGAATGCAAATGGTATTTATTATAATAATAAAAGCTGTTTCCTAGTTATCAGTTCATGAAAGCTTATAGTGCTCACTACCTACAGCATTTCAGCTTCTCAGCAGGACAAAAGAGGCAGCTTTGGATGCAATCTCTGCCTCATTAAGAATAGAATCATCACTGAATGGCTTGGATTGGAAGGGACCTTAAAGACCATGTAATTCCAAACCTCATCCCAACCTTCCACCATGGCCCTGGACACTCCCAGGGATCCAGGGGCAGCCACAGCTTCTCTGGGCACCCTGTGCCAGGGCCTGCCCACCCTCACTGGGAGGAATTCCTTCCTAATATATAATCTAAACCTGTGTGCCTAATACTTAAATATTATATATAATATGCCATTTTAGTTAAAGCACTCTTTGTTCCAGAAGATAGGCTGAGCCAAATAGTTAATCTTGCCTCTGTCTTGCAGTGGAGTGAATGTTGTTTACACTCCTTCCACCTTTTTAAAGGCCAGCAGCAGTACTTCCGGCTTAATATCTTCCAAAAAAAAGTACAGACATGATAATTCTCTTTGAGTATTGTGAGTTTGTTTGTCTTATTAGATTAGGGAAGACATCCAGGTAGGAATGTTAGGTGGAATGTAAGAGGTCACAGAAATCAGGTAAATTTAACTCCTGTGTCTTATATTTTATCTGCTGGAGTCACTGCCCATGGTTCTCTGTGCCACAGAAATGAGAAAACCTGGGAATCAGAGCTATCCCTATCCCTGCAGAGCTCTGTGGAGTCTGTGCTGGAGCACAAACTGGCATCACCGTCTGCCAATGTTTTTGTGATCCCAGAGCACTGGAAGGGTCTATTCTCACATTTCTGCTCCTCATTCTTCTCTTCATTGTCTAAAACTGTTTCACTTAATGCAATCCAGCCCTTCTGCAGAACACCTCATCAGCATGCAGGGGGCATTAGGAGCATATTCCCACAAATTACAGGGAGATGTTTGGCACGAATCCCCACCATGCCCACGTGCCTTTCCCAGCAGCTCCAGTGCCAGCATGAGCTATGGTTTGTTCTGGAGGGGTGTTCCTCGGAGAGGAGCCAGAGACTTATGGGCTGTCAAAAAGTCTTGATGTGTTTCTAACCAGGAGTTTCACACTTGGAAGAACAGGGTGAGGTGTTTGCAGGGAATGCTGTGACCTTGGATTGGGATGGGTGCGTGCAAACCAAGGAGGACCAACGTGATGGTCAGACCCTCATGTTCTGCACGTTAATTACCATAAGATGAGCAAAATAATGTCAGAGAGATGTCTCCCCAGTACGAAGCATAGTATCCCTGGCACCATTCCAGGCATGCTGTTGAATTCCTCCTCGTGTTTATGGTAAATATTTTCCCTATACCTGCTAGTCTGACAAATATTTACATTCTTTGATGTACATTTGAGTCACCCCTCTGTGAGCCTCGTGCAGAGCTGTGACCTGGTGCACTCCAGTGTGGGGCTGTCTCTGGGGACCCTGCTTTGTCTGATGGATCCACACGGTTGTTCAGCTTCTTTGCAGGCTCCCGACTCGGAAAATTCACAGCTTCTCTTCCCCCTGGGATTGTAAAGCTCTTTGTTTCCGCTTGATTTGGAGCCATGCAGGGTTTTGTGGGGTAAAGCTGGTGCTCTGGGGGCTACTCAAAGCTAAACACGTGTCCAGTTGCGGGGGCTGAGGTTTGTGTCCTGCTTTTCCAAGATGCCTGATAGAAACTGGAATATATGTGCCAGTAATATCTGCTCTGTAACCGTTTCTAACTCTGGTTGTTTGGATTCTTCCACATCTGCATCTCCAAAACACCTTTTAAATGCCTGAGCAAGGGACTCTGTGTCATTGGAAGCAAATCGGGTTGTACTGGTGGGAAAACAGGAGACACTCCCAATGTGTGACCTCTACAGCTCCTGACAGGAGGTTGTAGCCGGGTGGGGGTTGGTCCCTTCTCCTGGGTAAAAAGTGACAGGACGAGAGGAAATGGCCTAAGGTTGCACCAGGGGATGTTCAGGTTGGATATTTGGAAAGAATTCTCTGTGGAAAGGGTTGTAAAGCACTGGAGTCCCTATCCCTGGGAGTGATCAAAAAACGTGTGTATGTGGCACTTAGAATAAGGCGTGGTGGTGCTGGGTTGGCAGCTGGACTCAATCTCAGAGGTCTTTTCCAACATCACTGATTCTTGGATTGTGTGGTTTCCAATTCTGCCTCCCTCATGCTGTCTGCGTATTGCTGTTCCTCAGGGCAGGAACAGGCAGCCGTGGCTTACTGGTGTTACTGGGATGTGTCTTGAATAAGAATAGTCGTTGATCACTGGTGATCATTGAAAACACCATAAAGCTCTTCACAAGCACTACATCTATAGCTTATCCAAATTCTGAGCCAGGAATATACCCTGCTTATCTCCCAGGCATGAAAATAAATTCCCTCTGTGGTTTCAAAAGTAAAGGTGTTCATGTGTCTCATACCAGAGGGGTTTCTGAAACTTGGCATTTGGATTCCAGGCTAGGGATGAACCCCTGGAAATGCCCTGGGCAGGGAAATCTGCTTTCCTCCTCTACGTGCACTTTCAAGGGGCATAAAGCTGGAGCATATTTAAAGAAGCCATTAACACTCAGGGTTTGAACCTCATGAATTAATGGTGTTCACAAAGCCACTTTAAAATGCAAACCAGACTGAATTCAGAGGCAAAAACAATATCTTCACTTACTGAGCTGAAAATGGCAATAAGATGTTGGCCAAGGACAGAACAAGGATTTCTCCAAACAGAGTTGGAGGTTTTCTGAAACAAAGTATGTGTGGGGGGAGAGAGTTTCTGTGTATGAATTAGGGGTGGCCTCTCAAATACTTTTACAGCTTGCAAAGAGTAAATCAAAATTAATGCCACTTTGTGTTGATTGGGAGCTGCAATTTTTTTATGTCTGTAAATAAGAACAGATGTGTTGTTGCTTGGAACAGTTTTGATGAGGGATTTCCCAAACATAATCTATGTTTGTGGGTAGGTTGGTCTTGAGAAAACAATATTGTCTGTCAAATCCAGACTTGTCAGATCTGTGTGTTGCTTTCCACATCATTCAAATGTAAAATGCAGATTTCCCATCCATTTAAAAAGAAAACTAACTTGTTCATAACATTCTTTAGTAACTCTTTTTTAAAAATAGGCAGGGGGCAGGTCAGAGTAACACTTAGTTGGTCTTATTCATTAAAAAGATGTTTAGTCCATGGAGACCTCCATGTTTGATTGAAATATCTCCTTGCCTTTCAGAGCTGCTGTTCCTATTTTATGGTCTCATTCTTCACTGCCCTGTTCTGCCAAATAACTGTTCTCTGCTGAGAAATAACCAAAACTCAGACTTGCTTACTGGAAGCCTTAAATTAGAGCCAAATTCTCAGTCAACATCAAGTATGAGCTGCTTGGTGCTGTGTGCTGGGAACCTGCTTTTCCTGACTCCAGCCTCTGGGGCTAGATTTGCACCTCTGGGACTCGGGGGATCTTTTGAGAATAGCTGATAAGATGTTCTTAGTGAAAATAGTAATACTGGATATTAAGAAAAAAATACTTCAAAATTCCTTTTTCATGTTGAAACTTCTGCTTGGAGAAGGACTCTGTTCCCATGGGCAGACTGTTCCCGAGTCCATCCTAACGCTCTCTGTAGAGACTCCTTCGAGTATTCCACTAATGTTTGTCTTGCTCCTTGACTCTTTTTGAAATGCTCTTCCCCCTCTGTTCCCTTCCCTCCTCTTCCCACGAATGTTTGCACTGAATTTAAATCTCGCAGCCTGCCAAGAGCTTCCCCTCTGTGCGTTTTCATGCAGGTCACATCGGCCCCTGCACACGGAGCATGTAGGGAAGGCAGCTGTTAATGAGAATTGTCAAAGTGAGAAAAGAGAACCTTGTTGGGAGCAAATTCCAGGGCTCACTGATTATAAAGGACTTGGCTGCTTCAGATGTACTTGCAGGCTGGTAAATGGTGAATACAAGCTTGTAAACTTGCTACCCAGATTATTGTTTTACACTCAGCCTTTTTACCGTGGATAAATTGGACAACTTTCCCTGTGATGGGAATATTTGTATCGCTCCACCACCCTAAGCTGGAAAGATGTGCGTGGGGGGTGTTTAAAAACCATGTGGATGTGGCACTTGGGGACGTGGTTTAATGGTGGCCTTGGCAGACCAACCTGGGCTGGAGAAAGATGTCCCTGCCCATGGCAGGGAGTGGAATGAGATGATCTTTGAGGTCCATCCCAACCCAGACCACTCTGTGATTCCATGATTGGGCTGAAGAAGGTTGTGAATCGTGGCATTGTGTGTTGGGAGCATTTTGATTGCTTTGTGCTGGCAGGGAGGGCTCAAAGGTGTCATGTGAAATGAGTCCCCTTGGGGAGCAGAATCCTGCACCCACCATGGGACTGTCTCTTTTAATCCGTAGATTTGCAGTGGTTTTCCATCAATGGTGGGCACACACATCCAGGGGTAAATATTCAAGAGGTTTCAGAAAAAAATTTAAACCTGCAGCTTGAAGAAAACTTCTGTTGGAAATCTTCCCATAATAACCACCCCTGTAAACACACAGGAAAATGTTCTTGATTCTTTTAAAGGTAAAAGTATGATTTATTTTAGGGATGTCTGCTTAGCAAAAATTTTAATAGAATTACTAAAGATTCACATTTCGAATTTCCATCAGAATGTTTCTAAGTTCATGTGTTTATTTATTTGTTTTAACAAACAAAAAATCCCAAATGTTTTCTTTTCAATTAGTTTTATATGCAAATGCTCAAGTGACAATGGTTGTCAGAGGACAAAAAGCTTTTTGGCAGCCTCACAAGTAAAAGGCTTAAATTCATTTTGAATAGATACCTTTTAATGTGAGTAGTTTCCAGGATTTCACACTCCTATGGAAGCAGATCTGTTCTTTTGGAATCTGCTGGATATGGCCTGGGAACACACTATGACAACTCCCTTTATCTAGAGGGAATTCTGCTCATCCATCACAATGGATTTATGTTTTTCCTTAATTTTTATTACTGAACTGATTTGCATGAAAACAGGGCCTTTGTTCTGCAGGAATTCATTGGATCCAGATGTTTGCTTTCTATGTGAAGTCATAATCTCATTTGTGACATTGCATTTGGTTGTGGCAAAATGGTGCTGGTGACAAAGAAAGGATTATGACTTTTGCAAGGGATAAGCACCAGCAACTGCGAGAGTACAATAAAACAAAGGCCTTGTTTCCATGCAAATTTGTTCCGTAAGGAGAAATTCTGCAAAAGGGTTGAAGCAAAGGAAACCAGAACTAAGCAAGTGCTTGTGGAGAGAGAAGAGAGCTGAACTTTGCCTGCAAAAAGCCTCTCAGCTATTTGGTGGGTCCTTGGCCATGCCAAGGGAGCCCATCCCACCCACTGAGCTGCTCCAGATTTCCTCACTCTAAAACTCCCCTGCACTGGGAGGTTGTCTTTAAAGGTGTAGGCTGTCCTTGTACCACACTGGTTTGGGCTCTGCTCAGGCTCCCTTCCCATGTCAGCTCAGAGTTAATCCAGATCTGGGCAGGCTTTATTGTTAAGTTCCACTGATGTTGTTTTAGCTCTGGGTTTGGCCAACATCTCTAGTTCAGAGGAAATGATGCATGAGACTTTCTACTACCTACACAGGCAGGTTGGTCTTTAAATGGTTAAGACTTGAGGAATCTTTGCCTGCTTTCTACCTCAGGAGGCTTCATCACTCCTTCAGCCAGCTCCCTGGATAAAGTGTAGACATCTCCAGGAGTGCTGAACCACAACCAGGGGCTTGCTTTGTCTTTTCTCTAGATATTGCCTAGTTCAGATGGGACAAGCTTTTTTTTTCCTGCCAAAACAAAAAACAAACAAGAGACCTCCTCTTGACCTGCAGCAGGAAGTGGGAATTCCTTCCCAATGTCCAATCTTAATTTACTCTCTTTCAGCTTAAAGCCTTTATTAACTTCATTAATTAAAACTATGCCAAACACATGGAAGTTGTTCGTTCTATCATCTCCATCACCCTGGCCTGGCCTCCCTCTCTCTCTGATGAAGTTCAGTGTTTTATCCAAGTCTTGTACAGCCTCATTTTAAAGCAGTTTTTCATCTTCTCCTCTACCCTTTCTCTCTCCCAGTACAACTGCACAGCTGCTCTGTCCAACCACGTGTCTCTAGGTACCAGTCTCTTGACTCTCTTGACTCTTTGATTGCAGTGTACACCTAGATTTTTATTTATTATTTTTTAACTACCCACTGTTTGATGTGCAACAATACTTAATTTTCCTGCTACTCTCTGCAGAAAATTCCCCGTCCAGTAAAGTCCTTTGACCTCTTCACATCTATGTGATCCTGTATAGAAGAAATATGTTTGCTCATGGATTCCTTTCAGTTCTTTTGTGTGGTTTAGTAAAAAATAAAACACTGTGACTTCTTGAATTATTCCAACCTAAATATTTTTTTTTCAATGCTATGGGATTTAAAGATTAGTATAAAATACGTGGTAATGCACCTTGACTTAATTTGTAGCCTTTAAATGTGTTTGGATCTGCTGTTAGTCTGAACACAAGACCATGTTAGAGTTTTTAAAGACAGCCTGGCTTCGTATCATTATGCAGAAGATAAATCTTGGGCTGCGTGCTATAATTTGTAACACTGGCTATTTCATCTTTATTAGCTTTAATGATATCAGATATTCTGATTGTTTTAACAAGTTTGGTCAAATGTCAAATCTAGTTAGCATCATTTATCGATAAAATTTAATTTTTTGCCTCCAGCTTTGCACTGGCAATTTTATGTGCGTTCATGTCTGTGTATAATATATAGAGATTCATTGGGAGCCGTAGAAGAACAGAGATTGAGGTTTTTAAATATAAAATAAGAAATCACACTCTACAGAAGGCTCGAGGGAATGTTAGAAACAAGGAGTATTTGTCACTTCCAAGCTCAAGCAAAGTGGTTATAAATACATGGTTCACATTAACATCACACTTCCTTTCGGGTAGGCTGTGCAGAAAGGCTTGAAAAGAATTGAAATGAAGAAACCAAGTTTCCAAGAACTGCTGACCATGGGCAAGGAGGCAGCTTTGAGGAACTAACAGGGTTTGGGGGATTGTCACTGCAGAAATATGAGAAAGGTCCTACCCAAAGAGTGGTCTGATAAATTATATATTCCATAAACGAGGTAAATAATGAAGTGCAAGAAACTCTCGTTTCAGAGGCTGCCCTGAACTGTCACAACGGGTGGGTTTGCTGTGCAGAGGGTTGTGTGGCACTGTGTTAACTTTTGGGTCCAAAATGAAGCGTGTCTGTGTCCAGTTTTGGTTCAGGGGGATGCTGAACAGCACTCCCTGATCTCATTTAGGGTTAGGAAGTATTTGGTGTGGTTGTAAGGCCTCCAGGTGTCCTTGTGTGAAGCCCAGACCTAAAGAACAACATTGGCATTGAGTGCATAGGACATGTTACTTGTTATTTTATGCTAAGTGTAATTTCACAACATGTTTGAGTATGAGCACCGGCAGCCCTCCTGGGGTAAGAGAGAAGCACCACAGCATGGCAAAGAATGCATCTAAAATGAGCATGCTTAAAGAAATCAGCTAGAGACAACATTTCCTTAAAGGCCTTCTCTGAAAGTTTCTGTATTTGCTTATTTTTACACTCTTTACGATGAGGGAACCATCCTTATTTATGATGGAAACATTCTATAGTCAGGCCTATACCTTCTTCATGGCTGTGTAGCTACCCCATCCTGGAAAGAGATCCAGTAAAAAATCACTATTGGATTTTTTTTTCCTTGGATTTGAAGTTTGAAAAAAGCAGTTGACCAGTGTTTTCTCTGTTGCTGGGGAGACAGAAAAGCAATCTGTTCTTTCCATGGGCACGCGACCACATGGACCCTTCATTCTTTCTCTTGTCTTTGGCTCATGCTTTGAGAGCAGCAAAAAGAGAATCTGATCCTTCCCCAGCCTATGCAAAGGAGCTTTGTAGTGCAGGGAATGATTTTTAAATGACTCCCCTGCCCTCATTCCCCTGTCTCAGCAGATGAACTGGTTGCTCCTGCGTTGAGATTGTTATCCTCAAACACTTTCCTGGTCCTTGCCTGTGCTCCTGCATGGAGCTCGAAGGGAAATGCCTCGAAAGCCTTGCAGAAGTCACCCGCTAGATCAGATCTTGTCTCTGGTCAGGTTTCTGGTGTAATCATTTAAATCCCTGGCCTTTCTAATTAGTGCAGCCTAATCAGCAGCACTGCAAGAGCTCCCTGGTGCCCTTCTCTGTTGTCCCACGAAGTGCCTGGAATTTCGCAGTGCCCAGGGAGAGCTGTGCCAGTTTCACCAGAGGTTTTTCCTGGGAAGCACACAGGCTCCCCAAAGCACCTCCTCCTGCACCCCCTGGAGCTGCACTGTTTTGATGTGAAGCATAAATGACATCAAGTTGTATTAAAAGAGACAGCAACTGTCCTGGTTCCAAACGCAGGGGAACGTGTTGAGCCTCAGTGCTCAGAAGGAGAGCAGAGTGCCCTCTGTGCCCATAACCAGCAGGTTTCCAGGAGACCAGCAAATGCTTTATGATGTTATTCACATCCATTGCACCATCAGGAGCAGTCCTGCGTTTCAACTTAATTGAGCCACTGCTATGACACAGCCAAGCTTTTCAAGTGGTAAAATTGTAATTATAGAGAGAGCTTCTCTGGCATTTTCCATTGGGTAGCTGCTTTCAAAATATTAAGCCTTCTGAATGTATCTGTGAGGAAGATTTTCCTGGGGAAACTTGGAATTCGTGATTCCTCTGCCAAGCTCCTGACTCCTTATGAGAGATGGTCAAAGGTTGGACTTGATGATCTTGGAGTTGCCTTCCAACCTGCAGTTAATTATAGATTTATCTTAGAAAAGGTGCATTCAACCAAAGGTCATGATTTAAAGTAGCTAATTCTGAAGAATCTATACCTCAGACATAGCTTTCAGGGAGAGGCAGAGTGGCTCAAGTGCCCGTTTGCATCAAAAATATAGAATTAAAATTAAAATGAAAGGTCTGTGCTGAGCCAATGGGTAGAACTTGTGTAGCCACACGGGGTGGGAGCGTGTGGAGGAGTACAAGAAAAATGTGGAAAAGGGGCATTGTGTGCAACAAGGGATCTCCTTCCTTTGCTTCATCTGTTCACGTTGGAGAACAAAAGCAGTGGCAAGGCTTGATGTCCGGGGGTGCTGTGGAAACCACGGGGAACAAAACTGGCTTTGCCCAAGTTCCTCAGGGCACAGATACCATGGGGGCTTCTGTTCTCAGCTGCCTGCCTCTGCTCCCACGTGACAGAAACCACTCTTCTGGTTTAAAATACACTCCAGCTTTTGCTGGTTTGGTTTAGATTTTTATGTTGGGCTGGTTTTCCCCTCTCTTTACCTTCAGCCGCTGGGTGCTCTGAAGTTCCATTGCTGTGCAAAGCTCTGGGACATCACCTGACACCCCCTGCTCCTGGGGCTGTGTGGGTGCAGATCATTGCTGCCTCTCCTTGCCTTTCATCCCGGCTAGTCTGGCATTATAATTGCTTGGTTCTAATATTTCCTGTCCCAGGGCTATCAATTTGTTTTCAATTTCTCCACCTGTTGGGTTGGCTTAGTTATCCCACAGGGTTTTGTCCTCAGCATCCACTACTTAATTTATTATGCTCCCAGCTCTGGAACACAAGCCCCCTGAAGCATTTTTACAAGCAGGATTGTATTAGGGGGTTGTTTTTGTTTTCCAGAGTTTTTGGCAGGAAGGAAGGTGAGTTTTCGTCTTTATTTTCTCCATGCAAGCCTTGCTGTGAAGCTGGTTATTATTGCAGTGCATAAATCAAAATTCTTTGCCCAATTTGCTGGTCAGCAGTGCGTTGTGTCTGTCCACTGCCATGGGTCATGCTGAGCAAAGGGACACAATGGGCAATAGCACCCCAAGAAAGGGCTTTGCAGCTGATTGTTTCCACATAATTCACCTGCCTTTCCTGTGCTTGACCTTGAAAATTACTTTGTAAGATGATGGAAAGAGGCCAAATTTTGCTCTCTGCAGCGTGGATTTCAAAAGACAGAGCTTAGCCCAGGGGGAGGCACTGGGAAATAAGGTGGAATAGCACACTTAGAAAGGGCAGGAGGAAAACAGTCTGTCCTCAGCCAGAGCTTGGCGCTTGCTGCTTGTCTTAGTAGAGACTGCAACAAGAATAGTAGGAAAAGTAGCACTGGATCATTTCTGTGCTTGGCCTTTGAGGGGTTTTATCTGTATATCATATATAAGTAAAATATATATTCTGAAGGCTGGTGTAGCAGGTTGCTGGCTGGAAAAGACCTGACAACTAGAAATGGGTAGAATCCAGAGGCAGGAAGGCCATGCACCTCTTGTCCTCCCCTGTCCTGTGTGCTACACAAGACATTGCACCTTTCTATAGGATGGAAGATGTGCTTTGCGTGAGGGCCATCATCAGGGAGGGGTGCAGAAGCAGTTGGTGTTATCACTTGAACAAACTAAAACATCCAGCACAGGGTTCCAAAACTTTCTTCTAAGTATGTAGTTGTTTGAATCAGCCATCCAAGGAGGAACTTTTCTCCTTATCTGTTTAATAAGTGGACAAAGGTGTGAAAGGAGGTTGTAGGGTGGCACGAATCAAGCCTTGACTCACAAAGCTTTTAGGGAAGCGCAGCAGAGAGGAGTCTAAGCAGGAAAACCTGTGTTTATATGAAAAGCAGTGCAAAAAGCCCAACAAACCCACCCTTTTCAGGGGCTGCTCCACGGTCTCTTGATAAAATGTTAAGAAAATAACATCTATATAAGACAAATCTTGGTCGCCTTGGTGACAGAGTGGCCGCTGCTAAATTGAACTCTGTAGAACCTACAATTTTTTACTCTTCTTACTTTGATATATTAATACTAAAATATTGACTACTTTGTCTTATCCGTCTCCCCTTTCTTCTTAGCAGATGGAGAAAGTACAAACAGCCAGAGCACTGGGCTTTCTGGTTTTGCTGTGGTTCAGCCAATTTAGGTTTTGATTTGTGTGACCCAGGCATGTTTGGGGCAGGAGGGCTGAGGAGGAGAGGGAATGAGAGCAAACCTTAAATCTCTTAGTAAAATGCTTGTTCTGCTCTTTTCTGCTGAGGGGGAAAAGCAAAAAAAAAAAAATAGATAAACAGCAGAGCCATTACAGCTTGGCCTGAGTCCAATCCCTTAGTTACATCTATGCCTTTAACTCTGCCTGAGAAAGTCATTTTAAAGAAATACAGTTATTACATGCATTAGTCCTCGCATCCTGGGAGGTACATCTGTACTCCTCAATCTTTCTGGATTACCTCAAATGTTTCCTGAAGGCTTTTAAATCCAGTGAAGACCAATCTGAGAGAACTGTCTCTGCAATCCTTTTCTTTTTCTGGCTTCACAGTCAGAAAAAAAAATCTGCAAGTGGCTCACAGTCTATGTTTTAGAAAACAGGAAACCTAGCAGGAAAATTCCAAATGGTCTGTAAAAACGCTGCAGACAGGGAATTTGACAGAAGCAGAGCTTCCCCCTAGAATAAAGTGTGATTAACTTCTCAGACTCTGTTTTCAAATCAAAGTTTTCTGAGAATACAGGCTCAGCTGGTCAGAATTATTGTGGCTTCCTTGATTTCTGTGGATATGTCCCAGTTCATTGCTGCTGAAAATGTGACCCAGCAGGGTAAGCGTGCGCAGACTTTAAAATACACCCCAAATCACACAGTTGATTCTGATAATGCTTTATTAGTCTTTCACTGATGAAACTCAACGATGCTGTTCCCACTTTACATCAGTGTGAACTGAAACAGAATGAAGTCCAGCATCAATAATAATTTGGATTCTGTGTTTGGGCAGAGGTGTGAAATACGATCAGACGTAATTGCCCACTGTTTGCTGGGGTGAGCTTAGAAATAAGCCAAAACTGAACTCTTGTCCTAAAGCATTTCTCGCTAATGGCTCTCTGTTTGCTTGGACTACTAACAAGAGCGCAATTATACTCTGTAAAATTATTAATCCAAAGGACAATTGTCAGCTGATGCTGCTGGTCCTGCTGATGCCACTTGTGATGCCTCTGAAGCTGTTCCATGTCTCTTGCCCTGCTACTGGTGCTGTGGCACGGTGGAATTCTGGGTCTGGGCCACGGTGAATGTGCCATCTGTGCAGCCTCTGCTTTGGCTTCTCTCCTTGATGTTCTTCTCCAGGAAGCAGCAGATAATGAGCAGGCCTGGGGATGGTCAATTGAGCCCCTGGAGGAGGTGGTCGGGCCACTGGGTTCCCCTCCATGGCACTGCCCTCACGCTGCCAAGAGCGAGCTCTGGATGGCTCCTCTGCTGTTCCAAGCACATGATTTGCCTCCGTTAGTGGAGAACAGGAATTAAAACACAGCCCCTAATGCTTTGGAAGTGCAAAGAATGGGAAGATCCATAACAATTGCTTATTGTGGGAAATATTGTTTGTTTTTTTCTGTGCAATATCCCCTGCCTGCAAGGGACTTAAATCACAGAATTTTTAAGGTAGGAAAAGACGATCAAGCCCAACTATAAATCCAGCGTCACCACCACAGTTCCTCCAAAGTTACCTGCAGCAGAACCGCTAAGAGGTCATTCCTGACTCTTCTCTCTTTCACTTAACACTAAATATTCACTGTAGTAAACTCAACTCATATGCCACAGATAGTATTTTCTTTTGGAGGATGACCTTCAAACCAGCATTGACCATTCCAAGAGAAAAATCCTGTGGCAGGATTTCCAGGCATTGACATGTATCCTGTGGGTCCTGCAGAGCCAGGAGAGAGCTGAAGTGTGTTTAAATGCGAAAATTCTAACAGCACCAGAATCGAAGTCACTGCAGACCAACTCACCCACACGGAATATGTAGAGATAAAAACTGAAAGCAACAAGGGGATGATAAGATTTGCTTTCAAACTGCTATGGGGGAATTCACACACATTACTCACTCATTAACTGTATTACATTTCAGCGTTACAACTTGTCTCATGATGTCAGCATGGAGCTTCCCCCCTCCCTTTGGTTTAGTTTACAGGCAAGGCAAAAAAAAAAGTCTGTTTTTTTGGCTTTCTTCTAAATTGTACCATTCAAAGGTCAATAGTGGTATCATGTATCACGAGTCACTTGCCACCTAATGCTTAAGGGCACAGGTTTTAATGTGATCTGTCAGCCCCTTCTCAACAGATTTAGTGCATATTTGTCATAGATTAGTACTTGCATTTTTAGCTTTAGCTTTCAACCCAAGGCACAGTGAGGGATTGGCTGCCAGCTCAGTGGGTTCCGAGTGGAACCAGCTTGCTGGGCATGACGTACAGCCACAAAAATCACAGCCAGGTCCTGGATGGGAGGTGACAAAGGGAAGATATTTGTCCCTGGACATACTTGCTTTCATCAGGATGGTCAAAAGAATTGCTCAAAGCGAGAAGAACAGGAGAGGTCTTTGCCAGTGACCTTGGTGTGGCTGCTCGTGTTGGGTTGGGAAAGGATGTGTCATTTACTAAATGCTACCATGGGATCTCAGTTAAAAGGGGAAATTTGCTCTTCTGGGCTTCACAGTTGTATCAAACTGTGTTGGAGTTCAGTAGTAAAATGATCCCTAAGTGGTAAATAAGAAGCATCACATTAATCTACAACTCAGACTGGTCCATCAGTTCTCTTTACGAGTAGTGAAGGAATAAGGATGGTGAGTCCACGTGACTAACATTAATCATGTCCCAATGATATTGAAACACAATTATCAGTTCTTAAGTAGGTCATTTATTATATTCATCTATATATTCCAGCTTCTTTTAGGAATATCTAGTTTTTTGTAGTTCTGACAAACCCCATTTTCACTCTTAATCAAAACTCAGGGATTCAGTAATAACCCAGAAACTGGGATGTTCCTGTCACGGGGTTATATCTGCAGTCGTTATTTGACACAACCAAAACAAAGTCACTGTAAAATAAGAGTTGTCAGATGTTTCTCCTAAAATTGTCTCCAAATGGCAATAATTTTACGGAGTATAAATAACTTCAGTTTATGTCACCCTTTCTAGTGGGAGCTGATGTCACCATGCAGAGTTTTGTACAGATGTCTGTCTTATCTTACTATTTTTAAATGTTCCCTCGCTATTAAAAGTCTTTTTGTCCTTTTCCAATCTTTGTTATTTGCTCTGCATATTCAGTTTTCTGCCACTTCATCTTCTGAATTTTGCTCCACAAAGGAACTGTTAAAAATAAACATCCTAAATTAATTCGGTCTGTGGAAGTCATAAAATTATCGAAGAGGTGTTTGCAGGAGTCTTTTTAGTTTCTTCTCTTGATAGAACTTCTTTGTTTTTTATATAATCTTGTGGGTTTTAACCCACTTCAAAGCTTCTCCTTTAGAAATTATCTGAATAACAGCTCTTAGCTGGCATCCTCACTGAAGTGTAGAGTCCTTGAGCTCTTGGCTGCTTTAGTTGTTAGACTGTTGTTATAAGAAAATAGGTTTTATCTTTTGGGTGAACCTTTCTTGTTTATCTGTTACACAAAACACAGTTATAAATACAAATATAATTGTATCCTGCCTACAGCCTTCCCCGGGAATGCAATGCTGCAGCAGATCTAAGAAAACCTGCCAGAATTATGTTTTAAATGTCTTCTTTAGCTCAGGTTATCAACTGGGATAACGAGGCCCAGCCCTGCTTGTTCACCTTCTACCAGCTTTTCCTTGGAATATTTGTGATGTTCAGACAGAAGAGGGTAAAAAGTCTACAAAGGTGTACAAAAATACCATGTTTTCCTTGTAGTAGAAGGAAAAATTGCAGTTCTACTCTAGCACTTCAAACAGGGAAGCTGTGGCTGCCCCATCCCTGGAAGTGTTCAAGGTTGGACAGGGCTTGGAGCAACCAGGGGGTGGAACAAGATGATCTTTAAGGTCCCTTCCAACCCAAACCTCAGGATTCCTTACTTTTTTGTAAGATAGCAAATCCATCAGTTTTCAAAATAAATCTGTTTGTGGAAGGCAGTGAAATTATAAGAGAAGATTTTTTTGTTTTGAGAGGGAAAACGATCATACTGCAGAGAAGAAAATAAAGCTGTTAGAGATGGTCCCATTTTGCTGCAATGAAAAGGCTCCTGGCTAAGTTTACAAAGAGGAACATTCCCTCATGAAAGAGATGCTTGTGCCAAAACTATCCACTGCTCTTTGGTTTCAGACTCTGTTTTATCATTCCTTCTCTGTTTTCTGCTCTCCCTTTGTGCTGTCAGCTCATCCTCCTCCATGAGCTTGCCTGGAGGGCTCAGAGAACTTGTTAGGAACATAAAATCCTGTATAAATTGTCGGCAAGGAAACGTTATTTGTTTATTTAACCATGAAAGTCCTCTAATAAAACTGGTCCAGCCGTTCCACACCTGAGCAGTTTTAGAAGTCCTGTGTCAGTTCTGATGGCTGGACCTTTCCTGCCTTTCTTTGACTGTATCCTTGACAAGTGTGGAAATGAAAGGTGAGCAAACACATATTCTTGATTGCAGACGGTCAGAATTAGTTTCTGGTTATTGTGGGGAGTTTGGCTGCTCTAATTTTTTTCTAGAACCGTCTCTTCCCTTCTGATTTTGCTGACAAACCCGAGGCTGTACAGGAATGGGACCAGCTGGAGCTGGTCCATGTATTGCTGAAGCCCAGTGTTGCTCTAACTTAGCTAAGTCCCAGCTTAGCAGTGAGAAATGCTCTCTGCTGCGTGGACGAGCTTGCCAGGTCCCCTCAGTGAGTGACTCAGACTTGGTGTTTTTAAAAACTATCACTAATCGCTCGTGTTTGTTTCGCTTCTGGGTAAAGCACAACTTTCCAAATCCCAGGTCTCTGCAAGGAAAGTGGAGAAAACTGGTTTTTCTAGAGCGCCATAGGTCATTTGTCCTCCCCAGACAGGTCTGTTCAGCAACTTGTAGTCCTTAACTATCAATTCTTTAAGAGCAGATGTACCAAAACTATTCTCTTGTGTCCTTAGCATAAGAACCATAAGGCACAATACAATAAAAGGGAGTCATAAGACAGTACAGAAAGTCACAAGATATAAGAGTATAGGTAGTTCATAAAAGCACAATGGAATTCATAAATCATGTTTAGACAAGTTCCCCCAATTCCTCACGCAGCCAAACACTGCTAAATGAGATTTTTATATTGGCTTGGGGGACTGCAGTTTGTAGCTTCAAAGAAGGTGGTGTGTTCTTCTGTCACTGCTGACCTGAATCCTTATTAATAATGAATTCTGCACCAAGTCCTTGATGGCTGGGAAGTCGTTGCCGCTTTCCTTAGAAATAAACACTGATTTCAACCAAATCGGGTGTTTTCCTACGATGCTCACACAGGGCCCGGGCTGAATTTGGAGAAGCTGTTCTTGTTTGTATTGGAATTAACTCAGGATTACCCCTGATGTAATCTGAGAGAAGTAGGAATACAGTATGTGTCCAAGGAATGAAATTGTCCAAAAATAGTTAAACCTCTCTTTAGAGTGGTAGCCAAGAAAGCTAGTGTTCAGGAGGGAAGGTTATGCCAAAGTACCGATAATTTCTTTCAAGCGTAGCCACCCAAGAGAGAAAGAACTTGCAAAACCCAAGTGTCCCACCGCTGGGCATACTGGGATTACCTTTGGCACCGAGGGTGGTACAACCTTTTTGAAACTGGGCAAGGAAACAGAGCTACTGGGAGGGTGCTAAAGAAAACCCCAAACCCAGCTTGCACAGGCAGAAATGTGACTGCAGGTTCTTTAAAAGTGAAATTAAGATACCCTGTTTTCTGTGCTCTTGCTGTCTCATCCCTGTTCCTGTGGGTGATGGTGATGATGGTGCTGCCCTGAGTTGGGTAATCCACCCTGGGCTCTGATCTCCCTCATATTCCAGTGTGGTTTGGAATGATGAATTGTTTTCCTCGAGGAAACTTGAGAGAGGGAGGGGAATGAAAGCCCTGGCTTTAAGTTCTGGTTCCTTAAAGAGCAGTGGGTACAGAATGTGCAGTTAAACTGAAGATGTGATATAGGGATAATGTTCCCTTTTTTTTTTCCTCAAGAAGGAAAATTAACTATCAAGTGCCATCATTTTAAGACTATAAAACAGTGTAACCTATAAAAGATTTACTGGGAATCTAACTCTTCTTTTGGATATTTCGGTGAAAGAAATAAACATAAAACTAAAATCAGATGCTTTAGGATTTATGAAGTTGATTCAATTTTTTTTTTTTTCCTAGTGACTGTTTTAACAGCCTATTAACATCTTCCCCACAGCAAATATAGAACAAAATTGATATTACAGAATCGAGCTGGGATGGGTCCCATGAGTGTGCTCAAATATACCGTAAACATCTCGAGCTATTCATCTGTGTTATGGACTGTGTGGATAAAGTACATCTCTATAAATTCCGCTAAAAGCAAATTCTTCCGAGTTCCTTTCGCAGAATAAAAATTAAAGGTCTGATTCTGTGAAGGGTTGAGTGCTCCTGCTAAATTCCCAGCTCCCTTGTAAAAGGATGGTTCTTGCTCAGTGCTTTCAGGGCTGCTCACAAAAGACTAATTTCCTGCCTTGCGAGTGAAGGCAGCCGAAATCAGTTGTCACTGTGCTAAAAGTCTTTTACAGATGATTTGTGTCGTGTTAATTCCTTCAGTGTCAGACACGGGCGCGTCTAATTCATTGCCAAAAGTGGAGAGGCCATTAAATGTTACTAATAAAAGGAACATGAAGCCTGTTGTGCCCAGCCTTGCTGTGCCATCTCTCTGCATCCTGCCAGCTCTGTTATGTAACAGTGTGGGCTTGCCACGCGAGAGAAGGTTTCCTGTGCCTCTTGGTTTCCTGTCTCGCCCCTCAGAAAGTAAACTTTTTCATCAGATAACCCAGAACTTAGAAAATGGTGTGGTTTGTGGGGTTTTTTTCAGTTGTAGCTTGAATTTTTTAAGAGTTTCAGCCTGGTGGTGGGGACAGCGTGTTAAAATGATGCAAAGCTCTCGTTTGCATCAGAGGATGATTCAGCCCCCGCCGGTCTCCTTTGCCTCCCCTGTTTGTTCTGGTTTGTTTTACTCATCTAAAGAGAAAACAATCAGGGAGCAGCAAAGCTGTTTGGAATAGAAATAGCTGTGCTGCAGCCAAAGTGGCACCCTCAAGTGTTTGGAGAAGGGGATTTGTACCAAGGATTTGGCTTTGGCTCAGCTAATTTTGCCGTTTCAAAAGTGTATCTTGATTTCAGCACGGTTAAGACAGGGCAACTTTTGGACATATGTGTGATGATGTCTCTGTTCCATTTTATAATTAAAACTAAACTGCATGACTGAAAGTTGGTAAACCTGGGATGTTTGTGAAGTAAAGCAGAAAAACTCCTTCTCTTAAAGTAGATTCTGAATGGAAATCTTTCCCTGTAGC
This sequence comes from Sclerurus mexicanus, assembly GCA_013396755.1. Lineage (NCBI taxonomy): Eukaryota > Metazoa > Chordata > Aves > Passeriformes > Furnariidae > Sclerurus > Sclerurus mexicanus. The sequence continues at coordinate 2,671,160 of VWZF01005839.1, read as the reverse complement.
CAAACTAATTCCATTAATTCCTTCAAGTGTTTTTCTGTAATACACTGTTTAGTCTGAGCATGGCCTTCCATTGAATCCCTTGCAGTTCATCTCTGATCCACTGAACATAACAGAGTGAATTTTGAGACATTAATTTGATTTGACAGAGTAAATTAGTGATTCAGTTGGTACCAAAGTCTATAAAGTACCCAATGAGGTGATTTTGCTCTGTGTAAAATAAGTGGAACTATTCTTGCAGTCTCAAACAGCGAGAGAAAGACACTACTACTTAAATAGAAATTGATTTATTCACTTAGGGCAGAGATTGGAGACTAAAAGCTCCATATTCCAGAATAAATTGAAATTTATTCTGGGTTTTGAAGTGAAAACACATGGTATTTAAAACTTGGGGACCGCAGGGAAGTGTTTATGATGAACAGGTACCAAAGCAGAGTAAGGAGTGCATCGAGTGGGGAAGGGCTCCAGGCCATGGGTGTCTGTCAGCAGTTGTATCCTTGTGCCTGACATCACCTGGAATGTTCTCAGGATGCTCAGCCAACTATGAAAAGGTCAAGCAAACAGAGAAATGAAAGTTTCAGCTGCTTGTTGCCTCATTCTTTCTGATTTTTAAGCAATGCCAGAGTAGAGAAAGTTGAGTAGTGAGACTCGAATGGCAGCTCTTCATGTCCTTGTGGCTCTCCTTAGGTTGAGACACCCAGAGGGGCCAGTGAATAACCAGTGTTGGCCAGTCAAGGGGGCCCCCGGACAAGCATTCCAGTATATTTTTGAAAAAATTATTAGAAATCTTCACAAGTCACAGGGTTATTTCGCTAAGGTTTGGATAAACCATGGCACTTTTATGAGGGACTTTTATGAAACTACCCAACAAGTCCCAACAAGCCAGGTATAACAAAATAATTCAAGTATTTCTCAAGGCTTTTGTGCCACAAGTTTTCTTTGCCTGCAGCTGAGGCTTCAGCTGCACCTGTCCTATTTCCATATGCAAATGTTCAATGCCATTCCCTCAGAGTTATGTTATTTTTCACATTCTAAAAATATTGTGATGTCTCAGTATTTGCTGTGGCACAAAACGCCCCAAATTAAAATGGAGATATTAGTTCAGATTTGACTATCCTTAGCGCTTTAGAAATCCAGAATAAATGGAACTTCAAGTGAGAGACACTACATGTGATTGGATTGAATTTCCTCTATTCAAAATATTCAGGTGTTTTATTTTGGCAACGATCACATTCACACATCAGTGCTCTGTGGTTGTGACAAGGTACTTCCATTTCACACTCTGCTCATACAACCACAGAGTCATTAAAGCTGGAAAAGATCTCTGAGACCATCGAGTCCAACCACTCACCCAACATCACCACGTTCCCCAAAAGCCACATCCATAGGAATGCTTTCAGGGATGGTCACTCCACCTCTTCCCTGACTGGCCTGTTCCATGGCCTGACCACCCTTTCAGTGCAGAGCTTTTCCCTGATATCCAAACTGGGAAAAGTTTCTCCACTCAAAGGTTGGCGAGGCATTTGAGACTTGAAGCGATGGCAGCTGAGCTTTGGCAGGAAGGGCAGGGATTGCCAATCCCATGCGAGGTCCTTCTCAGGATGTTTTGACCAGTTTGGCAGATGTAGAAATGTCAGAGAGACCTGCTGAGTTTATATCCACCACTCCTGCTCTGTGGATTCAGCTTCCAAAATGCTTGTGTTTGCCCTTCCCTTGGATCGTTTCTCCAAAGCCTGGGCGAGATCTCACTTTCTAAAACCAACTTGGGCCGAAGTGGCATTAATACCACTCTCCAGCATCCCGCACTGGCCATCCCACATCTCCCTTAAACAATAGCATTTCTGGAATTTCAGGTTACAGCGTGGTACCCAAAAATAGATTGCTCCCGGGCAAACTAATCTGTTTGCAACATGGCTTGCAATCAGTCTAGCAGGGAAGGGCGAGATGAGCTGCAGCAGATGGCTCCGAGCGTGGTCCTCGTTTCACCCCCACGGTTGCAAAACGCGGTTGTGTAACCGTTTCAAGGTCACCACATGAGTTCCTCCTAAAAGGTAATGAAGGATTTGCTCCTTCCACCCTCCAACGTTTATTTACAGGAGCTGCTGCCCAACCAGCCCTCGGTGATTTGAAGCTGGAGGGGGAGGCAGAGGGGGATTTAAGCTTCGGGAAGGCAAACGTCCAGAGGGATTAATCCTTCATAACCATCATTTCTGTTATCCCTAATCTCTCACTTTCGCTCTCAAAGCGAGGTCTCGGGGGATTCAAGGTGTTGGGCTGGCTTGTCCTTGTTCCAAAGACCTTGACATCTCCAGTTTGTGCCTTTCAGACAATCAGGACATCTGATAGAAAGTGTTTACTTTGAAAATCCACAGGGGCAAAGCTGCTATATCAGCTGTGTCAGAACCAGAGGGGAGGAAGGTCACAAATGGTGAAAATAATGATTTTACTTCTACTGGGGGGAGAAAGGGCCCAACTGAATTCCTTTGGATCAGGAAAAATAAATGATTTAAATATTCAGCCTTGGAATATGCCAGCTTTGGTGGGAAAGCAGAATTGTTCTCTTCCCAGTCGGTAAAAACCTCCAGTTCTTCCCAATTTTCTGAACTCTGTGATATATCAAATTTTAATTTCCAAAAACTACATAAACCCCAGCACAGTTCAGTTCTCCTTTCTGGTGCCTTGTTCCTGATCTTTTCAGAGCACGCCTTTTACTCTGCTGCCTGAGCACAGCACAGTCTTTTGATATATTAATTTTTACAATGGTCAGGGGTTATCTTTATTTTGCAGATAAGTCCATGAAAACACGCAAGAGCTAAATTTTCAACATAATCATCCACCTAAAGAGCTGGCAACTGGAAATTTCAAAGGAGCCTTGGGGCTTGACACCTGTCAGAGCCCTGCAGTGACATACACAGGCAACCACGTGTGCAAATGTGCCTTTAACTATTTACATTTTCTTACTTAAATAAAAGTACTGATGGTAAAATGAGTTACTCAGGGAGCTCCTTTGAAAGTGTTTTGTGCATCTCTAGTGCCAGGATATTTTGGATAAGTCTCAGATGAGTACTTTGAATACCAGTTGTAATATGTGGAAGGAATTCCACTTCCATGCAAATCTGTCTGTGGATGCTTGACGGTTTTTTATGTTAAAATCATGGTTCAGATTTTTTTTTTTCCCAGAGTTCTAAATGATTTCAGAAAAAAAAAAAAAAGAATGGAAAATGGAAAGGTATGTTAAAGTTAAAAGGAATGTTTCTAGGCTGTGGATTAAGGGGTTATTTGTAGTTTGTCTCATGGAATCCCAGAATCTCAGGATGGTTTGGGTTGGAAGGGACCTCAAAGCCCACCCAGCGCCACCCCTGCCATGGGCAGAGACACCTTCCACTAGTCCAGGGTGCTCCAAGCCCTGTCCAACCTGGCCTTGAGGCCACCTCTTACAAACATGGTTGTTTTAGAAGGACATTAATTGATAAACCACATTCCCATGGTACTTTATTAAATTCCAGTTAAATTCATAGTGGTTCTTGTTAGTTGCTACGCTTTTCCAAAAAAAACCAAAACCCAAGCCTTTCATTATTTCTCATAAGTTTTGCCACTAATTCAACTGAAAATATAAAAATTATCTACTGCTCTTAATAAGCTTCAATATAGTCTTTGGATGATATCAAGATCAAGTGGGCTTAATTTCTTCCCAGTGATTTATACTGCTTTCTGTAAGGAATGATAAATCCTACAAGCACATTGCTGCTTTCCAGAGTGGCTGAATCGTGAGTCCAACAAAACATGTTAAATCTTTAATCACTGACTGGTTTATATTGCTAATAACTGCCTTGCTTTATTGTGGTGCTTTCTGAGATTGTTTAGAAGTCCCATAATATCCTTCATCCTCGTTTCACTTAATAAATTCTGGGATTCATGTTCTCTTTAGATATTTATCTTGATACAACCTGAACTGAGCCTCGGAACAGCACAAAACATAAGCTTATGTCACTTTGAGGCACATGCACAAGCTTTATTATCTTGAGATCATTTCTGAAGGGAAGGCAAACACCTTGGCTGGATACAAGGAAAAATTGCTTCATTGAAAGGGTGGTCCAACACTGGAACAGGGTGCCCAGGGAAGTGGTGGAGTCAGCTGGAAGTGTTCAAAGCATGTGCAGACGTGGCACTTCCCAGTACAGTTTAGTGGGAATGGGGTATTTGGTCAAAGGTTGAACTTGATCTTGGAGATCTTTCCCAACCTTAATGGTTGTATGATCTTAAGGATGAAAGGTTTCAGCCAGGGTTAAACTGAGCAGGCTGAGGAGGAGAAGCAGATATTTAGTTTGTCGCTTATTTTCAACAAAGTTCAACTTAGCTGCAAATGTGATTTATTTTTATACAAGGAAACAGGGATGGGCTATAAGGAGACATGCCAAGCTCTCCTGTCCAAAGGTTGGTCTGTAGCCTCTACCAGCTCTTTCTGGGTTACTTTCTCTGCCAGTTTCCTGGAATTTTCCCCTATAATTGTGGTTTGCTGTGGGATAGCAGAGGTTGGTGCCTCCAATGTGACATGGGCTTCCACAAAGCATTCCTTGGTCTTGGGGGATTGATTTGAGGGGACACTTAAAGGTGGCAGTTGCATGATCAGAAGTGGAAACTTTTGCTCAGTTCACTTAGAGACCACGGGGAAAGCTCAGGGATGATTTGCAAGAATATTTGGGTAGCCAGATGAATCCTGTAATAATTTTAAAGGGTGTTTTGAGTGGCCAGAATAAAAGCTGTAAATGTAGCTTGGGAGGAGAGTTGCCAGTTGTCTGCCTAGAGAGTGGTAATGACATTTTCCTTGTGCAGTGAGATGGTCCTACTTCATTAACCTGCCATAATCCTTCATGTCAGCAATCACAGTGTCCATCACTTTGGCAGGCATCAGATTTTTCTGAGGAGATAAGTGTCCATCATCTTCCTGATCTATCAGACAACGTACCCTTTGGAATGACAAAGATTGTTTCACAGCTGGTTTTTTTCATAAGATTCCGATTCCAGAAGACACTTGGGGTAAAATCCACAATTAATCTGGTCCTTAGCACAACTTTTCTGTGTTTTGCCAGCTGTCAATCCCCTCCTGGTGCTCATATGATGCATGTCCTTGCTGTGCCCTTCCCGCACGTCGTGCCTGGGACTGGGAAGTGTGTTTCACTTGGAAAAGCAGCCACTGGATGCAGCGATCTACCCTTTGGCTCACCTTTAATATCAGCAGCTCCTCTGACTCTCCCTTTCTGCTGGCAGGGAGGGCTCCCACTGCCAAAAACACAAAAGCAAATATTTTCTTCAAAAATGCATCATTTCCCAGAGAAGCTGTGGCTGCCCCATCCCTGGGAGTGTCCAAGGCCAGGTTGGACGGGGCTTGGAGCACCCTGGGCTGGTGGAAGGTGTCCCTGCCCATAGCAGGGGGGTTGAAAACAGGTGGTCTTTAAGGTTCCTTCCAACCCAACTCGTTCTTTGATTCTTCCATCCTTTGGGAAAGAAAAATCCTCTGGAAAAGGACATGAAAATGCATTAGGCTATGGCGTATATGTGCAGGTTTATGTATTTATATATATATTGTGTATAAGTTCAGGGGATTTTTCTTTTGGATACTGAATTGCTATTTATTACTTTATTTTCAGAATTTCACCTTCTCCCCGTGTCTTCTTTTGGAGCTCAGAAAACAGGCCGGAAACATTTACATATAAAACCTGCAATAGCCATTGTAGTCCCTGTTCATTTATAAAGAACTGAGGGACTGAGCACACCTTCTAGCATACAACCCTTTAATTTTATCTATGAATTAAGCTTTTGATTTATAAAACAACCACATTTTATGTGGTTGGAATATGGAATAGTCATCACTGTTTGGAATGTACTTCCCTTTATCTGAATAATATTTTACTTCCATGAAATTTCAGGGGTTCATGGCAGAATTCCTGGACAGTTGCTACTTTAGTTTGTTTTGTAAAACAACAAAAGGAAAAAAACCCAACACCCCACTTTGTGTGTGGTTTATTTGTTTGTTTTCCTTAACTAAGTCAGTGAGAAGGCGTTTAACAAGTCAAATTAAAAAGTTTTGTCATCTCATGTGTGGCTTGAATATAGCCAGCTGCATTTTTCCTTGCTGAACTGAGCTTTCTAATTTAATTTATCTTCGTGTTCTTAAAAAAGTGCTCCAACTCTTTAGGCTGGAATACTCCTGGAAAAAGCAAGTCCCCTTATATCCAAGGACAGGAGAGAACTGCAATCTGTAAACGCACATGCTCTGGGTCTTATCTCTGCTATGGGAAACTGGCCAAAGAATCAGGTGGAAAAACTAATTTCCTCCAATATTTCTTCGGGAATGGGGGCAGCTCTGTGAGTATCCATAAAGAAAGGAGACAAGTATTGCTCCTGGAGTGGGTCCAAACTTCTTGGATTGTTTTATTTACACTCAATATTAAGGTGCTTTTCCGTGAAGAGCTCTCAGCTCTGCTGAAATCTCTGTAATTAATTCCTTCCACCTTAGTACACAAATGTGAAGTTTAAGCACTGGGAAGAAAAGATATTTAGAGGTGTCCTGATTTTGTGGGAAGGGGCAGGATTCTCCAGCAGGCTGCTGCTAACTCCCTGTGCCCCTGTTTTTGGGACAAAGGGTGGTCAAACACTCAGATTTTTAAATGGTTAAATCACAGGACATAAACCATGACTCTGACCTGGAATTTCTTTCTATTAAGGCAGCCAAACCCTTGTCAGTGAAGCTTCCCAAATTTCAAAACACCCTGTTTTCAGGCTCTTATTCTGTTATGACATATTGTTATTAATCATATGTTTCTCCCTTTGATATTATAGCTCTGGGAATTTTATCTCAATATGGTTCTTTAGAAAGCCATGGAAGGTCAGAGAATATGCTGAGTTGGAGGTGGCTCACAAGGATCTCTGAGTTCAACTCCTGGCCCTGTTTATTACTCTGCATTTCCTAAGGTAATGCCTCAAATTTAAAAGCACTTAAACATGTGTTGGCTTTTTTTTCTCCTGTGCTGAAGAGTAGAAAAGTGAAGTGACAAGGCAGTGTGTTCCCTGGAACAGGAGCTAAAATCCACATCCCAGTGGAAGGTGCAGGTAGCTGAGAACACATCTCTGATGTCAGGGATGGGGCTGTGAAGACACCGAGTTACTTCAGGGACCAAAACCACTGTGTAGATGGCTCCGTGTCCAATCTGCTCTGCAGAGCAACTGGGATCCGCTGTGAAATATTCATGACAACAATATTGCTGACACGGAGCTCAAGCATTCACACCAAAGCATAATCCCGTGTTAGGTCCACTCCATTTAACAAAGTTGCTGAGTGTGTGTCAGGAGCTTTACATTCCTGGGAAAGCTGGAGGTGCAAAGGAGCCTCCTGAGAGGGTGACCGTGTCAGGATGGCTATGACCACACATGGGAACTCTCGTGGTGCTGGTAAACTGGAGACCTGTGAGTCTCCACACACCCAGTGCAGCTGCAGCTCTTTGTATTTAGAATGCCATGGTGTTTTGTTGCAATACTTATTAAGGATGATCCTGATCTTTCCTTTGTCCCCAGGCCACCGAAATATAATTTGTAGAAGCTTTTGTGAAGCTTGCAAAGTACTGTCTGGTAACTGCATGATCAGCATCATCTAAATGTTAGTCATTAAGAAAAATAATGCAAATAATGATGGGCAGTACAATAACAATTAGCCTGTTCCCTGGCTCTCTGGACACTGTGGTACCTGCAGACGACTCATTTTCAATAAGCTGGGGATGGTCCAGTGGCTGAGGCTTTGTATAAGCAACACAACTGATCAATAATGCGAGCAGAAGCAATCACTTCCATTGACTCCAGCAGGTAATTTGTGTTCATCTTGCAGTGCTGCTGCACATGAACACGGTGAGCAGTGAGCAGATAAAAGTGGCAGCACATCAATTCCTGCTGGTGGTTGAGGCCAATTACTGGAATTAAAATAACCTTTTTCAGAGTGCAGCAAGATTAGCTGTTGACCCTGTTGGCCTAATGCAGTTACTATTATACTTATTATCATCAGTCCCTTTGCCTGCCTTCGCTGGTGAGGCTCTGTAAGTGAAGGCACAAGCTCCTGCCTGTGTTAGTTCTGCTGCACCAGATTCTGTGGGGCTGGAAAGTGCACAAAACTCTTTGTTAGCAGAGCTGGAGGATGGTACAAAGTAGAGGGATCAGTTCAAGATGTAGTGGACTGTAAGGCTGTACTCCATGGATAGCTACAGTAAATCTGGGAGTATAAAAACTTGGATAATCTCTGTGTTAATTAATCTCTTCTAATGTATATCATTGTTCTCTATTAGTAATACTGCTTTTCTCTGCTCCATGTCTAATGATGTGCATGTAACTGTTGCAATGGAACACAAAACATTTGCAAACCTGCAGAACCAGAGTTAATCCATGTTCCATATGATGAGTGTGTAATGGGCAATCAGTGTTAATGAGACCCCTCTGATCAGGGACTCAGCCACCCCGTGCTCAGAGCCCTGCCTTGCACTACCAAACTGATACTCTAGAATGAGTTAAGCCTCCTAAAAAATGCCTAATGTACTGTCTATTCATTATTATTCTTAATTTGCAGGAAGACTTTTATGCAAGGTGTGCATCAGACCTGGCCTAGGGTCCCAGTATTGTCATCACAGCTGCAGGACCAGCCAGAGCAATGCCAATCCCCCCAAAAACCTCTGAATTCCCCCAGCTGAGTGACTCAGTGATGTGTTTGTTGTGTGGTTCCAGTGAGGATGAACCCCCTCGACTGCCTTTAGGTACAAAACAGTGTGTGTTCTCATGCCTGGCTGGAAACAACGTGCTTTGTGGTGGAACTGAACTAACTCTTTAAATAAGATTTCCCCAACCATTGCACAGACACTTGTCCCTCGTGGAGCTTGTTGAGTGGAAACAGAACTTATCCCAGGAGACCTGAAAGGGTGAACAGCAAATGTGATTGTTCTGAGATCCTCTCTCTCCCTCCCCTGAATCACAGGGTGTCTCTTTTAATTGGCCTTGCAGAGTCTGTCACTAGAAGGTCGAGTGGCAATTGTCAGGTGTTGGGGAGATTCCATAAGTGTCTTATTTTCCTTTGTGCAAGGATGTGGGGAAGTTAAATTCACGAAGGAAACAGAATATCAAAAGTGTGCTTAGCTCTTCCAGGAATATTTTTCACCAGTTCATCTCTCAGCCTTTTAAAAGGAGGTGAACAATTCCCTCTCCCTTTTAATAGGTGGAATACACAGTTGGCTCTCCATCTGCATCTCTCTCCCCTAAGGCTTGGAAATTATTGTTAGGGGGGACACAATAATAGTTAGACCGAACATCACGTGGATGATGACTTTTCCCTCAAGAGGGAATGATGCCAGCTGGGACCAGAGCACATGTAGAGGGAACAAGGGACCCCAGTTCCTGCCTCTGCAGCGACTGTGAAATGATCCACAGTGGGAAATCGTGCACATGAGTGCCAGAGACACTGGGAGCATGAGCAGGGGCTGAACACACTTCCCCCAAGGGAGAGCCTGTTGAAACAGCATGACATAACATTGCAAGAGGAATAAACTCACTGTGCAAACCACCCAGCTTTAGGGAACAACCAGAGCCACTGTGACATTAGGCTTCAATGAAAGGTCTGGTTGGCTCTTGGGGAAATGGGAGTGGAATGTCACTGACAGGAAACATGAAATATGGGATTTTTTTTTGTCTTTCCCTCCAAGAATACATTTCTGCAGAGAGGTGTTTTCACTGCAGGAGTGTAAAAGCATTTTAGAAAAAAAAAATAGCAAACAATAGCTACTTTTTTTTCTAACTTGCATATAACTCTTGCTGTTTCCAATCTGATTAAAAAAATAACATTTAGTTGAAAATGGAAGTTGGAATTAATTTTAGCACAGAGTTACCACTGTGATTTGTACAAGAGGGTCGTGCACTGCTCCAAAATGTATCCCTGAGTATTATTTCTTGAGCCAGTTTCTGTGAGAGGATGAAATTGGGCTGCTGGGGCTGCATTAATGTACACCCACTCTGAGGCAGGAGCTGGCGTTACAGATTGAGATGTTTGTGTGACAGAACAGTTATGGAAGGAAAATAAAGAAGAGCTATTCAGAACAAGTAGATGAGATTAAGCATATAAGGTCAAATTTCGTGAAATAAGTCAGGCATAATAAAAAGGAAAGACATAGAGCATAAAATGATTTGAAGGGACAGGATGTTTAAGAGAGGACTGGACTCGTGCTAAGCAGAAACCCATTAAACCCAATTACTTTGGTTATTGCTGCCCGGACTGCTGCTGCAAAGGTGGTTCTGTTCCTCATTGGTCATTCCTTGCAGAATTATAATCTCTCATGACCTCATCTTCTCCTTACTCCTTTGGGAATACAGAAAGGAAAACAAATCCATAAGCTCTCCCCTCCCTGTGTCCCCCTACGACCATTAGAAAAGCTCCCTCATCCTTCAGAAGAACAATCAATATTAAACATCTTTTACTTTGCCAGTGATTGATTCTGTCTCATTTCCCATTACTCATAAAAAAAAAGGGGACACTCAGGCTCGATTTTATTTGTTTATTTATTTATTAAGGGATGACAGAGGCATGGCTACCTGAAAAATTCATCTTCACTGTTGTTCCTTCCAGAGCTTTGGCAGAACCTTGAGGAACACAACTGCCCTAGGAATGAAAACCTCTCTCCTACCTCATCCTCCATGGCCCATGAGCACCCCATGGTACTTAAAGATGCCAAGAGCTTAAAACTCTCAGGTAAATGCTTCTTTTTTCATATATCACAGAATTTTGCAGAAATTCTGTAGAATTTGCAGATTGAAATCTTAGATACCTTTAAAAGTCTTTGTTTAAAAGACAAGGAAAATTGTCTTTTTATTCAGAGTTTTTTTAAAGCAATGTCAAAGTGTCACTTGAAGTAGATCTAACCTGGTTCCTGGAAGGAGTGGGATTTTCAGTTGGTTCTATGTTGGTGCAAATATCAACCCCACAAACATGTGCTGAGAAAAGTTCCCTCAGCTCTGTTAATCTGCTTTTGAAGGTCCCACCTCCTGGATGGGCCAGGTACTAGAGCTGAAAAGCCCCCGTGTGTTCCTGGGTGCCGCTCCTGGGTCATTTCAGGAGTTTGGCAAAAGATGTTTAGTTCAGAACACGTCCAGAGTCACCAGAATCCACCTCAGCACTGGGGACAAATGCCAAAACCTTTAGCACATGCTGACAAATGCAGACATAACGTGTCACAGGGACAGCAAAATGCCACAGGATCAAAATTCCCTTTACTGGCAAGAATAAAATTCCCATGGAATTCCAAGAAGTAAACTGTACCCTGCTATTCAAATGAAATCAAAGGGCTTTGAGGCAAACTGCTATTTATTTTTTTTTGTCTTGAGAGGAAATTCTCTTTCCATCTAAAAGCAGCAATAATAAAGATAATAAAATAGGATAAGCAGCCTGCTTTTATTGAACCACTTCAGAACGGAGTTCTTAACAACATATTTCCTCTTATACTGTTATTTCTTGTGACTATAATAAAGTTAAATCAGAAAGTCTGGAATATTGTGCTGGGGATGTTCAATTAGTTGCACAGAGTGTCCATGTGAGTTAATGCCATTTGAGGGAAGCAGCACTTGAGTGCTCATAGAAGATTTGCGTTCAGTTTTGTTAGTTCAGACAGATCCTGGCAGATGTCTGATTAGACTAATTTAAAATTAAATGACAAAGGGGGGAAAAAAAAAGGTTTGCATTCATTTCAAATGATTGAAGAAAAGATGAAAGCTCTGTATGTCTGTTTGCTGGAACAGCCCAGCTTGGTTTCCTCACATCCCCTGCTCTCCATTCACCATAAGCCATGCAGACACCACATTTTCATGGCAAAGATTGCTTTTAAATAAGCACTCCAAGTTAAACAAACATCTGGGGAATGCAGCACTATCAAATAAGCAGAGGAACTGAAAATAAGGAGTCAAAGTCATCCACAGGCCTGAATTGGCTCTGCTTATTTAGCAACATCACAAGTCCGAGTGCAGAGGTCCTTCCGTGGGTATTGAGGGAACTAAATCTCTCTATTTCCTCTGCTGGAACAAATGGTTGTCCAATCTAATCCTTTTCTGGAAGCTGTTTTTATGAATTGGAGTTGTTTGTGCTTTACTTGGGGTTTATTCAGCTTTATGTTGGGTTTGCACAAGTTCCATCATACAGAGGGGATCAGAGTGAGATGCGGAATATGCTTTGAGTGCTTCTTTCTGGATTTGCCTGCTTAAAGATGGAATTAAAGCACAGGTAGTAATATTCAATATTCAAATGAGAATAGAAATTCTGGGTAATTTAAAAAATACCTCAAAATTTTGGTTGTTGGGTGTTTTTTAATTATGATTATTTTTAAAAAGGAATTCATACCATGGAGGAAAAAAAAAGTATATTCAAAAGTTCCTAAGCAATTTAGGAAATTAATTGTATCAATAAGTGCTAATTTCACAGGAGTGGTTTGTAGGAGGCCTCATCTCACTGAAAGTCACATACTCCTGGGTGATGTGGGGAGGTGGAAAGGTGACGTTCTTTGTGGCCAAGTCCGCATCACTTCTGTGGCCCTTCAGCAGCAGTGGCTGCGAGAAGCGTTTGGGCTGGAGAGCTGCCACCCACCTCTCTGTGTGGCAGGGGACAGTGAAGGGGTTTGGATGTTCCAACAGGAGTCCTGACTGCTCATCTTTAGCATTTCAGCCCTTCTGTCCCCTGTGAGAAGAGTTAGGAGGGTGACGAGGGTGTTCACCTGCTTGAGTGAGGCCTGAAAATGCATTTACAGGGGGAGCCAAGGGGACCACAGTCCCCAAATTAGAACTGGGCAACATGACATGATTTCTGAATCCTAGATAAGTTGGTTCTGGCTTTACAGAGCCCCATAGCCACTGGTGAATTCAGGTCTCTCGAAATCACGTACTTTTGGGTACCTTGATGCTTACAGGAAGCTAAGGGGAGTCATTACTCCCCACCATCTCCAGCTCTTTTGGCACAGGACTGGAAATCTAATTATTCCCAGCCAATGCTTGCAATTTTTCTGCAGATCCTCTGCTTAATCATGGCAAGGGACAGAGGTTCTCCACAGCTGGCACTCACAGAACCAACCTCCTCCACCACGTGAGGTGGAGGGAAGGTGCTGTCCCCCTTCAGTGTTTGGCCACATCTGATATTTTCCATGCATTGACATTTGAAGGAAAATATCTGATATTGTTCCAAGCCCCCATATTGCAGCTTGAAAATCCTTCTATTTTTAATGTGGTTTCTGACTATTAAGGGTGGACTCAATAATGCTCTCGTGACAGCCCATATGCTTTCCATGTCCTTATTACAGCTAAAACTTGGGAAGTTCCCTGCCAACAGGCCCAAATCCATTGGTGTTTCACTCAACAGCCAAAACTTTGGAACTTTCTAATTCTCCTTCCCATAGTCCTCTCTGGAACATTCTCTGAGCAGATTTAAATGGTTGCTCCATGATCTCAGTATATTGCAGGAGGTATTAAAGAACTACCTGCAGTACCTAAGGCTACAAACGTAATGTATGCAATTAAACCTTAGATAATAACTTTTTTAATTTACCCTTAATATCCAACGAGTTTCAAATTAAAATGGAATTTTATCCAATATAGCATCGTTTAATATATTAAAAAATTCTTTACTGTAGCAGATGCACCTCTCAGCAATTATGTTATACAAGAGCGTGATTCCACGGGAAGGGTTTTTTTGGGAAAGTGGATGTTCATTCTGATTGCTTCATGGATGCTGAAGGGATTAGGGATGGACCATTCCCCATCTTAGCAGCTTCCTGTGAGGATGCAAAGGGGTGATCACACCAAGTGCTCCCTCCTTTGAGCTGCTCTTTGCATTGTGTCTCCTTTGCTACTTGTTTTCCCCTGAAAAAGGGGTAATAGCTGATTTCAGTGTCCTCATTCTCTAGCTATGATGCTCTGTCGGTGAACAGGGCCATTCTACATAAAGGATTTGAGGAAAAATTGGAAGCAGAAATCACTAAAAAACCCGAACTATTCCATATCCATCATTTCTCCGAGACTTGCAGAAGCGAAGCCCTATTTGCAAATAGCTTCCAAGAGCTGTGAAAGGTCAGGGTTTGTCATTTGAGCAGGTTCATTTGCCTTTGGTTAATTCTGAGCCACGATTCTCGGGGCCGAGCTGGGTCACCCGGTCCAGCCTGTAGGAGCAGGCTCCTGCTCCCCCTGGTGCAGCCACCAGCACGGACCTAATGCCAGGCTTTCCAGGGTGAGCATGTTTTCCATAATGGAGAATAATGGAACAGTTTAAATCTCCTAATACACGTGTTCCTTCATCAGGCAGAGCATGTCATGCTCCGTGTGAGGCAACCAATTAGCCTTGCTTCATTTTAGCGTGGAATACAGATGGCATTTTCTTGGAAAGACAGAGTTCCTGTCTCAGCTCTGCAAACTTCTCACACTCTCCATCAGGTTTATGGAGCCTGGAGGAGAGGAGCTTGTGGATTAGGAACAGCTGGCACAGGCTGAATTCAGGAAAGATGGAAGGGATGTTGTTGAGAGAAGCAAAGTGCTTTAAGCACCAAACAACCGTGCCCAGGCTCTGCTCCTCAGAGCTCTGAGGCACTCTGGAGAGCTGGGTGGCACCAGGTTATCTAAACGTGCTCCAGGACGAGCTTTACCTCTTCTCTCGGGTGGGATCTCTGCCGGAGCCATCCATAAACTTGTCATCTTCAGCCTTCATCATCCCCAGATGGAATTTGTTCCTGTTGTGCTGCAGCACCAGCCCCGTAGCCAGGGCGTATCTGAGGAGAAATGGAGCTATTCAATTAGCCTTTTCACGGTGCTTTGAGGTAATTCTGGCCTGCCCGTGGTGAGGGACGTGCAACGCAGCTTGGAAATCCCTCCCTGAGCACATTGTAGCCTGAACACAGTAATAAACCGGGCAGGGAACATAAGCAGTGACATACAGTTGATTGCACAGCAGTTTGAGAGGAGACAAGAACTCTGCTACGCTCAGTCCTGGGAGAATCCGCAGGGATGTGTTGGAGGGCTCCATGAGCAGACTCCTGCAAGGCCAGGAATAGGATTTGCAGCTTGAATAACTAAATGGAAATAGGGGGTAAATGTTCCTCCAGCTTGTTTTCCCCCTGCTCCCCTCTTCCGTTCAAATAAGGCAGCAAAAGTGGAATGACCCCCCAAGCCCCCGGCAGACACCAGTTGTGCTGTAACACAACTCATGCCTGTAGAGCAGAGATGTACGAGAGCAATAGCAATTATTTTTAATCTGCATTTCAGTACTCAGGTTATTACATATATAAAACTTCAATTATAATTTTAAAAGGCTATTAGGACGCGTTCCAGTGCACTCCGCAAGAGATGGAACAGCCCTTGCCCCAGGGCTGCTCGTGCTGCAGGTGCTGCTTTCTCTCCAGAAGCAGCAGGAAGCAAGTTTTGGTGTCACTGGTGTTTTGGTATCAGATGCTGATCTCGTGTATGTTTTACAGAAGAAAGAAATGCTGTTACCCAGAGAAGGAGGAGATTTGCCCTGCTCTGAAGCAGAGCGTTCACCAGCAAGGCAAACGCAGGATTTGACATTCCGAGGTGGCCTCAGCAGAGATAAAGTAGCTTTTCTTGTATTTATTCACCAGTGCCATTCGTTGCCACGTGGTCTATTTGTGATATTATAAACACCTCTATCTCTCGTTTACCTTAGCTGGGCTTGGATTGTAATTTGAGATAACTGGATAACAGTAAGACCTTCTTCTTCTTAAAGGCTTAGTGAATCCATATGTGTGTCTCAGCTTCCCAGCACGGCCTCCAGTGGATCTGATGGACAGTGGAGCGTGGAATGCTGGCCAGGTGGGAAAACACAGGGAGCGGGGAGGTAGAAATGTTTCCCGGGGGTTGCAGTGCCATTGAAATCTGATACTCGATAAAATAGCGGTGGTTTTCGTTAAAAAGCAGTACCATGGCAAGGTTTGTCTTTTTCTTTCCTAAAATATTTTTTCAAAGGGTTTTTATTCTGGTTTTGTATATTCAGCAGTAACTCGTGCAGCTGTGTTTGTCTCACATTTCATACGTTTTACGCAGCAGTAAAATCAAAACAAAACTACCTTGTGAGTGTTCCCCTGAATAAGTATCACATCAAATAAATATTAGATCATTTAATGCAATCAAGATTTTTTCCTGAGACAAAGCAGGAATAGAACTTGATGCTAAAGAAGGGCAGGAAAATTTAAAGTAGAACTGCAAAACTGTCAAACTACCAAAATTTAGGAAAAGAAACTACTAACATTTAAGATTATTTTAAAATACTCTAAAATATTTAGAATAGTTTTAATATTCTAAAAATTTAAGAATAGTTCAACAAAAGGAGGGGATTAAGATGGCAGTTTAATTTTTGTGTTGGATTGCCAGGAAGGCCTGAAGGGATTTATATTGTGATTGAAACTCCTGTTCTTAGTTGACCGTTAGAAGTTCATTGGGTTGTTTTCCTCCTTACCATCACTTTACTATGACTGTTCTTTGGAATTTGAGGCCAAATTGTTTGTAAAACAACTTATTTTTGTGCTGAAAGTAATTATTGGCATAGAAGTTGACCATAATTTTCCTCTCTGCAGGTCATATTGAAAAAAAACATTCCAGACCCTTCCATTAAGTAACTGGATCCAAAGGAGATCATATTTCTTTAAGATTTTATCAGTTTTTCCTACTGATTTAATTCTTGAAGTAATATATTAATTTGACATTATTACAAACACAGGCATAAGCTGAAAATACTGGGATTTAGACCAGTGAGGGATATGTAATAGCTATTTTTATGACACTTTTAAAATTAATATCTCTTTAATAATGGCATATTTCCCTCTCCGAGGATGTTTGTGTACTCAGAATCTGTGACTTACAAGTAGAGGGTTATATGTCAATACAATTCATTAATAAAAATTATCTTGTCTGTACAAATTGAGGCTTTTTTTCAGGCATCTGTAAACAATCCCCATATGCCTGCAAGGATACAAACTGTAAATGTGAACAGAACTGCTCAAACCTTTTCCACCTAAATCACAAGCTTGAAAATTCCACATTCTAGCATTTAATGGAATTGCAGCAGATGGGAAAATTTTCTAGTTGTGCCGTTTAAGACATCCCTCTGAAATGTACTTCTATATATTTATTTTTTTCCTACAGATAAACAGCGAAATTGGCTTCTGAGAAACCCAAATCACCAACAGTTCTGTTTATAAATACACCAGCAAGCCTTAAAGTGAATGCAATCAGAGTTTCCACAGATGTTTTTCCTGAAGGGCAATAATAATAGTACACTTCGAGCAACTTTCCTACCTGCGCGCTTAAAATATCCTTGCAGAAAATCTCCTCATATTCTGTAGAACCTCTGCCAAAAGAGAGGTGTAAAAAGAAAAGATATGAGCACAAAGCAGAGTCTTCCTCGATAAATTCTGGGCCAAATTCACCCTCTGAAGTTTATTCCATCAGCTCCCCAGTGGAGCTTTGACTCTTGGTTTGTGCTGATGGAAATCAGGGATGCTGATCACCTCTTTTACCTTTTCCCACTCTTTTTTCCCCGGTGCTCTAAATGTTTCCCAGATTACCTCTCTCTGCTCAGCTTAATTAAAACTAGCTGAGATTTTTTGAGGGCAGGTAAGACAAGGATTTGTTCCAGACTCTGCAGGCTTTCTCCGTAAGGGATGTTCCTTCTCCAAACATCCGTAAGAAAATGACACACAGAGCGGTGGGGCCAATGCATTTGGAATAATCCCCTTCTCTCCATGTGCTATAAAGCAACAAGCCAACAATATCCAGGTTTTTTTTCTAGGGGGTAAATTATCCCCTGTTGTAGTAATTTCCCAGGCAATCCAATTCCTAATAAATATCCTCCAGACAAAGCAGAGCAATTGTGACTGCTCTCACCTACCCCCAGGCTGAGTCACTGTGCTCATCCCACTTCCAAAAGGGAGGTCACTGGCAAGGAAGTGGTTTTTGCTCGGATTAGACAAATGCAGGTGGTAAGGAGAGTTAATTATAGAACACTGGGCACGCAAGAGCTCCTGAAGGATCTCGGGCATTTTCCATTGATCCCAATCCGTTTGGGAGCAGACAACATCCGTGAGGAAACATTTCCAGTGGAAATGGAAGTTGGGAGGAGTTCAGCACATGGCCCTGGCCCGAAATTCTTCTTGAGGCTGAATTTGAGCATTAAAAAGGGGAGATAACAGCTGGACAAAAAGTGATCCCGTAGGAAAACAACCTAAAACACATCCCTGGGAGTGTTCAGGGCAGGGCTTGGAGCAACCTGGGCTAGTGGGTGAGCTTTAGGGTCCCTTCCAACACAAACCACTCTGGGATTTTATGAAATCTTGCTTACAAAGAAGAAGTTTCCATGTTTCACATTGTGGGTTTGCAGCTCGCCAGCTCCAAGGGCTTGCTGATATAAAATGATTTGTGTTACGGCAGTACAAAGATATTTGTGTGTGTGTGTAAACTTGGTAAATAAGAGCTAAAGGTGAACAGAACGCTGGAGTTGCTTCTCAGTACAGGTAACAGGAGTGTGGTTGTCCCTCTGGAAATGGAAAACGCATGGAGGTTTGCAGCACTTTCCTAGAAAGAAGCTCTTCTGCCAGGACTGACTATAAATGTCCCGTGGTGCTTCTTGAACAAGTCAGCTTTACTGGAGCATCTTGACCTTGAGCATTCCCCTCCTGTAATTCCTGTGTGCAGCACCCAGTGTTTTATGGTTACCAGCTCTGCCTCGGCCAGAGCTGTATTTTAAGTAGAAACAGTGTTCTGGGAAGTCTCTATTTTAAGAGCTGATAAAATGTGTGTCAGCAGGACCCTTTGCAGGCTCGGGGTTAACGCTGGCCGGAGACAGTCACCCACTCAACCTTTATTTCAGCAGCTTTAGGGCACTTGGTTTCGGTCCTGGTGGCTCCATCTGCTTGCAGATCTCAACCCATCCGTGCTGTGCCTTCTGACCAAACCGTGTGGAGCTCCATTAGGATGTAAAATTCCAGTGGCAGGAGTGCAGTGGGATCCTGGATGTGGGTTCATGCACAGGACACAGGTGGCGAGAACACTGAGCACAGTTGGCTCCTTGGCTCTGTCACCTGGCAACGTGAGGCTGCCTCGCTTTGGGGGGAAGGTGCTGATATTCTTCAGAGGATAATTGGCTGATGTCTGCTTTGCCAGCACATAATAATGAGGAAAAAGGTAATTTTTTTTTTTTATTATTTTTTTTTTGTTATAGGATGGAGGTAAAGGATTGCTTCACTTCTCTCGGTCTGGCATATAAATTTGCTCTTGGCTTTAAGAAAAGAAGCATTTTGGGGTGCAGAGATGGAAATTCAGAATTAGACTTTTTTAACCTTTTTATCAAAAAAATATACTTTTTCTTTGAACGAGCCATTATGCCTAATGACTGCTTTTTAAAAAATATGTCCCTATTATCACTTATTTTTCATGCTGGAAGGAACAGTGTTACCCCCTCAATGGGAACATAAAAACAGAGGGGTAAGACAATTCTGCCTCCTGTTCAAAGTCACTTGATTGTGTGGGGCCATCACACTGAACTGAGTGATATTAACGTGATATGACTGCTATAGGTGTCCACTCAGGACTAGTGGACACCCCCAAAGAACACAGGACATCACCCACCCACCCAAATCACTCAGCGTGAAAAATCCACAGACATGGCAGTCCTTATTAAGAATGGAGCACCTGGACATTTTCCTGGAAACTATAGCTTAGTTTTTTATCAAAATGTGGAATTTGCCTTCCCTGGAAGTAATTGGAAAGCTCTTTATAACTCAATGTCTGCAGCCCTTTGGGAAGCCCAAACCTCTGCAGAGGCAATTGCAGCATCACTCTGCCCTTGCAGGATCACGGGATTGCTTCCAGTTGGATCATTCTCCCATTTCCACAGTGAAAGAAATGTCCTTAAGCTCCTTTCCCAAATGTCTTAAAGTGAAAAGTAATGAACTTTCTGGTGTCTGGGACTGGGAAACACCCAAACTGCTGCAGTTTAAAATGAGGTAAAACCATTTAGTGGTGGCACACGGTGAGGTCAGGACCCTCAAAGGTCACAGATGAAGCAGGGGGGGGATGCCCTGCATCCACAGAGCCAAATGTGCAGTAATAAATATTAAATAATGTTTCTAGCTGGAAGATGATCTGTATTCCACAGCTGTATTTCATGCATTCCAGACAGAGAAGTGAATTAGCATCCCGTGGAGATATTTTATTTATGCTTTCTTATTTCCAAACTTGAGAAACTCAGGCACAAAACTCAGAAACAGAGAACTCTTCTTAGCTAATACAGATTTTATTGTAATTTTGCAGGAATTTAATAATTTAAGGTGAAAATAGAAAACAAAAAGTCCTTGAAATTATCATGGCTTGGGACTGAAAATCTGCAGGGTTTTTTAGCTTCCACTGAAGTGCCAAGAGAATTTTTTTAACTTCCGATTACAGAGAAATGAAGAAAACCACCACTGGATGTGAGTCTTCTCATGGATTTTGGTTTCACTGCAGCCCAGCTAACGACCTCAGTGGGCTTTCCCCTGTGTGTTTGGGGAAGGGATCTTTGTTTGTTTGCTTGTATTTTGGAAGGTGTTGGTGTTTAAAACATCTGGGGACAATGACCACAACAGGACAAAGACATCACTGGTCACAGTTTAACCTATTCCACTGATTCTATACATTGGGATGTGTTCAAGGCCAGGTTGAGCCACCTGGTCTAGTGGAAACCTGTTCTTGCCCCTGGCAGGGGCTTGGAATTAGATGATCCTTAAGGTCTCATCCAACCCAAACCATTCTATCATTTTATAATACGGAGAGTATTTAAGGGATATCTTGCTGTCACTAAAAGCTATTCCTTGTTTTTAGGAGTGAATAATATCACTGTGAAAGTTGCTGGGAAAGGGACTGGGAGCTCAGGAGAGGAATGCCAGCTGGAGCAGGAACAGGAAAGGATGGAGAAATAAAATCCTTGGATGGCAGCAGGTACAAGGAAAAGGGGGTCTTGGAGGCAGAGACATGACAGCTGGAGTTCACCAATCACTTGTGTGGAGTGATTTGCTCTCTGGAACTGTGGGAATATCCACGATGGCATCGATGAGAGTGGGGCTGGCAGGCACACAGGCTGCTCCATGGCTCTCCTGGGCCCCAAAGCCTGCAGGTGTCTCCTTGCCACTTTAACATCCTCAGCACTGGCACTCAGGGTCTTTTTCTCCTTCTCAGGACCCCAGATTTGGAGCCATGGTACCAATCACCCGCAGGACTCTCCCAGCACCATGCCTTTAACACTTTAATCCTTTTGCAGAGGGCACTGCAGGGGACCTTTGTGCCTCCAGGTTCCCTGGGCTGGCTCAGAGGAGAGCCATGGCTGGAGCTCAGCTGGCCTCTCACTGTCTGCAGGTGCCTTGTTTTCCAGCACATCAGTGGAACTGGAGCCTCACACATCTGCCCACTGCGTCCTGATAGCACAT
The DNA here is from genome assembly GCA_013396755.1 of Sclerurus mexicanus. NCBI lineage: Eukaryota > Metazoa > Chordata > Aves > Passeriformes > Furnariidae > Sclerurus > Sclerurus mexicanus. The sequence goes on along the minus strand of VWZF01005839.1, from coordinate 2,649,648 downwards.
TTCCCTGCCTGATGATGATGCTCTTTGGATTCACAGTCCAAGGTGTACGAGCTGTTGGGAGCCTGGCCCAGGACTGATGGCACTGGATGGAGATTACTTGGAAAATGTTAAGCCACTGGTCGTCTGGAAACCATTTCACTCCTGCCAGGGGAAGGGAGAACAAAGTGCTCCAATTAGCTGGTGCTCATTTTCAACCATGTCAGTTAATTAGCTGAAGACCAACCAGATGGAGAAGGATTTATCACACAGCTTTCAGGGGCCCAGGCACTGCATGTTGCCCAGTTTCAAGCACTTGGGATTATTAATTTTTCCCTTTTTTTTGGGAGGCTGGATACAGGAGGGGAAGGTGACTCTCAATTCTTTCTTCCTTTCTGAGCAGGGTTAGGTGCTCCTTAGGCTTCAGTTTCCAGCACACAGAATGGAACCCAGGTGACAAAAACTGTCTCTCATCAAAGATCCACCTCTGCTCTGCATCACGATGGATGTGAACTGGGAATGAAGTCAGGCCTTCAGGTACATTTGTTATGGAATTTGTCTCCCTCGTGATCTCAGAGCCAAGGGGACAGAAGCAAGGACACAAATCCTGCCTTTCAAGCTGACCAGGGGGTCCATAGTGCTTTCCAGAGCACCTCTGGAATACAGGTGGGCACAGTGGGAGGTGTGGAGCTGCCCAGCAGCACTGGGATGGGATTTGGGAATTGCACATTGAGCCTGGAGTAAGCTGGAAATCTAAGTCCCTTCGTTCCTATTCCAGCACAGCTACAGGAATCTTGGAGAAATGGTTATCTTGGGCTGTGGGTACACCCGGGTGAGTCCCTGTCCTAAACTATGATTATATGTGAATCAGATGGTCACACTGGGTAACGTCACCTTTCTGATAGGAGCACCTGTCCCCAAGGCAGAGACTCATCTGCACATTCCCTCCCCCATCCTTGAATTTTTCAGAGGATTCTGGTTGCTACAAACACAGCTTGTGCCCTGCTTCCCCAGACACTTGTCTTCGCATCCCTGAGCTCAGGCTCCTCCACCATTTCTCGCTTCCTTTGACATTTCTTTTATTGCTCTCTGGTGCACCAGCTCACACTAACACATGTTAGAACAGCAACATCTCTTTGTAGCAGTAGTTTTAATTAGTCTGCGCGTCCCCTGGGATGGCTGTTTGCTCTAAAGCTTTCTGCAGGTGCCTGTTTTGAGCTCTGTGACTCGCTGCATTACCTGCAGCTGATACAGTGCGGGAGCTCCTGGTGGTTGTTGCTGTTCAGGTGACTCCCTGAGTCCTCACTAGCCTGAACAATTCTCTGATCTTGGCTGAGGAAAATTACTGGCAAGGTGGAAAGAATATTTTTAAAGGAAACAGAAGGGAACGATGAAGGTGGGCATTTTCAGAGATGCTTCTGTGATTTTGATATTCAGAGCCCACTTGTTTGAAGGGAAACCAGTGTTTGAGTCCCATCAGTGGCCTCCAAGAATTCTTTGTTTCAAAATATGTTAAGAGCAGAAATGCAAGAGGTTGTTTATAAAGATAAATAAAGCAAGAGATGATACAGTGCAAGTAAGTTATTTTATCTGTGTTTTGCTCTACTTACAATGACTAAACACAGGAGTAACTGGCAATGAAGTTATATCCCAGAATCCCAGAATGTGCTGAGCTGGGAGGGACCCACAAGGACCATCCAGTCCAACCCTCAGCCCTGCACAGGCCCATCCCCGGGTCACCCCCTGTGCCCCAGAGCATCATCCAAACCCTCCTGGAGCTCTGGCAGCCTTGGGGCCGTGCCCACTGCCCTGGGGAGCCTGGGCAGTGCCCACCACCCTCTGGGGGAAGAGCCTTTCCCTGAGATCCCACCTGACCCTGCTCTGTCACGGCTCCAGTTGTGCTATAAATCAGATCCTCCTCTGAATATGCCATACATACTTTCCTACCATCATAGCCCTGCACGGAGCCTTTGATAACTTCACAGCCTCCTGTGTTCACCTGGTAGGCTCCATAAACCTTGACTAATTATTTTTACATCCTCCATCTCTCATTACAGCAGGTTTGCCTGAACCCCTGTGCCATGCTGTTCACAGCAAGTTTTGTGAAACATATCAGATCATCAGCAGTTTTGCTCCTCTAAGTCGTGGAAAACATAAAACCAGGTAATTCTTTCTCAGTTTGCTTTGGAACACCTGGTACCTTCACTTTGCTTATGTGAGCTGCATCTTGGCCCATTTAATTAGTCTGTTTGTGTGCTTTAGCTCATAAATTAGCTGTAATCAAGTCTTTATTATAGCTGATCCTTTACCCCAGTTCTGTGTATAATCACAGAGGCTTAGAAGGGATCTTAAAGCCCACCCAGTGCCACCCCCTGCCATGGGCAGGGACACCTCCCACCAGCCCAGGTTCTCCAAGCCCCGTCCAACCTGGCCTTGGACACTCCCAGGGATCCAGGGGCAGCCACAGCTTCTCTGGGCACCCTGTGCCAGGGCCTGCCCACCCTCCCAGGGAAAGATTCCTTCCCAATATTTCATCTAAACATCATGATGTGATATGCTGTAAGATTTTCTTATGCCAAATTCCTATGGATTTCAGCAGGATTTTAGAATAAATTGGATGAGGATATAATGTCTGTATGGGAATGTCTGCCTTGGACATGGGGAGATCTGAGCTGAATTGTTGCTAACAGAGCTTGAGTTGTTTCTGTGGCAGAGCACCACTGGTCAATATTGCATGTTCCATTGAATTATTGTCTTCATGAAGATTAATAGTGGTTTGAGGCCTTTAGCAATAGTGAAATACTGGTTTATTTTAGCTTTAATTCATGATTTACTCTTCCCTTCTTCCCTGGTTGTGTTGAATGTCCTGCTCTCTTCTCTTGTTATACCCATGAAAAACGGATGTGAAGCCAAAAGCGGAGATTAGAATTTGAGCCTTCACTGCTGCTCCTCTCAGCAATATTGATCACTTCAATTATTACCCTTTCAGGAATGAAGCCTGAAAAGGCACAGAGCAGTGGCAACAGCAGCCAAGAGGCAGAGATGCCTGTCCCCAGTGCCAGGAGCAGGGCTTTTGTCCTCCCCTCCTTGCGGGAGAAGGAAACACTCAACCCCTCATCCAAGTGCACAGTGAATGTGTGGTGGTCCCATGAGAGCATCCCTCAAAATAGCACTTTGTTCTTGGATGTCTCCTGATCTCCTCGGGATTTTCTGCATTTCTGTTTGTGCCGTACATGACCTGTGAATGTGGATTGAGCAGCTGCCTATGCAAGCGCTGCCTTTGTCTGAGACGCTCAAAGACTCAGGGAAATCTGCAAAAACTCTTGCTTTTTAAGACACTGTGATTCCTGAGCCTACACTTCTCTGCCAGTTTAATAGCTTTGGGTATATGAGTTGCCTTTTTAACTATTGATAAACTGTCAGAGGAAAGAACGTGCTTTGGACTGGACTGGGGTCCAGCAAGGTCATAAGGTTTGTTCTAAAATAAAAGCTACGGTTTTTACATCCTGATGTGTGAAACTGCATTATGCCAGAAATCCTCTGCCTGATTTCAATGGAGTGACTTGCCTGGCTTGCAGGAAGGTGGTTTATCTTAAGCTGCATTGTCTGTGCACTTCAATAGAGCTTAAAAGAGAAAAGTCTTCGAGAAGACAAAGAATTAAAGGTTGTGTCATTAAGCCTTCAACATTTGCAAACAGGGCTTTGGCACAGCTTGACTTCCCTGTGGTGAGGACTGTGTTTGGTTTTGGTCATTTAGTCACTTATTAAAGCTCTCATAAAGCTTTTTCAGTATTTCTTCTTTTGTTAACTTCTGTCACACAAACGGTATTTATTTAATGCTTTCTCTCTTTTCCCACCCTGTAGCCTTGCAATATTCAAATTAGGGAAGTGGAAAGTGCAGTGGTTTAATTATGAATCTGGAAAAAGAAGTTTGCAGAACTTCCTTCTGACACACAAACTGTAATTTTCATGACACAAGATGAACATTAGCGAATCTGCCATTGTATTTATAGGGAAGCAAACCTTTTCAGCTCAGGGACCCTTTTCAGCTTAGCTCCACAACCATTTTTGTTGGAGATAATCTGTCACTTGAAAACCTTGCAAGTGGGAATTAGTCCACAATAACCCACCCACAGTCCAAAGCAGCTCTGTGGCTTTTTAAAATGTACTGAACAGGCTCCTGTGTGGAAATAAGCGGGATTTTAACTGTTTCTGTGGTGGGAATTGATGGGGGTTTATCATTGCGACAGTGTCCACCCACATTTATTTTTTTTCATTCGTACAGTTAAACACTAATTTGCTGGGACAAAAGTGTAGATAAAAGAATTAGCTCGTGCTTCAGTGATTCTACATTAATAAATGCAGCTGGAATTGGCCTGCGAGGATGTGACAAGCAAAGTGCTGAGTGAGAGATGCTTCACAGAGCAGCAACTGCTGCCTTTCCAAGTTCGGTGTGCACAGAGCCATGCCATGGAGGGCTGCAGCTAATGGAGTGACTCTCTCTTAGGGGGAGATTTTCAACCACAAATCCCATTACTTCATTAGTTTTGCTGTCCTGGAGACCTGCAGGTGAAGTGGGATGAGCCCAGTGAGGGCCAGAGGCTGCTGGAGGTGTGTCAAGCTAGTTTATTCCCGCTCGAGACTTGGGACTGTGCTGGATCCTGGCCCTTTGTCCACAGAAAAAGACACGGATGACCCATCCATGCCACCGTCTCGAGTCCCAGCGAGGTGGACAGCACCGGGCTCCTGGTGGGCTTCCCAAACAGTCTCTGCGGGGATGTGGGTGCGGGGGGGCCACAGGCTGCAATTTGGAGTGGAGTCAAGTGCACAGGAGAACCAAAGAAGTTTGATGTTGCTCCCTGTCCTGCATTTTGTCCCTCTTTGTCCCACTGGGGGTTGCTTTGCTCCCAGGTGCCCACGGTCACTCCCTGCAGAGCTTTCAGAATGGTGTTGGCTGATGAGGTACCATGAGGGGCTCAGCAGGAGCATCATCTCTTGATGTCCAGCTGATTTGGTGTCTGCTTGGAAAAACTCATGATCCAACTGTCCCAGTGTCAGATCTGAAGGGAACAAACCTCCTCCAAATGCCTCTGCCTGGTGTTTCCCTTCATACCCAAGACATCCTTTCACATGGGTTGTATGTGAGACAAGCTAATTTGCTCTGGGAATGGCAGATAATTAATTCATGTTTTTTTCTTTGCTGTGATGTTGTAGCCCATGTCCATGTCACCCACCTAATCCAGAGAGGGGCTTGTGGCCACCATCAACAGCCCATGGTGCTGGGCTGAGTGACTTCCTACATGGAGGCCAGGTAAGAGCAAACAGAAAAAAAAAATCATACACATAATAACTCTAAAAATATTCTACACTAGGTATTTTAATTAAAATGTTTATTTATGTTCTTTTAGTCCATTTGAAAGGTTGAGAATAGCTCCAGGCTGAAAACAGGAAGGATTTTCTTTATCTGCATATTAAAAGGAAAAGCAACATTGTTGTTTTAACATTTTAAGTGCCTTTATGCCAAGTATAAATGAGGATCCCGGATTTTATTTTTTAATGAAACTTAATTCAGCCTAGTTAGGAAACTAATAACCATATTTCCTAATTGAGTTTATTAAAGTAATAAACACAGCTATTCCAGGAAATGAAAACATTTCAGGATATGAAATAGAGAGTCCTCTGAAGAAGACATTTAAGTGTGGTACCTGACAGTTCCCAAAGTAGCCTTGCATTGGTGTCTTTGTTTCTGAAGATGCAGAGTCTCATCCAGTCTCACTGATGGCTGGGATGTTCCAGGGTCTCTGCATTTGTGAGAACTCATCTGATTTATTTAGATGTTTAAGGCCCTGACTCTCAAAGACAGCATGAGCTGCATTAATCCTGAAATGACAGAGCTGGAATTGAGATTTAATAATGCACTAAAGTCTCCTGAGGCTGCAGTGCAGGAGTAGCAAAGTACAACAGAGTCAGTAAGAGAGGTCGTGCAGCAGTGTTTGTTATTCATCAGGATCACTGGATTCCTGGACATTTAAGAAAGAATAAAGTGGAAACCACAAAAAATTGGTCTTTTGCCATCAAACTGGAATAGGAATGTCTGGGTTCTTTCTAGCAGGCAAGAGGGCATGGACTTAGAATCACTGAATGGCCTGCATTGGAAGGGACATTAAAGCCCATCCAGTGCCAACTCCTGCCACGGGCAGGGACACCTTCCACCAGCCCAGGCTGCTCCAAGCCCCGTCCAACCTGGCCCTGGACACTTCCAGGGATGGGGCAGCCACAGCTTCTCTGGGCAGTTCATGTTGAAGATTTTGCCTTTTTGTCTCTCCAGTCACAATCATGTTTTATCCAGTCCAGGATCTTGGAATTAAACAGCAAAGCTGAAGAAGTCCAGGGCTGGGGCTGGGAGTGACTTGTGGAAAAGTCTGAGGGAACTGATCTTTCCCAGATCCCAGAGGAAGTGGCTGAAGGGACATTTAGCTCTGTAGTGTGTTTTGAAACAGATCTTTTCTACAATGCTGTAGTTACAATAAGTAGTATTTTAAAGAGCCTGTTTGGCTGCAGTTTAACCCGGAGGGAAGGGACATTAAGGGATGGGCTGTGGCCTGCTGGCCTTGGGGAGCAGAGCAGGGAGTGGAAGGAAGGATGGTCTTGGAGATTCCTTGCACCAAGAGAGCAGGAGAGACCTGATCCCAGGACACAGACACAGTCCCTGGCACAAACTGAGATTCTCCACTCGCTTTATAAAGCTAAGATCTTTAAATTGTAAGAGGAAAGTTTGTAACTTCACAAGAATTTTTTTTCACCCGTGAGAATGTTTGTTTAGGAACACAGGCAGCTTTATCAACCTGAGTTATAAATCAACACACTGATAATGGAGATAAATCATAGCCTATGGAGACATCAAGACAGCATTTATGGATAAATATAGATTTTTAATATTGATCCCAATTTGGTCAATTCTTGCTATTTCCTCCTTTCTTTTATTCTTTCTGTCTTTCCAGTAATTCTGTCGTCCTCATTGATGGAGTTGCTGTTTCTTCTTTTATAGACACTTAACACAGTTATTAAAAATATTCAATTACAATTAATAGTGAGCTATGTGGAGGCGAATTCCCTGCTTATTGAAGAAGTTTACATTCAGCAGAGGTCACTTTCATTTACCTTCTAATACTTTGAGAGGACTGCAGATGAGAGAGACCTGAGGTTTCCCACGGAAGCCACGTCGGCAGGTCCGGAGCCTTCCCCGCTGGTGCCGTTCCAGGTGGCTGATCTTTCACTTCTTGTCTCAGGAACGGGACTGGGCTTGACAACCTCCCATTCCCCAGGACCTACAGGAGCTGCAGTTAATTAATCTTCTCTTTTTTCAAAGGCAATTACTCTGGTTTGCAATCAAGGAGGGTTTTTTTTCAGTTTATTTTTGTTCTTCCCAAGGAGGCACCATTTCACCCCGTTGCTGGCTCACCAGTGGTTTCACAAGTGTGTTGGGCAGAGTTTCCGTGTGATCACAAACCCCTTATGATGTAGGACAGGAGCTCCACGTGCCTGGGCACCCTTGGGGCCCATCACACCCATCAGCTGGTAAAAGAGGTGATTGTACCCCTCTATTCCACTCTGCTGAGAATCCACCTGGAGTGTTGTGTCCAGCACAGGAAGGACAAGGGGGAATGGCTTCAAATTGACAGGTGGCAGGTTTGGGTTGGATATTGGGAAGGAATTTCTCCCTGTGAGGGTGGGCAGACCCTGGCACAGGGTGCCCAGAGAAGCTGTGGCTGCCCCTGGATCCCTGGCAGTGTCCAAGGCCAGGTTGGACGTGGCTTGGAGCAGCCTGGGCTGGTGGAAGGTGTCCCTGCCCATGGCAGGGGGTGGAATGGAATGAGTTTTAAGGTTCCTTCCAACACAAACATTTTTTCCTCACTCAGATACCTCCATTGTTTCCTCTTGTGACCCTCTAAGAATTTCGGTTGGTTTCCCTTGAAAAAAAAAAAAAAAAAAAAAAAAGAGGAGGAAAAGGGAAAGAGCAGCTCTTGACATCAGGCGGCCAAACCTGTGCTGGCCATGCAGGGTTGTACAAGAAGCCCTTCCCATCTGCACCGAGCAGAAGCGTGCAGCAGAGCTGTGGAGAAAACGGAACGAGGAGACTACCACTTGTTTCCATGGTCCTGGTACAAGTCAGTGTGTGTTTCGTGGCAATATTTAGAAATTCAGCAACTCTCTCTGCCCCTGCAGGCAGAGCGGCTCAGTCGAGTGGGCTGAAGAGGAGCACTCGGAGGGAAACGAGAGCAGAGGCAGCCACGAGAAGCAGACACTTGCAGAAAGGCTTCTGAGACAGCTCCCAGGCAAAACCATCCCTTCTGGGCAGCTGCTGGATGACACAGCAGTGCTGCCAAAGCAGCAGCCCGCAGCACCTGCTCTCTGCACGCTGCTGCTGCCCTGCCAGGGGCCGGGGAGTGGTACGGGCAGGGATGGTCCACTGCCAGGAGCAGCAGCACTTTCCCTTGGCTCACATCAGCCGTGGAATATCATCCGGATCCACTTTCTCGGAAGCTGAGCCACCTGCGTGCTGAGCTGTGGCTTCCAAGCCAGCAACTTTGCAAGCCACGCACTAAGGTCGCTCCGTGTTTGTATTTCAGGGCTGTGTTCGCTGCAGTTTGTGTTCTAACAAACAGCATTAACGTGCTGTAACACACTGGAATGAAAGTGGTTTATTTCCTAGTGGAATTTCGCGCCGCCTGTGAATTTATGGATTGGATTTCCAAGGGACAGCGCTAAGCTCCGAGAGCTTTTCAAAGGGGCAGGCAGAAAGTCATTAGCAACACTTTGAAAAGAAATTCTTCCTGTTCTGCATCAGTGAGATTTGTGATCCCCTTTACATATATTTTATTATGATTATTCATTGGTTATCTTTTCGGCACTATTAAAGTAATCTGGAAAAATATATTACATATTATGAGCATCACTTTTATTACCCCAGCCTCTCTAAGTAGGAACACAGGAACACTGAAAGAGAAATAGAGGCAGGAAAAGATCTCCTGGGTTGGTATATCCTGTCTCCTGCTGGCACATCACATCCTATAATTCCGTTCATAAATATAAGTACTCTAAAACTCCATGTTCTGTTTAATTTGAAAGGAAAATATTTTTCTAGTGTGCCTAAGGATGATTAAAATAAGCCAATAATAAATGTAATTATTTTGAGTTATAATAGATAACGTGAAGATTTTTATCCCTACAGTTACTTTATTTAGAGTTAAGGGAAGGAAGAGTTGGGTTTGTTCTGTTTGGCTCTTATTTGTTTCTCTGAGAGGGCTTTGTTGAAGAAATTGAAATAACTTGGATTGTTTTCCACAGTCTCACACAAAAGCCAGGTTTTAACAGGGCATCACTGTGTATTATGGGGGAGTCTGGATGTTTGGATGCCACTGAAAGCTGTGGCAAAAAGATCCCTGACTCTTTTCCCTGGCAAGTCAGTCCAGGGCTCCTGGAGAAGCAGGTTGAGGGTGTTGTGCCTCCACCCTGAGCTCCTCCCAGGCAGGTGTCCAGCCCAGGCCTGTCCCGTGAAGGGTTGTCTCATGAAGGGTAGGCTTAAATTAAATATTAGGAAGGAATTCTCCCCTGGGAGGGTGGGCAGGCCCTGGCACAGGGTGCCCAGAGAAGCTGTGGCTGCCCCTGGATCCCTGGAAGTGTCCAAGGCCAGGTTGGACGGGGCTTGGAGCACCCTGGGCTGGTGGAAGGTGTCCCTGCCCTTGGCAGGGGGTGGCACTGGGTGGGCTTTAAGGTCCCTTCCACCCAGGTCGTTCTTTGAATTTCTTTCTTTCTTGTTTTTCAAAGCTCCTTAAATGAGATCATTTGTTTTCAATACAGAAGCACAAGTGATGCTGTTATCACCCCAAAGGTAATTTTTGCCCTGGCATATTAGAGTCACTGGTATCATTAATTACAATTCTATTTTGGTGTGCACCAAAGCCTAGTTTTCATTTGAGGATGTGATTTTTTTTTCATTCTCCAAACAGAGCTCAAGTGATGTTTGATAAGCAGCATCCCATCATAAAACTGAAATATTGCTGTAGTGCACAGGCCTGAAAGGTAACATGAAGGCTGAATTCATTGTATCATCATACAATGCACAACAGCATCTGTTAGCTTTTCACTAACCAGATAAATCCTTCACAGGCTGTCCCAAAATAGAAACAGCAATAGAATTCGGTGAAGTTGTCAGCAAGATTTCTTCAATGAATTTTAACACATTTCTCCTCCAGGAAAAGGTTTCTATAGCAAACATTTCTACAGTGAATTTCAACTTTCCACTGCCTATTAAAAAGAGCTTATAAATATATATGTGTGTGTGTGTGTGTGTGTGTATACACACATACGTTTACATACAATGGTTGAATAGTCCACTTTTTGTCTTTTCCCTAGAATAGTTGGCACTTAAAAAGCCATATCTGGATGATTCAAGTCCAAATGCAGAAATTCAGGACGGGAAGAGTTACTGAAAATGTGAGTTAAAAGAATATTTTTCATGTAACATTAACTCCAGCTGTTGGTTAGCTTCTGAAAAAGAAGTTTCTGAACAGCAAAATGCTCAGACACACAGCAAAACACATGAATAATTCTGCTGGGTTTTAATAAGGAAACTAATTAAGGCTGCCCATCTCCGGAGTGCAACAAGCTGGAGCAGGAGTGATCATTATTGAATTAGCATTGCTTGACTGAGTTACAAATATCTGAGTGGTCACCCTCAGCAAAGCAAGGAGAGACACAGCAAATTCCAGGTGGAGATCAGCCCAAAATGAGGGTTTCTTCTCTAGATGTGCTAAGTCACAGCTCTTGGGTGAACTTGAGGACATGAGTGTCGGAAAAAACCCAACCCTGAAGTTGCAGCTTCACAGAAGTCAAAGGGAAGTCAAATTTCTCTCTTCTCATCTTTCCATGAGGTTGGGATGCTCCATTCTGGAAGCTTCTTCCCTGGCAAGTGAAATGGGCGACCAGACGGGATGTTTCCCAAGAATAAACACCACCTCAAGGCACGGCCCTTCACAAGGATTGCTCTGCCAGGACCCTCCCTGTGTGCTGGCAAAACTCAGTCAAAAAGTCATTGTGTGTCTGGAATGTTCTGCTTGGAGATTTTGTACTCCCTGGTTTCCGAGTTTTTGGGGTTCAAAGGAGCAGCCGATTGTTCAGTGCAAAGGCCCCGTTGTTCTTGGTTAGGCACTTCCAATGCTGGCAGCACTTTCAGACTCCCAATCTAGAGACTCAGGTAAATCAAAGTAATGGAGGATTTTTAATATATTTAAATGAAATGCAACATAAATTTCCTTCCTGGAAAGAAGAACCAGCCAACTTCCTTTTGACAGCATTATGAACAACATTTTAAGTTCCTTTTCCAATAACTCTCTTTTAATCCTCAGCCACAGTTCTCACATGTAAAACCCATCTAGGGTTGTTCTTCATCACATTAAATGGGGGACAGTGTTGCATTTTTACTGCTGCAGTTGTAACTCTAATTGTTTTAATCACTTGATTAGTAACCTTGATATGAAAAATGACAGAGGCCTTTAATGGTTTAATAGCTCAGAGGAGTCCTGGCTTTTGAATGAGGTTCATAAACGTGGCTTAGAGTTGATGTGCATTATCTCCAGAGGAACACAGGCCATAGCCTGGAAGGATGAGGAAAAGCAGCTTAAACGGGAAAGATTCTCTGGAGAAATGAAATTTTGCCTTGGATTGTTTCCATTCTCACATCCCAGATGTGTTGCTTCTCACAGTGGTTACACTCCAATGCGATAGGGAATTATTTTGGCTATCAGAGGACGCAGGGAGAACTTCTCCTGGTTCCTTTGAGGATGTTCCTGCTGCTGCTCCCCCGTGTTCATCTCACGGGCACTTCACTGCGCTTCATTTGATGTGTCTCTCCCTTTCCTTCATGGCAAAAGAGATTTTGCTCCTTCCCTCTGGCATTTTCCTGCTGCTGTTTCACGTCCTGCAGTCCCACAGTTCCATACACTGAAGTCACAACGTTCAGCCCAGTTTGTGTCTTCTCTAGGTTTATTCAGAGTCAAGGAATGGTTTGGGCTGGAAGGGAATTTAAAGATCATCCTTCTACCAGCCCAGGGTGCTCCAAGCCCCGTCCAACCTGGCCTTGGACACTCCCAGGGATCCAGGGGCAGCCACAGCTTCTCTGGGCACCCTGTGCCAGGGCCTGCCCACCCTCACTGAGAAGGATTTTTTCCTAATATTTAATCTAAACCTACTCTTTCAATTTACAACTTTCAGAATGCAACTTTCTGGACTGTTTTTTTATTGCCTTTCTGCTGATCATGTTGGCCTCGTGTAAGTTCTTTTTATATCTCATCTTTCTAAGCTCCTGCTGTTCAGCCAATTGATGATTATAGTGTTTAAATAATAAATGCAATTTCTCACATCAAATAAAAACCTTCACCTCTATTTTTTTCCTTGTTACTGTTCCTTTTCTTGTAAATCTTCTCTACTTACTCAGTTTAATGATCTTGATCTTTTTAACTTTGTCAACAAATGGAATGGTCAGCCAGCCTTTCACCAGGAGAGAGAGGAGATCTGTGCCTTGTGGTGTTTGCTTTGCCATAGTTCAGTCTGTCTCAGTGCACCCTCAGCCTCTTAAAGTTTCATCTCCAGCACCACAGGTTGTTTTGCTCCCTCTTTTTTAATAAATGATGTATCAGAAACCAGATCACAGTGGTAATGAGCATGGTGGTGTTTTATTTGCTTTTTAACGCACCAATAGGGGTCTATTTTCTATTTAATTGACAACCTGATGTCTTTAAACTTCATTTGCTAAAAGCTTCTGTTCTCTTAAATCGTACTGGGTTTGATTCAATCTGTATTTTTAATCTCAGCCAAGTCAAGTCCAAGAACAGACAGGCAAAGCTGAGTAAAGGGAGAAAATTGAACCCTTTGAGGAAACTCTGCCAAGGTCTGCCTGGAACTGGAGGGAAGGGTGAGGCGGTGGGTTTGCAGCCTGGATATCCAGAAAAACATGGGAGAGGGAAATGCTGCAGGAGTGACTGTCTGGGGCAACCCTCTGGAATTTTGGAGGAGCAGGAGCCCTAGGATGGTAGGGTTTATTTTCCAACCCTAAACACGTTATTGCATGGGTTCTAAAGGTTGATAAATGCCAGTATTCCACTTCCCCTCCCTGCAGGAGAAGAGCCTGTGGAAGTCACTGGCTGTTTTACCACTGATTCCATGACTGGGCTCCCAATAAATGGGGATTCATGGAGCCACTTACATGGTAAATGAGAAAAATGAAAATGACCTCTCCATTAGCTTCATCATCATTCCATCCCTTCTCTAAGGCAAATAAAGTGCCAGTGGAGGCAGATGTTGTTGTAATTGAGGTCTTTTTTATTATTTGAAGGGACCAATTTCTAAAGGTCATTGATGGAACTTGATGGAAATAAGCTTTTAAAGTGTGAATATTGATGGCTGAGTAAAGTGAGTCTTCAGATAGAAGACACTGAAAAAAATCTCCATAACTTTATAAAAAAATTATGGGTCAAATTCTTCTCTCACTCAGGGCACTATAAATCTGAAATCATCTGGAGAGATCATTGGCTTCAGTACAAATGAAGGCACAGCCCTCCTCACTGGGATGAGCCTCAGATTTTTATCCTCCCAGAGGAGAACAGAACAACCCAACATTTCCTGTGATATTGCCACTGTCCTGATGGACACGGAGGAAACGATTATGACTGTCAGAGCTCCCTAAAAAGCTCCTTTTTTCCCTTCTTCTTGGCCCCGCCTTGCTCTCACGTCGTCTGTCACTTTGTTTCAGTTAATTTAAATGAATGTATTGTCCTCTGACTGTGTTTATTTTTAATTCTTTAATGGCTTCCATTTTCTCAAACTTATTTCATTCTCAATGTTATTATGTGGCATTTTCTGTCTCATATCTGTGTTGAGGAATCCCTTTACCCTCTCTGCCTTTCACAGAGATCAGATATTGTTGTAGGGACTGTTTTAAGAGATTTTTGGAAGTTTAGAAACACAGACATTAGGCAGAGGTGAGCTTTTGTTTTAGTTTTGAGGACCAGTTGGCTCTAAATATCAAAATACGTACATTATATCTAAATATAATTCCAGTGCTTTAAATGTAGTGAAAATTACATATCCCAAAATAAGTCTGTGTATCCCCAAATAAATCTGCTCATCTCCCCATGGAAATAAGACTAGTCTAGAATCATATACAAACTTTTTATGTGCTTCTATTGTTTCTAGGAGGCATTAAGACTAGATCAATATATTTTATTTGCATAGTAGCAATAATTATTTAGAGAACTCTCATCCAGGTTTATAAAAACAACAGCCTTAGCAAAACCCTTATCTTTTACACAGCAAACTACACCATACAAGACTAATGATTATGTTGGTTTTTTGCAGCTTAAAAGGTTGCAAGGCAAAATTTAGGTAAACCTGAAAAAAAAAGGTTTCCATGTAACAGCTGCTTTGCAGAAGTTCACTTTTCATAAACAGAAACGCTGTTTCAAATGCAAATGGCCTTTTGTAGGAAGAGGAAAGAGCAAATAGTGATTATATCTTTTTTATTTGGTGGCATTATCGAGTTGGCATTTGCCACTGCTGTAAAATGGGGGTTATTCTTTGCCTATGTGTAAGGTTTTCCTGATTTCCATTCCAGGTACCATTTTCAGGATGAATACTCATAGGCAGAACTAACTGACTTCTGCAAAAGGGTTCTTAAAGATCCCTTTTTTACTGCACTGATCAAGTTTTCACACAGAATCTGATCAAAGAGCTCTCCCAAAACCCCTGCACCTTCTCCATTCGTAAGAAATATTATTTTGATTATTAAAAGTGATTATTTGCCCATCGGTGTGCAGCAACTCTTGTGGTTTGTGATGTGGTTTCCAAGCTTACCTGACCAACAGGAGAGTACCAGGAAACTCAGCTTTAACAGCAGCTTCATTTGAGTCTGGCTGTGATTTCAGACTTGCCACTGTTCAGAAAAATAAGTAATATTTGATCTGAACATTCTGCCCAGCTGAGAATACTTTTGGTTGAGATTTAGGTGTGGAATCACCTGACTCTGAGCTGGATTCGCTCAGCTCAGTGCTGGCACAGCAGGAGGAAAGCAAGGAGCAGCATCCTGCAAACATTGGTTCATTTAGGTGTCACTCAAACTCTTTGTCAGGCACCTGTAACTATCAGCAATGTGGTTTGGCTACAATTTTGAATAAATTTCTCTTTGAATTAAGACAACTCAGCCCACAGATATGACTTGGGGGAGAAGGGCTTGTGTAATCATTCAAGTGACCAGATTTTGCATCCCTAAAGCCTGTCTAGAATGACTGGATTATTATTATTATTATTATTGGGCTGTATTGTTGGACATTTTCCACTGACACATTTCTATAAATGCAAATAGAATAATGTAAACTGTTAAACCTCCTATTCAAGCCTAGAGTGTGAAAATGCAGAGAGCTGTCCATTCCACCCCCAGCTCTCCCCAGTGTCCCTGTCCTTCACACCTCAGCCATCTGCTTGTCATTTCTTGGCACTCCCTGAACCTCTTCCACAAACAAACCATCTGCTGGGAGCCTTTAGACTTCTATTTACAATACACACTCTTTTATCTATCTTACAACTCTTTGCATATGCCGAAATTTTAATTACACAGCCACATATTAGGATGTCAGCGGCTTGGGGGGGCTTTTTCTAATGTGGCTGTGATGGGCTAGAAGGCATTTAAAATGTGTTTTATGGCTCGCTGATATATGGGGCTTCTGAAGAGTGCAACTAGTTTTGAAGGGAAGAAGTAGGTGATGCATGAAGTCAATAATTGTTCCAAGGCACCTCCAAGTAATTGATGTCTACATAATTCCATAAATGCTGTAGCTTTATTAAAATACAATAACAATATTAATTTATATGAAAATTCACTTTGGCTAACAGCTAATGCATTTAAATTTCGTATAATCTAATGCAGNTTCTCTCTCGAAATTCACAAGGTAACTCAGGTCTCATAAAATATAAGGTATGAATGACTTTTATAAATGCTATAAATGTGATTAAGGTATCCACCTCCCAAGGAAGGAGGGCTGAAAGGATCTTGCTCAACAAAAAGCCACCTAAGAACATTAAAAAGCAGCAGTTTATTTATGTTACGAGTGCTGTACACACACATATAATGCACAGATAAAAACTAAGCCCTTCCTCACTCCCTTCAGCTGGAGTTTCATCCACCCAGAGGAGGAATCCACAGTTTTGATACAAATTACTGAGGAATGTTCCCTGCTCTTTCAGGCTGAGTTTGCTTAGCTGATACCATTTTAGGATACGACTTATTTTGCACAGAATGGGAGGGAATTTTAATAAGACGAGGTGATAGAGGAGAAAGAAGCAGAGGGTCTTTTGCCACATTATCCACAAAACAAAAGAAAGGAATTACTGAGAATTAGCAGGATCAAATTCCTTTTCCCTGGAGCTCAAGGGCTTTGCCTGTATTTATCTATTCTGCCCCTTGAAGCATGAGGGTTGGTCAACTTCTCTGTAAAGAGGATTTTCCAGCACTGAAATCTAACAACATATGGAAAACACAGTGGTAGGGCTTGGGAAAAAACCCTAAAATCAATGTTGAGAGAGCCACAAACAGGTTCAGCCCTATCAGAAGCACAGGTGAGAGGAGTCTGGTCGTGCCAGAGCTGGTCCTGGTTTAAGGAGGGACTTGGGAACCACCCTGGCCCAGCTGTGAGGTCTGGAATTGGCTTTTCACAGGACTAGGATGTGGCACAGACACCTCTGAGAGCTACACAGAGTCCTGTGGAGCAGATCCCGGCCAAACCAACACCGAGGGCATAAAACACTTGCCAGTGTCTAAATGCAACCCCTTTGAAACGGCTTAATTTGCTGTAAGTGCAATCCTAGGACAGGGGGATTGAGGTTCAGCTGTTCAGGGCAGCTCCATCCCAAGCTGAGCCCGGAGTCATTCCAGCCCCCCGCACAATAAATGGTGTGTGAATGTCCTGCAGGTGGCTCTCCGTGGCACACACAGGTCCCAGCACAGCACCAGCTGGTGGGAACAGCCTTGGAAAGATGGCTTTTCCACAGACACAACACTAAAAGAAACCATTGCCCGGATAAACCTGACTCAGAGCTTAAATAATCCTGTCCTTAGGCCTGTATGGCTCGTTGCTAGGCTGGCACAGCTGGAGTGTAGCACCATGGACAGTTCCGCGTGGCATTTGCTCCCGGATGGCTGGGGGAGATGGGATTCTGGAGAGGGAAACAACAGCACGATTAAATCCCAGCAGGGAAAGTGCAGCCCTTCCCTTCCCTTCCATTTTCTCCCCTTGGTCCTTTGTTTCAAAGCCTTTCCTGGTTATACCCCCCAATATTCCTCATTATACCCCCCAATATTCCTGATTATACACCCCAGAATTCCTGGTTACACCCCCCCTGCTCAAGGCAGTGAGGCAAATCAAGAATTTTGATGCTTCTTTGCCTTCATCTCGTTGTGCACAAAAAGGGATATTCTGTTCTGTGAAATTTTATTATCGTGGTTAGAATGAGTGGCTGTCCTAAGTCTAAAATTACACACAGTGTTGGAGCAATTCCAAAAAAGCTATTCTAGGAATGCCAATGGAGGAGACAATCCCACCTTTTTTTTTTATGCAGTTGATTAAGGTAAATAGCCAAAGCCTGGAACATCCTGAAAGGAGCCCTTTCTCTTTTAATTATGGCTTTTTAAAAAACAATGTAGCTTTTGAAAGACCATCAAAACACTGATAGAAATTTGCATATATCCATCTACCTCTGTTGTGTCCATAGCTGCACTGACAGCCTCTTTACAGAAATTAAAGTATCCAGGTTCTTCCTAATATTTTAAAAAATACTTTAAAAGATTAACCATCATGATCCATCAGTTTACCAGCTGATCTTCTGTTCCCTAACTAGCGCTGCACAAATTAAGAGCAGATTTAAGTCATCTCTAGGCATTGTGATTCCTCCTCTCCGCCTTCAAACAGTGGGGATTATGCTCATAATGCAGATCAATACTGGCTGCTTTAATACTCTGCGTTCAGTTGCTTTCAAATCCCCACATTTAATCATGCAGCCCCAACGATCAGCTGCATTGTTCTGGAGAAATTTCAGTTTTATAAAAAAGGCTTTCCGCTTAGAAACAGGTTTGAGGACAAAACATGGCATTCTTCACATAGAAGTTCCTGTAAATTTCCAGCTGAAGGGCTTTATTGTGGCTGTGCTTTAAATGATTGACTTGGAACACCTTTGCTGCTCTTCATGTGTTGGTAAGGAATAATAGATAACAAATTTAATTTCATTCAATGTGGAGTTGTGTGTTGCAGATCCAAACAGAGAAAACTCATTAGACAATAACTCTTCCTGTGGCGTCAACATCAGTTACCCCAGTGCTTTTTGTGCTCTTTCTGTACCAGCAAAACACGAGTTTAGAATCGATTGATCTATATTTTCTCACCGAAGATGACACAAAAATATGATCTTCTGTGATATATCTGTTCTTCTTTTACTGCATGTATACAATGAGTTCATACATATTTGATGAAAACCTTTCACCAAAAGCTCTTGCAATCCTATAAAAACACCTGCCTGTTGCGGTTTGTGAGATGCAGGGAGACTGATATTTGGGGAAATGATTGACTGCCTCAAGAACTCCGGATTCTCTGACCTGCTCCACTAATGCAGCTCCTGTAAACCAGGGAGGGGGGAAAGTGTAATTCCAAGGAAGGGATGATCATGGCACAGACCTGACCTGTCAGCCAGGAGCTGTCTCCTCCTCTCCCAACCTGCTAAGAGAAAACATCAGCCCCATCTGCTAAGAACAAAGAACAAATCTGTGCTTCCAAAGGGTCTGTCTCCTGCTTGCTGACTATTCCTGTCATAATTTAATCATTTTGCTGCTTTCCAGCGCTCTGTGATCAGAGGGAGGCACTTGCCCCATTTGTTATTAATGTTTTTGCCATCCATTCCATTTGCCGCAATAGCTCCAACATCACCAGGCTTGAAGGAGGAACAATTAGATCATGATTTTCTTTAAGCGTGTACCAGCCATCACAAAAATCCAGCTGTGGGAACAAAGTACAGAATCCTCTTTGAGAGCAAATGCTGTTTGCAATCTTACAATTTGCAGACTAAAAATTAAATGACTATTTTTATCCTCCCTTTTCTGCCAGACATTAACTAAATTTGTCAACGTTAGCATGCTCAGGATTAAAGTTTTATTGACTTTTTTTTAAAGGCAAACTTAAAGTATGGCACATAAAGTTTTCATAGCTGCGTTAGAAGACTTCCTGGCCTGGATTCCAACTTCTGTCACCTCTAGTTCTGCTGCCAAGAGCTCCTGATCCCAGTGACGGGGACAATCTTGGTCACAGCACCCGAACTGGAGTGCAGAGGGGTTTGTGAAAAAGGAAAAGAGATGACAAAGGAAGAGAGGTGGAGCCTGAGGGAAACATCTCTCGGAAAGAGGAATATCACCCAGCGGTGAAAATCACCCATAGATTAGCAGGAATGGTCCTCATGGAACATGGCAACAGCCCAGGGAGCGGCTTTGGTTGTGAAGGAAAGCTGGTTTATTCATCGTTCATTCTGCCAGGTTGTTTCATGCTGCACTGTTGTTTTTATCCCAAGCATTTAGCGATGAATTAAGCCCCTTTTCTGTGTTTCCATCAGCTTTGGCTCTCGTTTCTGTGAGTCGTCTTCCACCCCCTTCTTAGCATTTCCCACGTGCAAATCCGCGGGTTTGAGGTGAGAGGAGCAGCAGAAGTATTTTAGGAACTGCTGTTTGCCCAAGTTCCCTCGATGAGCTGCTTTCTGAGGTCGTTCCCACCCACTTCCCACGAGCTTCCAATCCCTTTCTCTTCTGTTCAGGAGAGTCCCATGGTCTTCAGATAACCTGGATCAGGCACAGATATTTAACTGGTTTTCTAATTAGCTGGTTGATGTTCTCTATTTGAAATATTCCTTGGGCTGCCAGTAGAGGCTTAGGTAGCTATTTTGGCAATGTAAAATTCCATAGATTTTCTAATATTTTCTTTTATTCAGAGTTAAAATCATGGAATATTTTGGCTTGGAAGGGCCACGTGGACCAAGCCCTTGCCACGAGCAGGGACACCTTCCACTAGACCAGGTTGTTCAGAGCCCAATCCAATTGCAAAGAGAGGGGGCGGAAATTAAATTGGAACTTTTTACCTGTGTTACAGGTGATGAAGGAAGAGGTCCTGGGCTCTTGGATCCTGTACTTCACCAAGTACAGCTGAATTCCTGAGAACTTCTCTGAGGCCACTGAAATGTGTGGCATCTGTAGCCATAACTGCTCAGAGGCGCTGCAGTGAAGGAAAATAATCACTTTATGATGGTATTTGATAAAGGCAGGAGCAATTCTTGGGGCTGTGCTGTGCAGGGCCAGGAGCTGGACTTTGACGCTCCTTCTACCTCAGGCTGCTCTGGGATTCGAGGAATTTTGGTGCAATCCAGAGAGCTCCACCAGTTTTAGTGTCTGCTGAGCCGTCAGCTCCACCTACAGAAAAGGCTGCTGTATGGCTCTTACATAAACACTCTGAGCAAACCCCAAAAATACCAGTTCAGAACCATCACACACCTTTAAAGAGCCACCAACAAGCAGCAGATTAAAGAAGGCTGCGAGGAATTACCCAGTCCGACATGACTCCACGGGCATGAATTTTTAACAACAGGAGCAAATAACTACTAGAAGGCACATTATTATGTAAAGCATGAAAACAGCATTTACATGTCTTGTTCCTGAAGCGATGAGGATTTTTCATATTTCTATTGCTAATTGAAAGCAAGATAAAAACCTCCAGTCTGCCCACAGCATCTCGAGCCTCAAATAACTTCATCGCTGGGGATAATCTGTGGTGCCAGTTGGGCTGGGGAAGGAGCCTCCTAGAAAGTGATCCCAAATCTCAGCTTCAAATCCTGCATTTAGCTCTTGGTTTAGTTGGAAGTGGAGAAGGCATCTCTGTCTCGCAGTCAAAACATGTCAGATGCATATTCTCACACGGAAAGCAGCAGAGGCTCGAAAGCCTATCGTGGAGTGTGTTTGATTTCCTGGCTGCCTTATTTGTTTACAACAATGCTCTTAAAATTGTCTCTCCCATCTGTGTGGTTTCGAGTTGTTTGAATGAGAATGAGATATTAAAATGCCATCCAGATGTCTCGATGCATATCAGCATTAACATATTATGCAAATTGTCACCAGGATAAGGTTTGTGCGGGTTTTTTTGTCTTCTTAAGCAAAACAATATTTTTAGGTGGAATGGAAAGAAGGAAATCTGTGAAGGATGACAAGCAAAAAAAAAAAAAATGTAGTGAGCATATTCAGCTGAACTTTTCAATCAGTTTCGATGAAAGGGTTATGTACGAAGTGTCCTTAGTTGTTTTCACTGTAAATCTAGAGAAGGACAAGTGGATGAAAGCAATCTTAAAAACACACAATAAGCAACAAAGCAACACTGAAACCTGGAGAGCTCATAAAATTAATTCAACAAGGTGAAATCTAAAAGTTGCCTCTGATCTCATGAGAACAGGACTTCAGAAACAATAGTACCAAATATCTGCTGGCCACTGAGCATCTAATAATGAAATGTTATACCAGAACTTCTGCAAATTATTTGGGGACCACTTTTGGTACCAAGAATTAAATATGGAAGGTGTCCCCAGCTGGCAGGTTCTACAGGGAAGGTGGGTCTAGATGCAAGAAATGAGCTGCAAATAGGAGGAAGAAGAGATTCCATCACTCCATTTACACAATTTTCATAGATTTTAAAATTGGAAAGGAAATTGAACAACTGGAATTTTTTTCCCATTGCTTCCCACCAGCAGAGCTCCTCAGAGATCTTCACTAACCTCCTCCTTATCCATTTTATCTCCCAAAGGCATTAGGGAAACTTGATATGGTTTGTGCTCAAAACATCCATGCTGGTCCTTTTCTTATCATCTTTGATCTTCTGAGTGCTTAAGTAGGTTGTCTGGCTATTTATTCTGTATCTTTCTGGGCACAGAGCAGGGAATGATTGGCCTATAATTCTTCAACATTTTTCTAAACATTTCACTTTATTATTGTTATTTTTTTTGTCTAATACCAGTGGCATATAATCTTCACAAAGAGACTGTCTATTATGTGTGTACTGAGGGCTTAATCCATAGAAGAAAGGATTGTGTTTCAGCTGCTGATGCAGCTCCTCCTGAGCGAGGATGACAGTCCCAGTGTTCAGAGGATCAATGATATCACAAAAATTG
Source organism: Sclerurus mexicanus (assembly GCA_013396755.1). Classification (NCBI taxonomy): domain Eukaryota; kingdom Metazoa; phylum Chordata; class Aves; order Passeriformes; family Furnariidae; genus Sclerurus; species Sclerurus mexicanus. The sequence goes on along the minus strand of VWZF01005839.1, from coordinate 2,627,382 downwards.
ATCTTTAATAAATAGACTGAGAGCCAGAGTATCCTGTAGCAGTCAGTGAAAATGTAGGGACTATGAAACCTTATATACATTATAGCAGAGTATATGCACAGTCCCATCCTGAGGAGGGTGAAGATATATTTTATATCCCTCAGCTTGCTGCATTTCCTGGAGTTTAGCTCTAAACCCACCAGAGACTTCTAATGATAATTCTCAAATGCCAGTCCAAATGTCACAAGAGAACAAAAAAGAAGGAAATCTTCCTCTATAGTTTAGTTTCTTCCATCATCAGAAAAGGACGAAATTGCTGTTTTGAGGATTGCTAACTAGTCAGAGAATAAATCCGTTGGGGGATTATTGCTTGCAAAGCAAAAGCTAATTTTGCAGGGAATGAACAATATCTGCTCATTGTATTGGTGTGTTTGCAGTGGCTGCAGCCAGAGCTCCAAACATTCAGACACCATCCCTCCATCCAGCTGCAGCTGCAGCCCCTGAGAGTCAGGAACTGACATCAAGGGGACAAGAAATAGATCACCAGGTATTTTTTTAGATGGAATTGATGGAGTTTGAGTCGTTATTATCCTGAACCTCCCATTTAGTGTAAGGCTGGTGAGATGCAGTAGGGGATTGATGTGGTTCCGTACGAACACATTTCTGCTGCTCCTCACCCTGAAGAACATTTGGCATCCCCAAGGCCACTGAAGTTTTAATTCATTCTCTCACAAATCTATCTGGTTGATATAATCTATTCTATGTTTTAATTATTGCCTTTTTGCTGGGTTTTCTAGTGCCACATGGTGGTCAGCCTAGATTTCAGGTGGGTACAAGCTGTGTTCTCACAGGTTATCACAGACACGAGAGTGTTTTGGTGGGAACAACTTTGACACTTTGAAGAATGGCTAATTTTGCACATATAAAAATCTTTTTCAAGGCCTTACCCAAAAGCCAGTATTGATCCTCCATTGGCTCTCATTGCCCTGAACAGCCTGCTGGCCAGCCAGGCTCTTGCTGCCTTTGATCTCTGCTAATTTCCAGAAGTGCAATTTCTTTTCCAGCAAAGATCTGGACCCATTTTGCATATTGTGTCTTCCTGTATTCCCCCCCTCAGGAATCAGAGATCTTCCAGGGAAAACCAGAATTGAATCAAGGGAAAGAAAAGATTTGCTGTAATCCTGAGACAAGTTTAGTTAGGTAATTTGTCTTGGAGAAGTTTGATATCTGCACATGAGTGTAAGACGTTTGTCTGTGTGGGATGATATTGTCTATCCCACAAAGCTGTGACTCTTAATTGAAACAGATCCAGCCATAGCAATTTTACTGGCATATTAAGAACTAAATTATTTTTATTTGTCCCTGAGTCCTTCACAATGACTCTCCTCAAGCACATCAGTGAGCTTCAGGTGCACCAAATATTCCCAGCACAGATTTGAGCTATAAATATTTTCTCTGAAGTCATTTCTTACGTGTTTCTCAAACACTACGTGGAGAGGTAACGTTGGATTTCTCAATTTGCAGCATTACCTGTTTGTATGTAATTACCACGTGCAGATAAAACAGCTGGTGATTTGCTTTCAAGCACCAATACTTTTCCTGAAGAAATACTTTTAAATCTACTCTGGAACCTTTCACAGGGTAAAAGTGATGAAATTAGGTTAATACATTATTTATGATGAGTGATTTGCTCAGCTCTATGCAAAACAGAGGAACGTTTTTAACCAGTTAAATCAAACCCTGAGAGAAGAGGTGAAAGCACATTGCTTTCCTCATTTTCTCAGCTCCATGGCAGACTGTCTTAATTACTTATTAAGCCTTAACTTTGCAAGTTTTCATGTGGCAGCTGACAATAAAAAGCTGTGCCTGAACAGATGAGGAAACATCTGGGCAGTCCTGGGAATAGTGGCATTGCTGCTTCATTTGGTCTCCTTTTTTCACCACAAACTCCTTTGCTTGAGGTTTTTCTACCTCCTTCCCCCTTTCATTCCCTTTATACGTAGTTCTAAAGGAGGTATTGCAAGTGGAGAAGCACTAGAGTGCAGAATGGAGAAGGAATTCTCATTATTCATGCAGGTATCCTCACTGGATAATTTATGGCACATCTTCCTGCCTCATGTAGGGCTTCAGAACTGATTAACCAGCAGCTTTCACTGCTGTCCCACCACATAAGAGAGTGTGGCAATAAAAGAGGATTCAGCCTCACAGCATCACATAAACTTAACTTTCACTGGTAATAACAACGTGAACAAGCAAATGTGAGAGATGGGGAAAATATCTCAGGAAAAAAAGAGAAAAAAAAAATAAACAAAGCTAAGGAAACAATTCTTCAGACCCAAAAATAAAACAGCAAAACAACGTTCCAACGAGTGTAACAAATTTCTAACCCAAGGCTGCCAGAGAAAACACTCCAATCCCACAAGAAGCAATTAGAAGATCCTGTGGAAATAGTGCATTAAAAAGATGAGTCTCCAAAGGAATGAACTGCTTTCCCCTCCTATCTTTCTTTTACTATTGTTCCATGGAATTCATCCGCCTGCATATTCTTCCCGCGGTGTCTGAGCGGTGCTTTCCCCTCTCACAGCATTATCTGGCCTCTATTGTGAGGGGGATGAATAAGCAAAAGCTTTCAAGGCTGCTGAAGAGGATGAAGTAGGTTTTTATTTCTCTTTGTAGAACACAAAGCCTGTAGGAGGGAAATTGCAAAATATTGTTCTTCTCTAAGGGGCGGTAGAGAAGCGCTTGGTTTATTTACTCATCTGCCACCTGAAACAACCTACAGAGTCACTGCAATAAATGTGCCTTCACTACATGGTAACTCTCTATGTGTGGGTAAAGAGGGGAAGGGAAATGGAGGGATATTCTCTCCCTTTGTCTCCCTCTTTCTCTGCCTCTCCCCTTCCTTCTGTCTTGTTTCTCTGCTTGGGTTTGAGCTGAGAGAGTTCGGACATCTCATAAACTAGGGCACTTAGTCCTTGGTTTCAAACATCCATCACCTTCTGGATCATCTCCCGTGGGGTTTAAAATGCATCTCTCGCTGTAACTCTCCAGTTCCAGTCACCTGGAATCTGGAAAGGTCTCTGTACCCCTGAGTCTGCTCCTGCTGTCGTGCCCTTGGTTGTTCCTGCCTCTCCTTGGAGTTAACAGGAGGCACAGCACAAATCTGGGTTAATGGCTTTTCTGATCAATCAACTCCAAGGCACATACCTGTGCTATTAATAATGCAAATGGGACGGGATTATTGAGTTATGAGGAGCTAATACACAAATATTAACCACTTATACGTTCATTAAGCTGACTAAAGTATTAATTAGGTTTGATGCTGCTGGATTGCAGGTACCAGATAGTTTTCCCAAGGCCTCCTGACATTGATTAGTGAGATCCCATGCTGTTCACTGTGTTTCCACAACAGAATTGATCTTTTTCCTGGATGAAGACAAACAACATTCTAAACCACATTCAGGGCTGTTTCTGACTAAGCCTGGTTAGGGAAGCAGGTCAGAGAAATATCCTGCTGGAGAGTTTGATCCTGGATGGCATCTTATTCTTTAAATTCCATGGGACTGTTTGTAGATCCAACAGAAAAGTAGAATAAAAGTTTCTCCAGTTTTCACCACACTCACAACAACATCAGTACAGGCCTTCACTGAGGAGGGTATAGATATTGGTACTTTAATATAACACAGGTTTAATAATTATAACTGGTTTTTTCATCTATCTTTCAAAGGGTCCAAGACAAGCTTAAGAAAGGAAGAAAATTATTCTATCACCGGCCTAAACTGCCACAGGGCCATTTAACTGCACGTATGGAGGGTTAGAAAAGTTCTTCATGGCTTGTTCTGACAAGAGCCACACAGAGATGAATATTCAGAAATTATCCAAAGGGTCTCAATCAAGGAAAATGTCAGATTCCTCACAGTTTTTCCTCCAGCTCTGGATGGCTCATTGTCCCTGTAATATTATGTCATTTCTCTGACTTCTGAAAGTGCCTTTTTCATTTGCAGCACTTCACTGACAGTGAGTGACAGTTGTTCATTAACCATTATCTCTTCTAATTTTCTGTGAACTAATTGCAAGGAGCATAAGAAAAGCTATTAAAATAGTGGAGCACTGAGGGAGAAGAAAAGAAAAAGAGCAGGTCAAGATTACGTTGGGTCATTGCAATTTACAGCAATATTTCTATGAAGAAATGTGGAGGTCCAAAAGTCAATTGTTAAAAGAAGGCAGAAAGGGACTTGCTAATATCAATTCAAAAATCAATGAAATGTCCAGTTTGATACCAACTTCTATAGCAATTTCTAGGGAAAATACTTACCTTATGACATGACAAGCATCTTTATTGCATAGGTTAAATGAGCCAGTAAAAGGCAAAATATTGCTGGTATATTGGAGCTTATAAGTAGGACTGAAAAACAGGCACAAAGCTAAGATAGCAAAAAACCACCCAGCCCCCAAAAGGAACCCCCTTTTGAGGTGATGCTCATAGTCCAAAGCTGATTTTTGAAGAAGGGAACATATTTTGGCAATCAAAAGGCATGATTAATCTGGATAAAGTTTCCCAGAATTTGGAGAGAGATAGAAATAAAATTAAGACTGTTGCAAGTTATGAGCGAAATAATTTTGCTATGTCTGCGTTAAGATGACTAACCACAGCAGGACATTCCTTAAAAAATGAGCTGATTGTTAGACCAAATCATCAGGTTGTAGATGTATCCCTCATGGCTAAAATTCATTTTTGATAGCTATGAACGAGGGCAGTAAAAACTTGTAAATCAAAATATTTACTCCAACAATCTCCTGTTGTGTCAACGTGGTTTCAATAACTCTTGACAAAAAGGAGGGAATCCAATTTTCCATGTTTCCCCGTCTTTCACAACTTAGACTAATAGGTGGGGGCTGCAGGAAAACAACAAACAGTGACAACGAAAATGTCCCCATTGGTCACATGTAGGCAAGAGTGAGCTATAGGAATCTTTATAAATCAAATGTGCAGCCCGGGCACAGACGGATTAACAGGTGGGGAAACAACAGCTGACAGATCCAGCACCGATGGGGAAGAAATATGAGCGGGTTGAGTAGCTGGGACAAGCTTTAATTCAACCCAGCACCCTTTGGGAAATGGATGGCTTTTAAAATAACTTGGGAATGTTTGTGGTCTCCTCGTGGCGCCTGCTGGCCCCTGGAGCTGGGAATTCATCCACACCATCATTAGGATGGCAAGGAGTCAACTGAGCGGCACTTGCACCAATTGGAAACGACTCTTGTGAGCAGTTACTCAACTAGGGTTGTTCTGACAGCAAAACACCAGAGCAGGAGCTAGAATTAGGTAACAGAAAGGGTTTACTGCCATACAAAGGTGTCGCCTACTTAGGTGGGCATAGCGGGAGGGGCATTCCTGAATTCCCTGAGGATGGGACCAAAAAGACCTGTCTCAGCCTTGGAGTAGATTAAAGGCAAGTAAAGAGAGCATCAGAAATCTCAGAGGTGGAAGGAGGTGGCTTTTCACATTGGCAACCTTCATCAAAGGAATGCAGAATGAGATCATTGGAACACAGATTGGAGGAATTATGGGATGGAAAATTAGTGAAAGAAATCAACAAGCACGGCAGGTGGTACTCTGAGCCAAGATGGATGTTTCTTTTCTAATTTACTGAAAAGGCACAATCTCCTCGGGTGGACTCGATGATCTGAAAGGTCTTTTGAACCCAAACTTTTCTGATTCTCCCAGGGATGAAGCTCCAGGGCTCATTATTTTCTAAGTCCTGCTGCAAGCTATAGACAACTATTTTCCACAATCCCTTCGCTGTTAATGAACATCCAAGCAAGTTAAAATAAACCCATTTTATCACTCAGATTTAATGATTTCCTGCTGGGCCTTTTTAATGTTCAGGATTGGCCTTTTTATTTAGCGGTAAATTTGCCATCAGTCTTTTGTTTCTTCTCCACTGAGATGTCCCCCTTTTTCCTTCCAGCTGTTCATCTGGATGACCACAGCCAGCACCAACAACTTCTACCTCTCCTTGAGCTCCGAGTTCCTAACGCTCTTTGAACATCATCAGCCCTTAAGTGCTGGAACAAGGTGAACATTCAGCTCCAGAAACTTCAAATCCAGGTGAAGTGAACTTGCTGATTAACTCTGTGAATGAAATGAGTACTTTAGGAGAGTGCTAAGATGACAGCAAATGAAAATCTGTCCTAAATTACAGCAAAAGCTGCAGGAAATGCAAGGTACCTGCTGAGAAATGGACTTTAGCTGGAATGTTTCATCTTTTTGAGTCTTGCCTGGTTCTGGGGGAGAGGGAACAGGGGTGCAGATTTCCCAGCGTGGTCCTGGCCACTGGAATGCTCCTATTCATCTCGATTTGTCTGCTCTGTGGCTCTTGGCAAGAAGGACAGTTCACATTCCAACAGCACTTTCTCTTCAAGGAGACCGAAGAGCATTGCAAACATTAAGCTCTGAGGTCGGTAATTTACTAATGAGAAAACTGATTCAAAGAGAAATTAGGGCCTTATTCTCTCCTCCACTGAAGCCAGGGAAAATCATTTCGTGGTTTCCTTGGGCAGGCTGTGTGTGGCTCAGGAAAGGTCACAGGAGAAATCACGGAAAAATTAGACCAGAAGTCCAACACCCTTTTGCTTGTTCAGCACAAGAATGCATGTCCCTTATCCAGAGCCTGAATCCTTTGCATCCTAATCCCTTTCCCTTAATGCAGTTTAGAAATCCTCCTATAAATTTAGATTCTTCCAAGACTGCATTTTCAAGTTCTTTGAAGTAGTTGAGACCTCCCTAAGGCATCCAGCGTTCTGTGTGACGTGATGACATTGAAGAAGTCACAATTAAATCTTCCACCTTGCTATTTTAGAGGTCATGTTCTCCAAGGACCTGATCCAAACCTCTCTGCACTCAGTAGGAATCTTTCTGCCTTGGGGCTCCCTGGGATGCTTTTCAAGATCCCTCTCCCCGGCAATATTTCCAGGAGTTTATTACAAAATTCCACAATGTGATGTGCATTGCTCGTGTGGCTGCAAACCTTTCTATCACCAGGCCAGATAAATGCCAGCTCTGCTATCATAATACACCTCGCCAGGGGGGAGAAGTGGAAGGCTGTGTTTATAAATTTGATCCATTCAGGGCCTAGGGCCGTAGTAACTTAGATATAGGAGTGTTTATGCACAGAATCACCAGAGCATACACCTGATTATTTATCAGGATGGTCATGTATAGTGCTGGTGTTGGGCATTAGCACCTACCTGATATAACAGGAATAAACATCTCCTGGAAGAACACGGAGGACCCTGGGAAGGTATTTCACAAGCACAGGTTTATAATGAACCTATGGAATATTTATGCCGTGCATTCCACATAAAATATGGGAGAGCTGCCCAAGTAAAGCCCTCCTGAAAAAACAAGGCAAGCAGGACACTTTTATAACAGTGATATAACTGCAGGAGCATTGCTGCACTTTTATGAACCTTATGTTTCCTATTGGTGTTCCTTCAAATTATATATCACTTAAACATCACTCCCCAGCACAGTTGAAATAATAAATGTATTTTCATGACATACAGAACAGAGTTGACTTTGTGCATTATTCTGGGCTTGACAAATTCTAGTGAGCACCGAATGGCAAATGTATTATTCTACTGTGTCACATAAAGGATTATTTCAGATGTTTGAAATAATGCATGCAGTTAAAGGTTATGGGGGAATAACGTTAAAGGAATTCATTGTTTCAGGGCCGGCTGGTAATGTGAATGATAAAAAGGTGATGACTATTACAGCCTTGAAGCATTACAGTCATTTTGCTATGATAATAGTTCTCAGATTTGGTTATAGCCCTAATATGTTACCTGAAAGTTAAAATCAGATTCTCAAGTCTGTTGGCACATAATGATCACTTATTGCCTAGAATGTAATTTCTGAAAGAGAATGAGAGTTGATCTTGAGGATAAATCCCGGTTTACTTTATGGTTTTTCTGGCTTTTTCTTTTTCCTTTTTTTTTTTTTTTAAGAACATCTAAACATGGAGTTTGTATTTCAGGGAAGGAATCAATTCAGGATCATCATGTTTTGAAATACACCAAGATAAACGTCTCTGCTGCTCCCTGCTTTTATAGCTCTTTGTTCCAAGCTGTAATGGACCATGGGCAGGCAATGTTGCTGAGGGTAGGAGCAATCCACCAAAGCTGTCAAGGGGCTGAGGGCTTCAAACCAGAGCCTGCAGATGGTTTGAGGTTTGCTTTTGGAATACTTCAGAGGGACACGTGCAAAGAGCAGCTCACAGAAACCTGCCCTGTCTGTCAGGCTCCTCAGGGGGTTGCAGTGCTGTCTGTCTGGAGGACACGAGCTCCAAGATGACTTTTCTCAGAGTCGTGGAATCACAGAATGGTTTGGGTTGAAGGGAATATAAGGATCATCCCATTCCACCCCCTGCCATGGGCAGGGGCGCCTTCCACCAGCCCAGGGTGCTCCAACCTGGCCTTGGACACTTCCAGGGATCCAGGGGCAGCCACAGCTTCTCTGGGCACCCTGTGCCAGGGCCTGCCCACCCTCACAGGGAAGAATTCCTTCCCAATATCCAATTTAAACCTACTCTCCTCCCCCTTGTCCTGTAACTGTAGTTCCTGCCTTCCCGAAGTCCCAGCCTTCGCCTTCCCTACAGAAACACATCACAGGAGAAAGGAGTCGGACCCACAATTTTCACTCCTTCCCCCCCCACACCAGCCATTAGTCCCAGCTCTGTTACAAAACATTATTATCACAACATCGGCACTTCACAGTCCTTAATGTTTGTTTAATCCCTCATTTTTAGGGCTCTCGTATAAAGGAATCACAGTCTGTGGTCATCTCTGCCAGTGCAAACTGTAAGATTGCAGTCCTAGCCAGAGCAAGGTCGCATAACAAAGCACATATAAGAAGAAAGATTAATAATTATTTGCATTAGGTGTAATAAGTCTATAATAAAGTAGGAGAGCTGTGAAAGTCAACGCATTTCTCGTCTATTTCTGAGTGTTCCTCTGTAGAGAAACACATACAAACACAAACCCCTCAAACAACAACAACTAACCCAAAACAATCCAAAGAAAAAGACAAGAAAAAGGATGGGAAAGAGTGAGAACAATATTCCAGTCAAAGCTGGTTCCAGACAAGCTGAAAACTAAATAAAACGGTGTCACAATTATGACAAAGCAGAACAGAAATTCAATATTTGTTCTACGGTTTGTTCTCTGCTTTATTTTATAGGACTGGGATGTGTTTGATTAAAACGGGAGTCGTGCTCACAGGGTGTGTTATTCTTTCCAGATTTCACTTTTATAACCCAGCATAGTCAAATAAATTCCTTTCCCTGGAATCTTTCTGCTGCCCCTGTATTTCTGGAGCTTCACACGGCTGACTGGAAATCAAACATTCCGGGGAGATACTGCAGTTAAGTATTAAAGCAGACAGGTTTTATATGGCGAGTACAATAATTGATTCCATGTTATGCTAACCTGCTCGGCAGGTTCAGGCAGCGAGGAGAGTTCCAGCTCATGGAGAAGTCTCTGAATTATTATTTTTTAAGGTTTTAAAAGCACTGAGGCAATTTACATTTCAATTTCCCCTTTTTAAACATTTATAGAGAGGAAGAATACAGTGAGTGCTCGCTCGCAGGGGCAAGAGGACAAATTCAGGTCTGAAATTTCCTTTGGGGAAAAAAAAAAAGGTAAACAAATTAGGAAAATAAGTAAACTTCTTGAAGGGAGGGGTTATATTTTTATTTTGTCTCTCTTTTCTGGTCCATTTGTTACCTGCTGGTGGCTTCTTGTTGGAGTGGTGAGCTGGGAAGTGCTTGGCAGTGGCAACAGTCTGAGGGATTTCTGCATTTCAGAGCCTAAAGGAAAGGAAACTAATACTCTTTTAAGCAATATGGTACCAAAATCCATTGGCATAATGTCATTGCTGACAAGTTTTGGAGTCACCCACTCTCTTCTTGCTCAGAAAGGGTCCAGGGAAGAACTGATACTTCTCCAGTGTCCTTGGTAGAAAGGGATTATCCTTGTAATCCTCAGACTGTTATAAACAGTTGATTATCGTGCCCCAAAACGTAAAATAATCTCTATTCTAAAACACTACTTTTTAAGCACATATATTAATATAAAGAAATAAGTGGGATCACAGAGCATTGTTGGACATGATGGAAGTCGCACAGCTTTCCCTTTGAGGGCTCTTCTCCCCATTCAGATCAGCTCACCCAGGGAGCAGCGATTTCAATGTGTCCCTTATTTTTCAGGAATAAGCTGCTCTGGGTTGAGGTGCCTTCCCAGGTAACGCAGTTTCATTCCAGCACATGTTGCACCTGGACCAGAGGGGCTCCTCCTGTGGCAGCTGCTGCAGGACCTTCCTTCGCATCCCAGCTTCACTCCCCACACACATTAGGCCGAGTGGAAAACCATCAGCTCCAGGATTAATTCCTGCAATGCCACCTTTTCACCCGCTCTTACAAGTTATTGCCGGGACCCAGCGCCTCCCGAAGCGCCAGCATTGCTCCTTCAGCAAGGACCTGTTGGAAACCTCTTCCTTTTCCGAGGAGTTTTCGCTGTATTTATGGTGAGAAATGAGTGTCGCTTTCTTCTCGCACACTGGGGCCACTGAGCCGAAGAAAATGGGTATAACTTTTCTCTTAATTCTATAATCTTATTACCCTAGCTCCAATAAAAACTGATAATGAAATCTGAGGATATTGAGAAGTTGGATTTTTTCCATTAAGTTTAACTTGGTGGGGTTTTTTTCAAGCAATGTGGTACTTACCATAGTCCAACTCTTTTTAAGGCTACCCAGGGAAACATAAACCCTTGCAGCAAGCCATTCTCTGTCAAAATTACATCGGACCTGCATATTTTTGCAATTCTCTGATGCATTATACAGTCAGATCAGGTTGTTCCTTGACCAGTTGTTCACCCCTATCAATTGCATTAGCATTTAACCTGTCAGTTTAAATTACAAAGGTAACAAAGGTTTAGGAAGGTTACAATAGATCCAATCTCACACACAAATGTGGAAGAATAATCTTAAATCATCCTTCGACGGCAGTGTTATTTTTTCTCCTGACATACATTCAGTTACCTTCTAGAAGCATCTCTGGGCAACTTTTTATGGTAACACTACATGAGATCAGCAAAACTTGTCAGATAAGAGCAGCACCAGCAATAAGACAGGCATGTATATTTTATTGGAACTTGGAGTGCATCTCCTGTGTCTTTACTCATTTTCTCCTCTATTCTCCATCCTTTCTCAGGGCTGAATTTCCTCTTTTTCTCTCTCTGGAGATTCTATTCCTCATTGTGTCTGATTAGTAAATTAGGTGCTGTTCACAAGAACGTCATCAAGGATTGAAGTCCTTTAAATCTTTAATCCTTTAGACTTGAATAAAATCACGGGATTGTTAAGGCTGGAAAAGACCTCTGACCTCATCAAATCCGACCATCAACCAGCACCACCACCATGTTCACCACTAAACCATGTCCTACCTGAATCATTCCTACCACATCTGCCCTTACCAACCTCTCTGTGCCCCTCCCAGCACCAACCCAGGCTGGGCAGTAACATAAAAACACTCCACAGCCTTTGGAAAAGCTAAACCTGCACGTGATGGGTCAAAAAAATGCCCCTGACTGAAGAATTAGGAAAAAACACACCCACAAAAGCAAAATCCTCATTCTGTTAACCTATAAACACGCGTTTATGTATTTATACATAATTATGGGTGTTTATAAAATATTATGTACATATATTTACTTACTGATATATAAAAATTTATTTCTAATTTAGAATTGCTCTCTTTTTTAATAAAGGTGAAACAAAGAGCTTTTGCCAATGGCATTCATATGCACAAAGCTCCCATCAAAGTTTGCCTGCTTGGAAAATGCAGCTTTAAGACAGTAAAGCAGCAATATTAAAGGTAAAGCCAGATTGTGGCTCTGACTGAGCTCAGGAAACATATTTCTTTCAAAACATGGAGATATTTTTAAATTATTGTTTGCAGCGTGTCCAGAACACATGTTAAAAAGGCTCTAAAATAGCAAAGCCTGCACCCGAAGTTTGAGCAATCAATGAAGGCTAAAAATAATGTTGAAAAACTAGTTTCAGGATATATCTTGCTACAAATGCCCACGTTGCCACACGCAGCTGTGGCACATTGAGTGTGCCATGATGAATGGGATTTAATAAGCAGGAGAGCAGAGCCTGGCCTACATTTGGCTGGAGTGCTCTGCTGCTGCAATGAGGACGTGCTGGTTTCATCTCCCAGCGTGGAGCAGCTGCCTCAGCCTCGGGCGGGAGAGGGCTGGGACAGGGTTGGAGTGCCCGCTCTGGGCAGCGCATCCGATTGCTGGGATTGTCTGGGTGTAAATATCCGGATATGCAGAGATATTGCGATGCATAACTGAGAGCATCTGGGAATCAGAGTCACACAGTGGGGTGGCTTGGAAGGGAATTTAAAGATCATCTTGTTTCAACCCCCTGCCACGGGCAGGGACACCTTCCACCAGCCCAGGTGGCTCCAAGCCCCGTCCAACCTGGCCTTGAACACTCCCAGGGATCCAGGGGCAGCCACAGCTTCCCTGGGCACCCTGTGCCAGGGCTGCCCACCCTCACAGGGAAGGATTCCTTCCCAATATCCAACCCAAACTCACCCTCTGTCACTTTGAAGCCATTCCCCCTCGTCCTGTCACTCCAGACCCTTGGAAACAGTCTCTTTCCATCTTTCTTGTAGCCTCTCCAGGTCCTGGAGGGCCACAATTGGGTCACCCCAAAGCCTTCCCTTCTCCAGGGTGAAGAATTCTAATTCTCCCAGCCTTTCCTCACATCGGAGCTGCTCCAGTCCTCTGAACATCTTAGTACCTCTGGAGTCGCTCCCCAGCTCCATGTCCTTCCTGTGTTGGGTTCTAACCTTTACACTCCAGAGAAAAATCAAATCAAATAAAAACCAAAATAAAATAAAATAAATACCCTCAAACTCCCAAATATAAGAGCATTTAAAAGCTGTATGACATTTTGACTATGCAGATATTACTTTGAAGCAACAAGAACTGCTGTCCCCTCATCAGGGGACTCCTCCTAAGAAAGAGTGAAAAACTTCTCTTATTTCAGGTAAAATCATGGGATGTTCCAAAGAAAAAAGAGCTTTTTAATAGAGCAGAGGCCCTACAAAAACAACTCATCAAGGCCTGCACTGTGAGATATTTCGTAAGTTCTTGGGTGAATCAAACACTAATGAATCACAGACCATTTCCAGCTTCTTCAAATACATGTGGAAACACTCCCATATCTGTATTTGTAACTCCAATTTAAACTACTCCTTCTAGTGTTATATTTTCACAAACAAAATCCTAAATTGTTTAGTTTCTCATGACATAAACCCGAACGCAGCCCTCAGTCCTGCCAAAAATAAACCTTCGTGCCACGTGGTATGTTTTTCCAGTGAATATTTATAGCAGTTCAGATGTCACAGACTCTTTTTAGTGGGGAAAAAGAATAAAAAATTATTGATGGAACTCATGACATTCCTGCTCTTGTACAAAACAAGGTCACGCTCAAGTTGGATGTCAGACTTCATTAAAGAGTGTGCTGGGCATCCTGAACGTGTGGGCTCGCTGCCCCCAGCACCTTGCAGCTCCTGATCCTCAGCAAGGCTTTCTCTGCCACGTCTGCAACCTTTCTGCACAGTCAGCTAATCAGTATTGGTTCCAAAATGACCCAAAAGTTACCTGGCTGGGAATATCGTTGCAATATTCCCAACCTGGCGGTGCTGTCCTCTGTGCTCCTCCACTTGATGCTTCCAAAGTCTTGCTTCTGCTTGATTTGCAGCAAGATTTTGGAAGTGGCTCTTTCTTGAGTCATCCGGGAGAATAATCCCGTCTGGAGGATGTTATCCTTTAAGCAGAGCCCATGAAATCGTGGATCAGAGAGCTGGGCTTTGAAACTTCCAGCGAAGCTGAGAAATTTGCACAAAAGGAGTGTTGTTTCAACAACATCCCCTCCTTTTTGCCGAGAAAGCTGCAGAAAGAAATAAAAGGGATAAAAACTCTCAGTCTCCTCTCTTGGCAGCTGCCTTCTCGATACAAATGAAATTAGGGGGTGCACTGGGTATGGCCCACAGGCACTATTTATGGTCTGCAATCACGCTGCAGCCTCGAGGGGTCAGTGCCACTGTCTGTCAGGAAGTCAAACTCGGAGGCTAAATAACTTCATACCCTGAAATTCCGTCCCCGCCACAGATTAACAAACACCCCAGTGAAGGCTCCGGTGTCATTCCTTCCGAGCGCTGACCTTCTTTTGAAGCATTGCTGGTGTTTGTCACTGTTCCCTTCGTGAGAGCAGACGAGATTGGCCAGTCCTTGGTGCCTGTGCTATCAAATTGCTTCACTTAAGTATTTAAATGGCCAATGGCTCTGCAGTTTAACCCCGAGTGATTCAGACACAGGGGCTCGACAGAGGGAAATGCTTGTGGAGCTGAGGAGCCGCTGAGAGTCCTTGTGCAGGCTTGGGGGGTTGATGCACAGCTGGAGAATTCCACCCAGGAACTGCTTTGGATCTTGGATGAACAACAGGAAAGAGGTTATTTGCACTTCCCACCTGCAGAGCTGAGGGCTGAGGAATTCCACGGGACCAAACCCACCCGAATTTCCTCTTTGTATTTCACGTCACACTTCGTTACACTCGGGGCTTCAATTTTTTTGGTATGATTGTGTCTAGTTTTCTTTTGTCCATTTGATAACTGCCAGAGATGCAACAAGATAAAGAAAATGAAGAAAATCATGCTTATTCACAGTGAGACTCTCAGAATCCAGTAAATAAATTTTTCCTGTGCTTCCTTCTTAATCCTAAAATTAATGAAATCTCATTATTTTCCTAATACTCCTGGCAATCAGAGGTTCCTGTAGGCTTTAGAAACCCTCCTCATATGGAAGTTCAGCAGGGGCAGCAAACCTGATTTCTGTAGGTACCTGAAGAATCTATCTGGAAAATTAGAGAAAAATATTAAATATTTGAAATTATTTAGGATGTCTCCTTTAAGAGGTGCCTATCAAGTCATCCAGAAAGTTTTCTTCCCCAAAAAAATCTTTGCAAAGAAGATTTTGTTGAAAAAACATGGATGTTATTGCTCACTATCTCAAAATAAATCATGTTTCAGAAAACCACAAGTCCCATCACAGAGATCCATTGCTTGTTGAATACATAAACAAATTTCAAACTGACATACATTGTATGGAATTAACTAAGCAGGTAAATTTTATACCGATTAAATTAACCAATACAAAACATGGTGCGAATCCCCTTAATTCAATTCCAAGCTGGTTTTATTTGCTTTGGGAAATGTACAAGTGAAAACTCAATCAAGGAAAGCTACCCCTGCAATTCCACTGTGTCTCCAGCTGATATCCTTACACAAACCGAACTAATTGGGGAAGGGCAGTCACATAAATAAAGCTCTGCACTGAGACAAAGGCACTGTCTTTTCTCTTAAGAGGTCTCAGAGAAATAAGGATAATATTGATCGATATTCCCCTCAAAGCAGAGTGGTTAAGTGCGCTAATTAAATGAAAACCTCTGAAGATCCGAGTCTCAGTTGCAAAGCAGATGTTCTGTACTCACCAAGCTGCCACGGTGGGACATTCCCCTGCACTCTGCTGTGCCTCCGTAGCACACCAGAATTCCTGGGAGGGTCCTGCCCAGCACAAATGAGAGGCCAAACCAACTTATCAACCTGCCAGGTGTTTGAAAGCACAAATGTTGAGCATCCTTTCCCTTTACCCTCAGGAGCTGCAATTCCAATCAGCTCCAACCAGCAGCTTCTGGCACGTGTTAGGGATGGCCAAGGTCACGGTAACCCTCGTGTCAGTGATGATCTTGCAGTCCTGAAGGTCTGCTCTGTTGGAAATAGGGCTGGGCAGAGACCACAGAGGGGTGTGTGAGCAAGTTGGTGTGTCCCCTGCTCTCTCACCATCCAGCTGATTCCCCTTCATTGAGGCAAAGGCCTGAAACACCAACACAGCACAGACTCAGACAATGGATTGTGTTGGGAGGGACCTCAAAGCCCATCCAGTGCCACCCCCTGCCATGGGCAGGGACACCTTCCACCAGCCCAGGGTGCTCCAACCTGGCCTTGGACACCTCCAGGGATGGGGAAGCCACAGTTTCTCTGGCCTCCCCACCATCCCAGGGCAAAATTCCTTCCCTAAAGAAAGCACTCATGGTTATCAAAGGTGCCACAACACTGTCTCATCACATTCAGCTAAATATTTCCATATTGCCTCATTTCGAGTTCTGTTTGAGTGCTGTCAGACTAAGAACTGCTCCAGAAACCTGCGGAATAGCTCTGCAGGAAGCTCTTTCCAAGCATGGCATGTGCTTGGCATGAAGCTTCCTGGCTGGATTTTGGAATGAGATGGAGTAGCTGCACATCTACCCCATCACCTTCAATTAAAGAACTGTCTGGGTGGTTTCCCAGCTGCGTGACAGGATTCTCCAGTGGGCTCTCCAGGATGCTGAGGTGACAATGCCACCAGGGAGGGCTCTGGGGCTGCAGCATCAAAGGCACGTCCCACAAAGTGTGGCGTGTCCCGCTCCGAACAGCCAAGATGACGAGATGCTGAACGTGACCCAGAGCATTCCAAAAGGCTGCTGACAGTGTGTTTTCTTTTTTAGAAAATGGATTTACAAAAATAAATAAATAAAGCCTCAGAAATATCAAACCCTCTGATCAGGACTAAAAATAGCCCTGCTATTTGCATCGGAAGAAAGACGTTTACATTATCAACAACAAAGAGGTTACAGGAAACTCGTGGATTTCTTGTCAAGGTACAAAGCTTAGAAATAATATTTTGCTGAGCTGAATGTCTTTTGTATTTGCTTTTTTAAAATAGTAGCTACTTTGTATTTTAAGGATGATGACCTTTCCATCTGTTGGGTCAAGGATATCGGCTGACCATGGCGTTCAAAGGAAAATAATAATTCCCATCAGACCCTGCATTTTATTTTTCTCCAAAAGACAGTTTCAGCTTTGGCTCCTAGTCAAAAATTTTACGGGTCTATAATCTCATGATCTTATGACCTCTGATCTTACTTTTTGCTAAAGAAAAATGAATAATCTTATTTTTTTTCCCCTGAACTGTAAGTCTTTTTCTCTCTGATTTCCTACAGCCGCCACTCCGTTCAACCTGAACGCAATCCCCGTGCTGAGAGTACAGATTGTAGAATAATTAGAGTCACAAAAGTCTTAGAGCGTTTTCCTGTGGAGCATAGGAATGATATAAGGGGGGAAAACCAGTAGTTCAGATTCCTCAGCCCGTTATTAACGTTGTGGTTTACTGAGAAAATTAAAGAGATGCTGACATGGATGTCACAATAATTCTGTCACTGTTGGCACAGGTACCAAATCACGTCATTCCAATCCCTGCCATGGGCAGGGACAGTTTCCATCAGCCCATGTTGCTCCACGCCCCGTCCAGCCTGGCCTTGATTTCTGTATAACCTTAGAGAGCAGGTGCTTCACTCTCTCAGGAATGGTAAAATGCAAAGTAAAAACAGGAAACTAAGGGAGAAATAGGCAAACTTGTGAGAAGACACAGAGAAGGTAAGGCAATGACTCCTGCAAAGGGGAAACAGTTCTGAACCCAGTTCTCTGGGGCAGAACTGAGGGAGATAAAACACATGTTGGCATTTTAATGCTTAGTTTTCCTTTCTTCCCTTTTCTTTATCATAAAACGAAGGAAAGTGTTTCCTCCCTCACCTTAGATCTATCCATCAGAAAACAGATCAGGAAAAATGTGTCCAAAAAGAATAATGTTTCCAAAGCAATAGAAATTCTTGAAGAAACACCTATATGTTTGCTTGATAAATTATTTCTTCATTTCTATATTCATACAGAGCACATGTATTTTCACGCTCCGTCGAACAGAGAAATCCTCTGAGTTGCCTCAGAAAGCTGCTATGAGGTTATTTTTCTTTTACTAAAGAGCTTATTTGCTGGGGCTTTTCAAACCTTGCTGTTCTTCCTGTGCCCTATTGAGCACAGGGAAAAATTAATGTTTTAAAATGTTATTCATGGAAGATAGTTTCAAACTTTACTTACATTCAGGTTTTCTTTTTTTTTTTTTACCCTGACCTGGACTGTGTTTCCAAACGAACTTGACAGGATCCTAATATTGCAATCATGCAAATTTTGAGCAAAACCATGAGTAAAAATGGATCGATATCACAGAATTATGATGTTCAGTAGAACTAAGGCAAAAAGGAAGATCCCAGCAAAGCTTCGCTGGACCAGGGATGAGCTGGAATGTGCTAAGGAAGAGCTGAGTGACAAGCAGAAGCCCAAGCTCAGCTTTGTGGCAGGGATTGATGGAAACCAGCTGCTCTCAGGAAAGCAGAAGACACCAAGAGGATGAAAAACAGGCTGTAAATGCCTTTCCCATGGAGATGCTGCTTCCCCCCTCCGTTTCCCAAGTTTTCTCTGAGCAGGAGTTTGGGTTTCGGCAGTGCAGCAGCAGGGAAGTTCCCCACCGAGTGTGGATGAGCTTCATTCCCCCCCCCCACCAAGGTTTTCAACAGTTTGCAGAGAAGTTATGTACGAGACAGGGTGTAAATCTGTGATCTCACATTGCCACCCACCAACACTCTCCCTCTTTTTTTTGTCAGGTCAGTCAAATTAATTGGTTTCAACTCTTTTTTTTCAAGTGGAAGTTCATTAAAATTTTGAAAAATTGCCATCACAAGGAAAAGCACAATCTTCAGTTAACAGTGTCAACCTGCTATTGCACCGGCTCCTTTTGCTTCTTAATTGGATATGTCGACTCAAATTCTGCTTAGCAAACAGCTTGGAGTTGGGCAAATCAGCACTTTTTTCCAGTGGGAAAAAAAAATTATCAAGATATTCCCAACCACCTCAAATCATTTCCCAGATGTGGTGGTAGCTTAATAAAGTTGCAGCTTGTTTAAAACTTGGGGTTTGGGTATTTAAGGTCTTCCTGAAGTGTCAAGGGACAATCAGTCACCATTTGTACTCAATAAACTGGGAGATGATACTCCAGGAATCGATGCAGCTCTGCAGAGATTTGAAAGATGTTCATTTATTGGAGAAAGCAGTAAATAAAAGTAAAGCCTCACTGGAATTTAATTTAAGTGTCCAATGGGTGTGTTTGTACTCGTGTGCATGTATAAATAACTTAATTATAAATAAACAAGCCAAAGGAAAGGGAAAATTGTAAACTTAGCAAGTATTGACTAATATACAAAAAATAAGGCCAATGTCATCAGGTTGTGTACTCTGCTATTCTAATTCTGCATTAATTTACATAAAGATCCTTTATGATTGGATGCAGATAATTTCTGACTCCCCACTCCATCAGGAAAAATCAATTTGGGGATATTATAGACTAACCCAACTTTTTCTCACTATATTGCCAGTGTCTCTCACACATACCAAGGTCAGTGGCTCATACAGGTGACTTCCAAAGGACTGGCACTGTGAGTACACAGAAAGTAGCAGGAATAATATTGCCTCAATATTGAATTAATACTACTAAAGGTATTAAAATCTTTTTAAAGTCTTCGTGGACAGCTCACAATTAACGTTTCTTCGGTCTTCTTAAATTATCAAGCACTATGTAAACAGACAAGGTCATTGTTTTATCTATAATAAAGTCAAAAGGAATTGCTGGAGATATGGCAAGAGTATTACACATATAATTAACACTGTGGTAATTTATTCAATAAGCTCTCATTTAATTACAGGACCCTGTTACACTGAGTGATGTGTTAAGGGTGGTTTATATTTCACAAATAAATACTCAGGAGGAGGCCTCTCCAAATGAAAGCAGCTTCTCCGCTCTCCATCCATGTCCCCTTTGCTGTGCTGGCACAATATGCAAGATATGGGAAGGAAAACCTTCCCTGGGAGGGTGGGCAGGCCCTGGCACAGGTTGGGCAGAGAAGCTGTGGTTGTCCCTGGATCCCTGCGAGTGTCCAAGGCCAGGTTGGAGCGACCTGGGCTAGTGGAAGGTGTCCCTGTCCATGGAAATGGATGATCTTTAGGTCCCTTCCAACCCGACCCATTCCACGATTCCATGGTGATATCAGCCCCCTGTGAGCTGGCAGGGAGAAGACTGAGTGTCACCTGTTGGAAGCAGGACTGGTGTTTCCTTGCTCCTCAGGAGTGTGGCCCCTGACCTCCAGTCACCAACACAAGCCTGTGATGAGCTGTGACGTATTTTACGCTTCTTTTCTTTTGACGCTGCTGTTCATTTCACCAACAAACAGTGAACAAGTTGAAATGGTAGAAATCTGTGAGCAAGCCTGAGCTCTTTCTGCGCCCATCTACAAACCTCATCAATAAAAAAGTATGAAACCATACTGGTTTGTGCTGTTGGAAATATAAAAGGCGCTTTTTTCTTTTTCTTAACATGAAAAATAAATATACTTGTTATTTACAAATGAAGCGTTTCTTTTTGGGATAATACTCTGTGCTCACAGCTGCCCTCAGTGTCCCTGGGTTATCCCAAATCCAACAGAGATTCTGCACAAAGCTTTAAACCCCAGAGCTTTTAAAAGCACAGGCATTCAGAGCTGCAATAAGTCACTGCCTCTGCATGAACTAACCTGGGCTCTTTTACTACCAAAAGCCTGCCAAATCACTCTGTTACTTAAGTCTTTTTGCTCCACAGATCTCAGTGTTCCCAAAAACGAAGCCGTTTATGTGGGAACATAACACATTTCTCTACATCCATTGCTCACAAAACGCTCGCTTATGTTCTCACAAATTTAAACAACAACAAAAACTTCAAACCCCGTCAAAGCCAGTCGTGTCAGGCTGACAGGAGTTGATGACACTCATAAAAGGAGCAGCTTTCTAAAGAGACATCTTTCTCGTGGAAAGTGTTAGGCAATTGATAATGCAGGTAATAGTCAGCACTCCAGATCTGTGCTGATAGATAAAACTGCTGTCAAAACTGCTGCCTTTATTGACATCATCATGAATACTTTGCTCTCAAGGTAAAGACATTATTGTCAGAAGTAGCTGAAAACATTACAGAAGATATTTCTCAGTTTAACTATGTAAAAGTCTGTTGTTACAAACTCTTCAGGACTGCTTAACATCAGAAAATAAGACTGAAAGAATTAACAGAATGTCTCGCTTAAAATCTTCAAAGAGCATTTGAACTGGAAAAAACCCAGTGGATCAGTGTGACGAGTCACTCCAGGTTCTGGCAAAACCAGCTGTGCCTGCCCACATCCCATCTCACATCCTCTGCACAGCCCTGGCTGGGGGTCACACAGATATAGAGAAATCCAATGGATGAAGGAACTGATAAAAAAATGATCTTCAAGAGGCTGCAATAACAAATTCCATCCAGCTACATACATCCCCTCACCAAACTCTGGAGCGCTGCAGGTCTGGGAGCAACAGGTGAGTGTGGAGGAGCAGAGGTAACACCTGCTGTGCCCATTGCTGCGTGCCCTGAAAATAACAGAGCCAGAAAACGTGCTGAGCTGGAAGGGACCCTCAAGGATCATCCAAGTCGAGCTGCTGGCCCTGCACAGGACACCCCAACCTGTGCCTGTACATGAAAGGAATAAAGCTCAGCACCGACCTTGCTTGACCTTGCCATAACTTGGCAGCTAAAACAAGTCACCGAAGACCGAGCCTGCAGAAATATTTCAACGACTTGCCGCTGAGTAGAATCCAAAGGCAGATGCGCTGGCTCAGGGACGAGCCTGGCTCACCCCGTTGTCCCAGTGACCCCTGCCCCGCTCCGAGCCCGCAGTGCCGGGGCTGTGACACTCCATCCCACTCAGCTCTTACCTCTAATCTAATTTGACTGAGATGAAGAAACCTCCTGCTCTCCAGAGATCGATTCTCCTTGAGCGCAGCACATAAATGAATATTTTACAAGCCATAGAAATGCAGCCCTTTCCATTTTTCTCTTGCAGCTCTGCTATGAAGGCAGAGGCTGGTTCCAATTTACAGTGTTACGCTCCTGTCTCGGGAGCAGCAGAGATTGGGAGCCCCTCACCAACCTCTCCCTTTGGAGGGCTCCTCCAAAAATAACACATTGCTGTTTAGGATGGAACTTTTGACATCATTTTAAGTCCTGCTCAGCTGTAACAGCTGGTTGTTAAAAGTGTGTTCATTCTAGAAAACTCCTTGCTGAGGTTCTGAGCATCAGTGCTCTGTGGTGACCTCTTTGTTGGGAAAAACCCATCTGAACCAACACTACTGATGTGTGAAACCTCCTTTAATAAGAAAACACTCTACATATTGTTACATTCTTTAGTCTATAGTGGTCAATAGCTAATGTGATGTACCTTAAATGTGGCTATAAGGGATTAACACCTGGCACCTCTGGATCCCACGGGAATCACCCTGTGCTTCAGACTTCAAAGGCAATAAAAAAGCAATCCTGAGATCAAAGACTCCCAGCACAATCAGAGGGTTTGAAGTTTGCAAACCATAGAAATTGGAGGAGTTTTCGTTCATTCTCTTTTGTCATTTTCTCTTGGATACTTTGAGTCACTGTTCAAGGTTTTGATATAAACTTATGTTTTGATGCACAAGGATCTGAAGATGCCAGGGAGTTCCAGATTAATCCGTGCTGACAGCAAGGGCCCTCATTACCTTCCCATTGATTTTGCAGATAGTTTGAAAGGTTTGGGGGGAAATAAGCTCTGTTACATGTTCTGATGCAAAGGAAGCTCTGCTACTTGGGACAAACAGTGTCTTTTCAAACATGTTTATGCAGCGGTCCTTAGAGTTGGATGAGGCATACAAATACCTACAAACACCCTCCATGGATGAGGAGCACATCAGCTGAAGTCCTGAGCTTCTTCACACACTGTTGCTCTGCCATTTTAGGTCTCCCTTCTTGCAGGTTTTTTCTCTCACTGGTTTATGGGTGTCTGTAAACATTTGCTCATCACCATCACGGCTGAGCGACACCTTTCCATCCACAGGACACAGGCAGGTATCTGGTGTTGCTCTGCAAACCTTCACCGAGGAATCATTGCAGTCCAACTTTCTTTTTTAATCACTAGACCAGGCAGAAATATTGAGTGAGACATCCAGGACTGGATGATTTTCCCATGCACTGTGACAGATGCTCAGTTCCCCATTTCCTGGTCCATTTCTCAAACCTCCCTATCCCTTTCTATATTTAAACAATCTTTTCCACTTTCTCATCTACTTGCTCTTATCAACATTGGTTATCTTGCTTCCTCTCACGAAAATTATCCAGCTTTCTACATGAAGGATCATTTCACATAGACAATTGTACCTGTTGAGAAATTCAATACTTTTAACTTCTTGCTGGAGAGTCATTTGTAACCAAACTCCCCAAAGCATGAGGAATGTTCCCTCCCTTTCCACAGTTATTTAACGGAGCAGCAGACTCTGTTTTAAGGCTTTCCTGTGGCACAGGCTACACCAGACATCCAAGATTTGCTCACTTACCATGGTTATTCCAAACTAACCGTACGACTTCCGTAACAAACGTTTTGGTCAGGCCTTACAATGCATATCATTTACTGATCCAAAATCACACCAGACAGTGCTGTGAGATCTGACCAAGCCAAATTCCTCTTGAAAAGCAAAACAGGAGCAAACCAGAGAGCCAGTCCCTGGCAGCCAGGCTTGTGGGAGAAGGCTGTGTTGGAGTTCCTGGAGCTGTGGAACACGGCCAGCATTCCTTGGGCATGGCCATTGCTGAAAGTCCCATCACGTTCCATACTTACAGCTTGGAAACTAAATTTCTTTCCTTTATGAGACATGATCTTAGAACGTGGCAGTGCACCCTGTTAACCCCTTTTATGCAGAAGACTGTCCTGGGTAGGTAGAAGGATTTGAAATTTTGGCAATACTCTGTATATCCAGGGTGCCAAAGGAGAGCAACATCCTCTTCCTGCACTCCAAGGTCCTTGTAAAACAGGCTCTACAGAGCAATAAATGTGTTTATTTTTGTTATGGTTCTCCCATCCCTCTCTGACTGCTCCTGTTTGCTTTTGGAAAGCACTTGATTGCACCGTTCTCTGTCTGTTTTCAGCATCATAAAATGAAATTCACTTCATTGATCAGAAGATGACCTCTATCCAGTGCCTCTTAGATTAGAGATAACAGCAGGCTGCTGTCTCGCTGAGAAATGATTTCTTCAGGTCCTCTTTATTATGAGTGCTTCCTAACATATCACTTAAAAACTGGAATGGAAAACAAATGAGAATATCCCAATGTTTGTATTTTGACTTACCAACAAACACAGACACACACACTGCAGCACTCAGTGCTTTGGAATAATTCATATTTTTCTGTGGAAGATGAAGAAAATATTTAACTGTAGACAAATGAGCTGAGGAAAGGGGTAAAAATGGATTGACATAAAACCTACATTTTGCCTAAGAGACTTTATGCTTTAAACCAGGAAAAATGGTAGATGTACATTCATGTGAAATTTAAACTGTGCATATTCAGGAACAGGTTTTTAAATATCAGCAATAAAGATCATGTTGGAATACATTATCACATTCTGCACTGGAGCATGTGTTACATATTTATAACAAGGAAAGCGTGCAAGACTAATCATACACTATGAATAATGCCATGTTTTCACAGGCAGCTTTGCAGTGTGTTATCCCAGACATTCCCTTCTGCTGGGGATGGGAGGAGGGAGAGGCTCCTCCAGCACTCCCCGCTCCACAGGAGGATCCCACCTCAAAGGTGTGAGGGGTGCAGTGACCTTTATTTGAAGATAGGCATCAATGTGGGTATTATTCCAGCTATCCCAGGCCCTTCGCTGAGCTGCGGGAGAGGTTCGGTTGGCACCAAGTGCTGCATTTTGTTCCCAAAGCCCTGGATCCTGCTGCCTTGGAGAAGTGGTGGGATTCCTGGAAGGCTTGTCAGCCTCGGGAAAGCCTCTCAGCTTCAGTCTCCCCATCCTTCACTTCACCATGCTGAAGGATGTACTCTTCAGGAAAAAACTAAACTGCTCTTTTCCTTCCCTCTCAACGAAACTTTGTGTGCCTCGCACTGCAATGGGCTCCTGACAGCTGAACTTATTTTATCAAGTAATGCATAATTAAAGCTACACAAATCTGATGGTGTGTTACACCAGCACAGATGAAATACTGCATGAATATATCAGCCAAGTAATGCCAGTTTTATGAGCTGTTTGCCCTCACATGAGCTACTCAGAAACCCTTCCCTGTGTACTGAGATTTTCTTCCTTCCTTAAGGAGAGGGAGCTTCCCAAAGAGGGAGAGTGGAGAGGAAAAGTGTTTATTCCTGCCTGTAATGTGTGTCAGTGCTGCTTTGGTGTGAGGCCACAAACCTGCCCTCAGTCTCGGGCACCTTGCAGGTTGCCCTGCAAGAAACAGACTGAGGGTACAAGAGCGAGCACGAAACAAATACTGCCTGTAGTTCTGGTCCTGGTCTGGTGGAAGGTGTCCAATGGGGCTGGAACTAGATGATATTTAAGGTGTCTTCCAGTCCAAACCATTCTAGGATTCCAAGATTCTACGAGCAGTTCTGCAGGAAAGGGATGTGCTCAGTGGGATTAAGGATCAGCTACCAGAGGGTTCACCCATAAAACGCATCAGGACTTTATCAATATTCTCCACCAGCAAACAAGCCTTTAAAGACTTCGATGATGTATCTAGAATGAACTTTTTCTACTTTGTTGGACAGCTGTGGCTCGTTTTAAACTTAAATTTTGTAAGCAAAATTTAACTTGCCCAGGCTTCAAAACCCAGAGAACGTTTCCAAGAGAAGGGAGAAGCTCTTGCTCAAGGTCAGTGTCAGCCATGGAATGAAGAAAGTCTGATCATCCCTTAACTAGGAAAACATCATCTGGAAATCACCTCTCTTGCTGAGAAGAAAGTCCTTGGGAAAGGACTGCTGTTCTGCTCTGGGGTCGCACTGGGACTGAGGCTCTGCTGTGAACTTGTCCCCCACATCCTCCTGGGGCAATACCAGCATTAACTCAGGAAACACACTGCACAAAACTTGCTGTGCCCTCCAGCATGTCCCTGGAACTCCTTGTGTCCCCTTTCCAGAAAGGAGTGGGGCTCTTGAATTACTT
This sequence comes from Sclerurus mexicanus, assembly GCA_013396755.1. Lineage (NCBI taxonomy): Eukaryota > Metazoa > Chordata > Aves > Passeriformes > Furnariidae > Sclerurus > Sclerurus mexicanus. Next base: position 2,601,303 of record VWZF01005839.1, on the reverse strand, counting down.
ACACCTTTGTTCCCCTTTCTCCCCACAGTCTCTGGTGATCAGAGTTGCTGTGACATGGCCAATCCACGAGGCTCGTGACTCGTCTCCGCGCAGACCCTGCCATGGTTTGAGACAATTTTATCTGCTCTGTGGTTTTCTGAGCTCCTGAAAACACACGGATAAGTTGACAGACACATTTGCCGTGTGACACCGGCTCTGCAATGCTAATATTGGCTGTTGCCTGACATTTTATATAACAACATTTATATAACAACAAGTTCCTGCAATTTCTAAGTTATATGACGCACCACACAATTCGAACCCAGCCGTTCCATTTTCTTCCCTTATCAACTCAAAGCTCGTGATGAACCAAGTAATATCAGAGAAGATGAATTATGCCAGTGTTTATTTACAGTTTACATCCCAGCAGTCAATGTACCTCGTGCAGGAATTGACCTGTGGAAGAACTATAGCAGCACATTATTTTTGCAGCAGTAAAATTGATAGAAATTGATGATGCCTGAAAAACATACAATTATAGTGCCTTGATTAAAAATGGAGCACATTTCAATGAACTTTTTCCCTTCTTCTTGTGATTATGATACACAAGTGCTAACATTAATGGTATTTTTTTATATAATGAACCATAAAATTACAGTTGGCAGTCAAGAGCACTCTAGCAGATAAGTAAGGCAATTTTCCTCATCATTTTTCCCTTTGTTGTCAATCTTGTTGCATAGCCCATTGCCTTTTCAATGAGCTGTAATGTGAATATTCAAGATCTTGCTTTTCCCCAGTGTATGTATTCCAGTTGAAATAATTCAGTTTCATGCCACCCATTTTAATAGGCTTTATTAACCAAACTTTGTATTTTCAGGTTTTCCACCAGTCCTAGAACTTGCCTGCACATCAACAAAGAGAATAATGGAACTTAAATTGTACAGGTTTCAGGCAGAGCAGCAAAAGTGCTTATTGAGCTTGTTGTGCAAATAAGCTTAGAAGTTTGTGTTTGCTTTGGCTCTACCATTGTCTTTCTCTCTTTAAAGGAGGTTTTGTGAAGTTTAGACATGTTTGGATACTTAGCCTGTAAATATGACAACCCAATTAATTATCAGTTTAGACTGAGCAGAGTTACAAGAAACACACATATCAACTCTCCTATTAAAGCATTTTAGGGAGCATTTACTCCCTGCTATTTCCAATGTCTCATAATTTACAACTCTTGATGTGAGGTATTGTCGCTGTAGTATGAGAAATGGGTAGAATGTTGTATAGCCTCATCTATGCCTTACATGGAATAAAATGGCAATAAGAATTAATATATTATGTAGTTTGGAGTTAGGAAAAGAAAAAGATGTGAAGTGCTCTTGAGGGGAATTATCAATCTCACTTCCCACTCCATGCAAACAAGTGGCTCGCAGACACTCACAGCGTCCCATGCTCCAGCAGTAGGGTGAGGTCCAGGCTCCACTGAACACAACAAGGTGCTGAGTGACCTTCTCCACAGTCCTTCCCCAAACGAGTTTGAAAACATCCCTTTTCTGTCCCTTAGCTGCAGGATTTGTTCAGAGAGCTCAGCACTCGGGGAGGGAGATTGTGTGGATAACTCAGGTACGATAAAGATCAACAATTTGTCGCCACAGTAAGTTCAGAGTCATGAGAAACTCATGGGGACATGCCCAGCCCTTGTGCCATGTGACAGTCTGATCTGGGGCTGTTGGGAACTGCCAGTTGTTTCCTGATTCTCATCAAATCTCCCCTGATCATCTCACCAACCTTCCTCTGTTATTTATGACCCACCAAGGATGGATGCTCTTTCTTATTTATCTGAACAAGACCACAAAGTGTTGGTGGGTTTCTGGTAGCTGAAAATCCCCAAGAACACCAAAAGCACAGCCAGACAAAAACATGTTAATTCTTTCTGCAAATAAGAATTGCAATCCAAAAAGTTTACCCTGAAGTAACACACGGTAACTCCTTGTTGCAGTTCATTGCTGGAACCGTCTGCCAAACTCAAAGCCCTGGCTCCATTCTGGGAGTTGATTATCCTGATTCGAGCAAAATTTTATCATTCTAAAGCTTTACTTTTCCCCCACAGAATATGAAGCAAATGCTATAGTCACTGCCACTCAGGTAAAGTGAAATCAAAGAATGGTTTGGGTTGGAAGGGAACTCAAAGCTCATCTTCCACCACCCCACATTGCTCAAAGCCTCGTCCAACCTGGCCTTGGACACTTCCAGGGATCCAGGGGCAGCCACAGCTTCTCTGGGCACCCTGTGCCAGGGCCTGCCCACCCTCCCAGGGAAGGATTCCTTCCCAATATCCCATCTAATCCTTCCTTCCAGCAGTTTAAAACCATTCCCTCTTATCCTATCAAATTCAACTCCTGTGACTTGGATATTGTGCAGTCACGGAGTTATCATAGCTCATTTCATGGCATTTGCTTCCAGAATTCTGGGAATTTGCAAGACTGTGCTGGCCAAGGGCGTTGTTAAAAGGGTTTTTAAAATTCAAGGCTTTCATCAAAAGCAGATTGCTTTATTGCAACTTTTAGTCAGTGAAGTAATTTGTCATTACATCTCATTACATTTTGTCAGATCAGCCTCCACTAAGAGAAGAAGTACCACAAAGGTAAATAATCTCTGCAAATAAAAGGAGGTGACCCTTAGTTTCATTTTGGATGTCTGTCACCATATGATATCACTCTCTTATCCTAGAGGGGGTGAAAAAAAACAACCCTCCAAGATCTCCTACATGGCTGATTTAAGTTTCTTGCAATTCTCAGCTTAACTGAATTCAGGGCTACATTGTTTGGTTTTAAACATATTAAAATGTCATTGACTTCAATGGGAGTGTTATTCAGTTAAAAACTGCATTACTTCAGCTATTTGATTGAGCTCTACTTGAATAACCACACACAAGTCTGATGGCTCACAAAGATCTCTACAAACACAGGACAGAAAAAAAAAAAGAAAGAATCAACTTAAAAATTGAACTGAAAAGAAAAACGGTCTGGAAAGTGAAAATGAGACATCAGGATTGAACAGCATAGAATGGAGTGTGAAGTGGTGCATTTTCAGTGGTGCAGCTGTGATTTAGCCATCCAAACCAGAACATCTGGCTGCTGAGCAGCTGCTGCGGGTTCAGAGACGAGCAAAGGGTGCCACAAACCTGCCTCTCCTCCCAGGGCTCCTGTTTTTTAAGGTTTCTGAGTTACAACAGGTTCTGAAAACAAACCAGTCTGGGAGTCCTTACCTGTCAGTGGCAGTCTCATTGTCACTGTGGATTTGGTTTATTGGGTTGTTTCTTCAGTAATGTTTTTTTCCCCCATGGGTTCCTACCTGCAAGAAAAAGAGAGAGGCAGCTTTTAGTGGGTCACACCATAATTCCTCAAAAGAGACAACTGCTGGGAAATTTCCCCAGTGCTATTAATTCCCATTAGGAGCAAAGGTGAGATCCAGCATTTGAACATGCAAAGTTTGCAAGAAATTGTAGTGAGGAAGTGAGGCCACCTTCCTGCAGAGACAAAGCTGCTGAGACCGTGCTGGCTGCCTCTCCAGGTGGCTTTGAAGCAGTGGTTAGTTTTAGCCAATTTAAAGTGAACATGGAATCAACTTCCAGCACTCCTGGAAGTACTTACAGACCTGTATCAGCTGAAAACTTGCAAGGCTGGCTCTTCAGATTTCAGCTCCAACAGCTGCAACCCTTTCCTAAAATGAAGCTTAAATATACAGTTGACCAAAACCAAACTTTAGAAGAAACCACCAGTATGTCCATCGCAGGCAACTTCTAATCTTCAAGTTCCAAGAATTCACTGCTATTCAACGGCCCATATTTCAAGTAGAGGTCAGTCTGGTTTGTAAAAGTTGTTATTAAGCCAGGCCAAATCTATAAAATAAATCAGAGTTAAGATGAACAGCCATTAAATTTGGTTATGAGAGGTGAATGATGAGATCTGTGCTTCTCATGTAGGACACAAGGTGGTGAATAGGGAGCCAGCGTGACAAAGAAAACTCTGTGGTGCCTTCTGATGCCTGTCCCTGAACTTCACAGGCAGTAGTGGCTGATCGTGGCTCAGAGAGCTCAGAACAAAATGTAGGGCTGAGAAATGAAGAGTGTCAGGTTTGCAATGAGCTAATGTGGCAGGAGGTCAAGGCTGACAAATCAGCACCAGCCTAATGCTGCAAACATGGCCATGGCTGCGAGAGATAAATGAAGGAACTGTCAGGCTGCTCCAGTCTAAACAATGGAACAATTTAAACTGGAGGGAATCATAATCTCAGGCAATTTGTTTCATACTGTAGAATCATGATGAAGAAAATCTCAATTTTTCTCTGTCAATTTGGGGTGTAAATGGGAGTTTCAACCAAAATTCAGCCATCAGAATAAAAGTCTTATTTCAAGGTATCCTTAAGGACAAGAGTCACGTTTTAACCTCTGAGGAACAGCAGATATGAGGAACAATTTTGGTCTGGTTGTGTGACTAAATAAAATGCTGCCAGTTGTCCTGTCCGTTTGAAGGCAGACAGAGGAACAGGGAGTTGAAATACTATTCAAGTGGTGCTCAGCAGCAAGGCAGAAGACTGTTCTCTAAACCAAATTTATGCACAACCCCTGAGGAGATAAACTGCATTTTCAATTTGTTTCTAGAAGCAGGAGATGACCATTCAGTTCTAAACTATTCCTCCTAATCAGAGTCTCTGCTCTTCTGGCCTCCGAGGTAACAAAAGGAGCACACGAGGATCATTATTCCTCAGTTTCATTAATGTTGGGTCTTCTCTTCTTCCAAAGACATCACAGAGGTCTTCCCTGTGAGCTACACAAGTAGGATGGCAAAGAGACAACCCCACAAAAAGAAATCTGAATATATAAGTTGTAATGTGTGTGTTCCGCTCCATAAAAGTGGTGCAGTAACAGTTAGTGTGTGATAAAGCCATGGAGGGAAGGAAATTGGAACTTCAAATTCTCACTGATCCACTCCAACTTCACACTTCACTTAGAGATTTTTATTTCTGCCCTTTTTTTTTTTTATGATTTTCTCTCCCACTTTCCAGATTTTAATGAGTCTATCAAGGCATTTGTGTGGCACTGAGGAGAAGGTTATGCAAAGTCTGAGGGAAATTCCAATTGATTCTGAGTACAAGGCACTTTCACTTATATCCATCTCCCACTCCTGGAGTGGTTGTTGGTGCCACCTCACACTGGTGACATTGAACCAAAGCAGGAGCCTCTTATCCCTGTGGTTAATTCAAGGCCCAGTCCTGTTCCTGGGAATGCCAGTGGGACCTATTTGCTTCTTTTACACTACTGCACAACCCTAATTCAACGTTTTCTAACACGTTTGATTAGTTATTGCTCGTATACTCTGAGTTCTGCGACATCACGATAGTTACGAATGTTCTGGAGCTTCGTACGACAACAAAGTCTGAAGCAAGAAACTTTTTATACTCTTTGCAATATTTGTTTCATTTCAGGTTGGGGAATGACAAAACCAGTCCTTGACAAACCTGTAGATGATCACCAATATTTATGGTAAAGTAGCTCTTGGTAGTACTAAGGAAGTCTATCAAATTACTTACATGTTTAATGAGATGCAAATAACTAAGCAGGTTTCTTTGGCTGGGGGAGCCCAGGGATGATGCAGAGAAGCACCAAATTTGAAAACACTTGAGATGCTAAATCTGAAGGAACTTTTTATCCCCAGCTCACAAAACCCAATCATCCTTGAGCTCTGACCTAAATGGCATTTTCAGCATTAGCCATGCAGGTTTTATAATTAATGACATTTCCCTGTAATTCCTCAAGGAAATTGCACAAAAGGAGAAAAATCCCTCGCAAAATGGTGTGACCTGAAACAACAGCAGCAAAAAAAAAAAAGAAGCAAAATAAAAAGAGGAAGACAAAGGAGACGGCTCTAAAATTAGCCCGTGTTTTAAGACATGGCTCACAAAATGATCTTTAGGCTGTGGTGGTGTAAAGCATCCAGCATTATCGACAGAAGGATGACAGATTATCGACTGAGTGGGGAAGGATCCAGCCCCTGCACATCACATCTCCCTCTTGGAATCTGAGCCCTCAAAGGTTACACAGAACGGAGTCTATAAAACTAAACCTAAAAAGTGTATTATTTCTCAGAGGACACAAATGTAACAAGCTTTTCCTGATGGCAAAAATCCAATTATTGTAGTAAAGGTTGTGCTCAGTTATTTCTCACTTCATGTCAAAGAAAATTGTAAAATGAGGTGCACGGGAACTCCGCTACTCTACCTTTACTGGAACATAAGTTTATGCTCTGCCTTTTTTGTTGTAGTTAGTGAGAAAATAGAAGGAAAAAACTGAAGGGTAATGTCATCAAGTACTGGCCAAGAATGTGATATATAGATTTTTTTATTATTATTTCTCAAGAACTGCAAAGAAAAGTTTCGCATAGATTGGATCAAATATATATTTTTCTTTGCTGACAGAATAAAGTTATCTTCATCTCTATTGAATTTTTCTTCCTCTCAGATAGGAGTATATGTTAAACTAGTACAAGTGCTTTTTCTATTTGGTTGGCAGAGGAAAACAAAAAATTCCACTCAAAACTAAAGGCCAAAGCAATTATTCCTGGCTGAATCTTTGTTTTCTGGGAAATGACAGTGTGGCTTGTGAGGAAAGGAAAGTTGATTTTTTAAGGAAACCAAGTGCAGTAAGAATGAGGACTTGGTGGATTTTCTGCACTGGCCACTACAAATGATGGATGCAACTGGTACAATACCTGTAAAATGCCTTTTTTCTTTCTTTTTTCTCATTGTTAGTTCTCCTTTCAGATGTTATGAGCATATGAAAGAAGAGCACTTCAACCAGTGCTTGACTGGGCTTTCTCTTCCTCCCGTCTGATGCTTCCACTGGGAGGGGCTCCCACACCTGAAACACCCAGTTCTGCTCTTTGCATCATAATAAAGTGACACGTTTCATTTGCTCCTGGACTCTGACACACACAACAGTTTCTCTTTCCTCAATAGCTGAAATGTCCGAGGCCAGGTAGGACAGGGCTTGGAGCACCCTGGGCTGGTGGAAGGTGTCCCTGGCCATGGCAGGGGGTGGCACTGGATGGTTTTGAAGTTCCTCACAAGCGAAACAGTTCTATAATTCCATGATCTCTGCCAAACGCTCCCAGGCATCTCCTTTCTGCAGGATCACACGTGCAGCTGGAGCTCCATCACATTTCTGCTCAGGCATTACAAAGCTGGTCTCGCTGCTTCCCTCAGACCAATACAATATGTAAATACATGTCTGGAGATGACTTTTGGCAAGTCCAGCCTGGATCCTGCAGTAGGACCTAAGCTGGGAAGTTATTCATGGCCAGAACCAGTGCCCAACAGCAGCTCTGGGCAGCAGAAAACCCAGGGCTGCATCCCTTTGCCATGAACAAGTTAAAACCCAGCTTAAAACTGGGGATTTTAATCAGCCCCCTCTGACTGACCTCGCTTGAGATGACCTAACTCAGTTTAGGAAATTTGGGTTTGGAATTTGCTAAACAAGGCTAAATCAAACAAACAAACCAGAAAGCCACCACTTAATAAGTCTGACCTGTTGCCTCTCAGACTGAACTAAGGTCAGATTCTGCTTAATATTCACAGCCATGAGTAAGTTTTCTCTGTCATATGGGCACTGCTAAGCCACATATAAAAAGTAATTAAGCACAAAATCCAGCTGCCTTCATATTGAGGGGATAAACCATCACCCAGTGGGAGAAAGGATGGAAGATTTTGGCTCAAAATTAAATTTAAACCAGACTACATTAAAAAGTCAATTGAAAAAAAATCACCATGCAACATGCATACTGTAATTTAAAAATTGGTTAGTGCTCACAAAGCTGCTCACATCTACCCATCAGCTGGGAAGATACTGCATCCATACTGGGAAATGATGCCTGTTTGAATGTGGTTGAAGTGGGAATGTGTCTTCAGCTGGAGAGCACCAACTTGGTGTTGTTTGTTGCAGCTGACTACAAAGTGGGATAAATGAGTCCTTAACTGACAATTCTTTGCTAACTCCTAATAGTACAACCTGTGTCCAGACAGGAATTTCCTAAACAAGTACTAAACATGCTGCTTTTAGCATAAATTGCAAGGTGGGGTGACCCCTTTCCAGCCATTCCACAGGTTTTCCCATATAAATTGTTGCATGGCAATGATTAGGAAACAGCAAGAGCTGCCTCTTTAGCGGTCCCAGTGAAGTGTCTTCCTTTGGGTTTCATTTTGGGGTTTCACCCCAAATAGCTAAAAGTGAGATCCCTTTTCTGGTTGGAGCCACGAGAGTCAGTAAACATCTAAACTGCACCTTCAGTAACAGCGTTTTTCTTAACCCAAACCTTCCAAAAACAACAAAGAAGCCAATTTTCAGAAACCTCTGCAGGATGTCATTACATTTGACATAATGCTCTTAGTAACACCAATACATAACAGACAATAAAAATCCCACTTGTAGGAGGCCAGCACTTCAAGGCTACAAAACTGTCCTTTGCTCATCCTGAAAGGTTTTTAATAATGCTGTGACACCCCAGACACGCTTCCACCAAGTGATATTTATTTATTGACCCCCATCCCGTGACACAGGTCGGGGTTGTTTGCCAGACACGAGACAGGGACTTGCCCACTGGCTGTTGTCAGAGAGTCCTCAAGTCTATTTTCATTTATCTCCGCGAAAAATCTCGTCCAAGTAAAAGCTGCAGGGCCTGACTGGCAAAGTTTAGAGCAGGTTCATTTCTCAAATTAAAATTTTATAGGGCCGTGGCTGTCAGAGCAATTTCCAGACATGCCAGGCCTCATCACTTCTGCTGACAACAGAGTACCTTCAACCCCGTCTGCAGCCGCCGTGATCCCATGCCAGGGCTGTGCCCTTGGAGCTGGCAAAGCCCAGCAGGAGCTTCTGCCCCCGTCCGCCTTCTCCTCCACCCCAACACATCCATGCTGCCCTTTCCTTGGGATTTCCTTTGCTTCCCAGGGTTTTTTATGCAGCCAGGTTTGTGCTGACTATTTCTGCCCAGCCTCAGTGCTGGATGCATTTATCAGCCCAGCTGACAGCAAACCATTGCTTAAATATACTTGGGAATGCACAGTTAAAAAAAAAAAACCACCAACAAAAAAAACCCAAAAAAACAAACCACCACAACTGTAATCTTTCGGATGAAAATAAACCCAAAGGAAGTCGACAAGTTGATTTGAAAGTAAACTATGAAAAATAAAATTACTCCTGTGGAAAACTCCAATAATCTGTTTTTAATATTTAGACTGCTTTAAACAGCATGCAGATTAAATTTGATATAGATGGAATTGCAGCCTCTATTTATTTGAATTCAGACATACAGGAGCAACATAAAAACCTCTGGAGTTTGTGGAGGAGTCTGTAGCAAATTTGCAAATAGCCATATCTGCAGCAGCAGTGTATAATGGACCAGTATAATATACTGGAGAAAGTTGTCACTTGTTTGGCAATTAACACTGATATAGGAGGCAAAGGAATGAGGGGATATTAACAGATTAATCTTGGGGCCATTTAGGCTGCGCTGAAGTAAAATGACAATTTTTCTCCAACTGCTGTTGGATCAGTGCCCTCTGCTGATCACTGCCTGGCTCTGCCAGCCCCAGAAGGCAGCTCCAAAGCTCCTGGACACGGCCAGGGTGTGGATTTACACTTACAGGGAGACACCCTGCAGGGATTTATACCCTTTAACAGCACCTTTCTAAGGGAAACTGCAGACAGCAAGGGAATTTATCAACAACAACCTCTATCGACAGTACTGCCTAAAAATACAAAAAAACCAGCCTCAAGCTGTGCCAGGGGAGGTTTAGACTGGGTATTAGGGAAAATTTCTTCATAGAAAAGGCTGTGAAGCCCTGGCAGAGGCTGCTCAGGGCAGTGGTAGGGTCACCCTCCCTGGAAGGATTCAAAAGACATGTAGATGTGGCTCCTGGGGACATGGGTTACTGGTGGGATTGGCAGTTCTGGGGAACACTTGGACTCAACCTTGGGAGGGCCTTTTGAACCCAACCAATTTCATAATTCTATCTCAAAATGTAACTAGAAGATAGAGTCTGAATTCATGTTATTGATGAGCGTGGCTGCTCCCCAGCTCAGCTCTCCTGTGCAGGATTCTTAGGGCTTCACTCCTGTTTGAATTTCCATGCAATGAGAACGCCTTGTGTGTGTTACGGGTGGGTGTTGCTATTCAGGGAGCAATCACGAAAAAGCCCCGAACCATTAGAGCGAGGAGTGGAAGAGAAAAGCTGCTGTGTTCTTTATCTATCAGTAATCATTTTAGATAGAGGGAATACACATGGGAAGGACACTGGGATCCTCTCGGTGTGTGGTCCTGCATCACCTACTGCAGCCCCCGACCCACCTGGGGCATCTCAGCACAGCATCAGTGCCAGCTCACCCAGACACAGCTGGAGGCACAAAGGGAACAGCTTCTGTGCTTCTGGCAGTGACTGGGGCACCCTCCCTGGAGCTCTGGGTGCCCTGGGTTGTCCCCGGCAGGAGGAACCCCAGTGCAGAACCACAGCCTGGAACCGAGCCACCCCTTCCCAACTAACAGATCCACAACAGATGCTGGGGAATCTCAGGAAAACACAGGAAATAACCTCTTACCGTGCTCTTCTGTCGAACACGCTATTTTTTCTGCACTTCCATGCTAATTAAGCTCCTTCCTCCCAAGCCCTTCCCCTTCCCTAAGTGAAATGTCAGCATTAGTGCTGATTCAGTGGCACCGACGTCTGTGCGCGGCGCTTTCGGGAGTTAACATTTCACATCTAAGCACAACGGTGCTGCTGGCGAGGTACTTCTTGGCACGAGGAGAGCGACAAGTTTGGCAACTCCAGGCCAACGCGGGCAGCAGATGTTCTTAATGCCAGCTTCCCTCTAATTGTGAAGCAGCAGCAACAGCACAGCGTGAAAGGAGAATACCATAAATCTCCGATGGAGGACTGGCCCACGAGCACATAAATTCTGCCACTTGTTAAGAGAATCTGCTGACGCTCTCCACGCTCTATTTAAAACTGCGTGGTGTGCAGTCCCATTTGGCTCCCTAATAATAGGCACAGCTTGCTCGGGCCGGGCTCGCAGACACAGGTTGCCACGCTACGGCTCCCCGCACCACGGAAATCACAGGGGCCAATTCGGAGCGGGCGGCTGAGTCTTGCAGCAGCAGGGCCCCGGTGCCAGGTATCTCTGCTCAGCAGCACAGCATCAGCACGGGTCAGCACAGCTGCCCTGGTCCCAAGGATGCGGCAGCAGCAACAGCATTTTCCCTCACCTGGGAAAAAGCCCCCAGCGCTTCCACAAGGCGCGAGGATTGACTCGATGGGAAAGTGTTCGCCCTACAAATACGATTTTGGCTTTGTGCCCTCGCTTTCTTGGCGCGGTCATCGGCCATCTACTTTCCTCTATCACAGCGTGAAAATAGAAGCTTTGCTGTGCACAGGGAGGTGGGCTGGACCTCACAGAGGGCTGGTTTGGCTCCTGTAGGAGCCTGTAAGAACCCCTGCCCTTGCTCCAGGGTGCTAAATCTGCTCGGACATTCTCATGGGTTTTGGAAATAATTTCCTCAGATTATCCTACACAAAAAACCCATGTTACATTAATCCTCATCCTCAAGACAGTCTTGTACATTGTTTTTTCCTGGCTGGAAGCATTAGTGACAAGACTGCTCCCGAAGCCAGAGGTGCCCAGGACTACTTCCCTGCTCCCTGTCCAATCTCACCACGTCTGCTTTCTCTAAACAGCAAGGGTTAAACCACAGCCATAAAATCATGGTTTGGAGCTGACCTGGAAAGCAAAGTTTATGAAACATTTATTTGTTGCTCTGACATCTGGAGGCAGATACATCACTTAGGTCATGAATTTTTCTGTTTGGATCCAAGCTGATTGCTCATGCTGCCATACTCCACCCTCTGCTCTCCTGCACCTTGTAGTCCACAGCTCATATTAAAGAGAAAGGAGGCTGACCCTTAAGAAGGCTTGGAAAGTAGAGTGTTTCCTTTTCTTTTTAAGCAGCAGGGAATGAGGCTGTTCACAAGAAGCGTAAGAAATGAACATTTGAAGAGTGAGGAGTTAATACAAAGGTAATAAAATATTGTATATTTGTGAGTAAAAGAAAAATGTGTCCCCTTGAAACTTGCACTCGGAGGAATCTGAACTGAGTTAATCAATCACCAGACTATTGACAGGAGGGAGAAAAACCAAAAAGACTTGTCAGCAAGAGGCTGGCAAAGGAGGCAGAGGGAGAGCTGGACATGCCACTCCACTTTGTCTAAACCACTGAGGACAGATTCAGCTAAATTAATTCCACACAGCAGCGTCCTACTCCACACAGCTCAGCTGAGTTCCTCAGGCTAAAGATGTTGCTTGTCCAACTTCTATTATCCTTAGTTATAAAATCAGAGAACATGGACTTGACTTGCTGTGGTCAATGACATTGCAAGACGTTCTCTCTCCCTTCTTCAGCAGCAATGCACTCTCAGCCCCCATAAGTGTTGTCAGAAAAGTGGAAGGATATTTGCAAAGCAAAGGGTAAAAACTGCCAAAAAAGTCAAAGCCCATACACTTCTCCCCATTACAGGCACAATCCCCTGAAGGAAGAGACTGTGGGAAAACAGGAGCTGCTTCTCTCTCTGACAGAGAGAGGATTGACGGATCCTGTATTTATTTTTAAAATAATGCCTAACTAAGCATCATTAGTCACCCATCATCCATATTTCTCTCCATAAATGAGAGTGCATGAAGCTATAGAGTCTCCAGAGAAAGCAATTACAATATTAATTTCAACTAAATGACAACTAGGAAAGAGGGGAAAAAAAAATCAGCTAGTTGGAGTTCAGTTCTCTTAGATGCTGGTTATGAAAACAACTTCACAAACATTGCAAACCAGCACTCACCAGTGTAATCCTTAAATGAGCTCCCTGGAAGGCTCTGCAAAGAGCAATATCCATGTAGGAATACATTCAGCCTAATGAACATGCAAGTCTTCAAGGCTGTCAAGACACAAGGGTTTGCCCACGAAATAGGCTGGATCCTTGGCAGGGGGGATGTGCATCCAGGGATTTCTGCACTGAAATCCAAGGAGATATATGTTATAACCCCACTCGATGGGCCATGACCCCTCCCATGCCACTGGGTGTTGTCCAAAGGCTCCCTGAAATTCTAAATGACCCTTGCCTTTAAAATCTCACAGGCTCCTCAAAGTCATGGTTGGAAAGGACTACAGGAGATCACAACTTCACCTCTCGAAGTAAAGCTCTTCATGCTGGCTTAAGTAAACTACGGCTTTTTTCTGGTTAAGTCCTGAAAATCCCCAAGGATGGAGCTTTTTCAGCTCCCTGGGCAGCAGCTCCAGCACTGTGGGAAGGATATTTGGGGAAAGGGCTCCTCATCCTCGCCTAAACTGGAGAGCTGAAGGAAATCTCGTAACTCACTCCAGCTTTGAAGGAGCGTGGAGGGCAAAGCCCCAGCGCTCTGGCTGCCTCCTCAGCTTCCCCCGCTGCTGGCAGGGGCAGAGCTGTGTCACCACACTCAACCAAGAGCTCTGTCACCCCCAAAACCACGGGGAGCCTCTCCCTAGTTTAGACTTGAGGCCAAATTCTTCGGGCTTGAAATGGCAACAGTATAAAACCTGCCTAGTTAATTTGTTCAATAATGGGGACCAATTATATACCGTGAATGTTTCCTTTGTGAGTTATTCTCCTTCTCAACAGACATACTACGGTGTCCCATCCTCAGAACAACACCAAATACTTTATCCCAATTTTATAGCTGTCAAATACACGCTGAAATATGTCCCTGCAAACAGCAAGGAGATTGATGTGATGCTGTATTTTAACTACACCGGCTGGTTCTTGACTTGGGTTCTGTGTTTTGCTTTACAGCAAAGTAATGCCCACTACAAACCAGAATTATTCTGAAAGAACATAGCAAAAAAGGAAAAGAAAAAACAAAACCACAATTGAAAGGGCTCTTTTGAAAGATTTCAAGGGATTCCCATTTCAAACCAGCCTCTTAGATCACCAAAGCCTGCTTAAAAGTCATCTTCAAAAGGAGAAACAAACAAAGCCAAACAACCCTGGATTGCAGAGAGCTTCAGGAGCTTCTAAATATCCATTATTTTTCATGGAATTTGCCCTTCCTTCCAAGACTGCAAATGCCTCAGTGCCTCTGCTGGCTTAAATGACACCTGGCTGAACAAAATTCTGGGATCCAGGGCAGCTGGGAGACTTTGGAGCCTGCATTTTGCAGGAGCTGCGTGATATTTGCCGTTGGCTTGGGAAATAAGGGTAAAAGCTGCTTCCTTCTCCATCCTTGTCATAGAACAGCACCCAAATGAAGATGTAAATATAAGCAGCCAAATAGGGGTTGTATCCCATTTCTTGAAACTTCTGTCTGCCTTCAGATCTGACAGACTCAAGTTTCTGACCCCAATTAAGCAGCTTCATCTCCATCCCTCAATCCAGGAAACAAATAGGTAGAAGGGACTACCATATGTTTTGGGTTTCAGTTCATTAAATCCTTGATCATGCAAAACCTTTCAAGAGTTACTACCCCATAAAATTCATCCAAAGCTCCAGTTTGTGTTGTTTAGAAGAATCTTATTAAACACTTTCTCCAAAGAAATATTCCAACCTTTTGAGAATCAGCATGACACTCCAATGAATTATTCATGCAAGGCTCTGCAAGATGGGCAAGTTTCCTGCCAAGACGTGCACAGTGAGGGGTGTTATAAAACTGAAATTGGAACGTGGAGAGAAGCGATGGAAAAGATTTCAAAGATCATCTCTGTTGAAAAAAAAAAAAATCAACCCACAACTTCAGACCTTTAAACTTGCTTCTTCACAGGAGAAAGCCTCCTAAATGTCCTGCTTCACATCCACTCCCAGATTCCTCAATTTCAGGATGTGCTCACAGAGACGTGCCTTTAAGTGAAGCCACCAAGTGATGGAGGTGGGATTTCTGAGACTCCTTGGCACAGTTCATTCCAATGATTCCTAACGAGGCTGAATAGCAGGACACTCTGAAGGTTCCCTGGCCATCTTTGTGTTCCAGCAGCCCAGAAACCCCCTTGCCCTGAGCTGGTCCCACGGTGTGGGCAGCAGGACAGGGGGGGATTCTGCCCCGCTGCCCCCCAGTTGAGACCCCACCTGCAGAGCTGCTCCAGCCCTGGGGACCAGCACAGGGAGGACATGGAGCTGCTGGAGAGTCCAGAGGAGGCACCAGGATGGTCAGAGGGCTGGAGCAGCTCTGCTGGGAGGAAAGGCTGAGAGAGCTGGGATTGTTCATCCTGAAGAAAGGAAGGCTTTGGGGGGACCTCATTGTGATCTTCTAGTGCTTGGAGGGGCTCCAAGATTGAGAGAGACTATTGACAAGGGCCTGGAGTGACAGGACAAGGGGGAATGGCTTCAAACTGATATTGGGAAGGGATTCCTCCCTGGGAGGGTGGGCAGGCCCTGGCACAGGGTGCCCAGAGAAGCTGTGGCTGCCCCTGGATCCCTGGGAATGTCCAAGACCAGGTTGGACGGGGCTTGGAGCACCCTGGGCTGGTGGAAGGTGTCCCTGCCCATGGCAGGGGGTGGCACTGGATGGGTTTTAAGGTCCCTTCCAGCCTAAGCCGTTCTATCATTCATGGAGGCACTACCTGGTGACACCACAGGGCTCTTCCTAAATCACAGGCAGAGGAGGGGCAGCCACCACTAATGCAAAGCAACTCAGCGCCACCTCTCCTTGTTTTGGTGGCTGCACGAGGGCAAGGAAAGCCTCGTAAGCACAGAGTCAATGTGAGGGATTGCTGAGCACATTTTAATAATTAATTCCACAAATAAGCAGAGTCTACTTTAATTCCACCTTAGACAGCATTGCTGTCTCAGTGAAGGAAACTGCAAACTCTTCTGTTACCGTACCCAACCCTGACACTTTGGAAACATTACAAAAGCAGCAGGAATGTAATGAAAAATATATATAGTGCTGAGAGTTCTGAGCTATCCAAAGTGCTCTTCAAGATCCTGCAGATAACCTTTAGGGAATCATCCCAACAGCTCTGTCATATAAAGTTACATTAAATGACTGCACATCCCGCTGCGATTGAAAAGTCATGCCCAAAAATGCTGATCAGTTTGATTGGACATGGATTCGGTTCCAGTGCCTTAACAGGCCTGTAAAGAACAGCTTAGGAAAGAAAACTAGAATAACTAAACCCACCAAAGCGATCCTGCTCCCATGTTTCAAACAGAAATGTAATGGAATTATTTATCTGTAAAGGAACTGCTAAGAGGATCCAGGGGGGAAAAAAAGTGTTTGTAACGCTCTGTTTTCCTTCAACTAAGATAAAAAGTTGTTTTGTCCTGTATTTTGACTTCTCCAAAGTTTCTATAAAGCCCTTCTGCATCAGCATCCCCGCGGCTAAAACCACAACACTGCTTTGCAAAGCCCTGACACGTGGCCACGTTTGGGCCGAGGAGAATTCCACGCTCACAGAGCGGAGGAGATGGGTACTTCTGGTAAGTGAAGGAATGTTTCTACATTTTCCCAGCTGCCTCCCCAAAAAATAAGGTTTTGAAACTCCTTTACAGTTTCCCAATACAGGCCCTGTTCTCTTTTGATAGGGCTATGATTTTTTTCCCTCTCTTTTTCCTGGAGGGAGCGGATTTCATGTTGGGAAATTGCATGTATTTGTGGGAGCAGCCTCTTCACCGGATCCAGTCCTGCTCCCAGGGTGGAGGGAATACACCTTGGGAAGAAAGTAAAGCCTTTTCAGCAGGAGGAGGTCACAAAGTTATTTCTCTGGTGCGTGAAAATTCCCAGCCCTATTCCAGTTCCAAAACAGACACACCACCCATGAGCTTTCCTTATAGGAGAAAAGCTGCATTTCCTTACAATTTCTTTGCATTTTGAGCAAAAAAGGATTTAGAAAGTGGCTTCTTATTGTGGCAGGTGCAGTTTTTATTCCTGCTGCTCTGAAACGCTGCACTTGAAAGTTATACTCAGATTGTACTGAGGATCCTTTTTCTGAGATAAGACCTTTGGCATTTCTTTGAGATCAAGTCACATAAGAAGAGGAGGTTATAAATATGTGTTACAGAGCTGGCCCAGCCTAAAATATATTCTGCAAATACATCTTACACTTCTGTAAATAAGGTTACTGCGCATAATCCCACAGGTTTCAGTATTATATGTACATAATAAAGCTTAAGATCTTATTCAATTTCCAGGTATTTTGAAGAGGAAAGCTACTGGCAGATTCTCAAGGGCCAAATATTTCATTCAAAGGCGAGGAGTTATTATCATACTCTGAATAGATACAGTAGTTAGTTTGTACAGCATCTCATAAAAGGGTAATTTGCAGACTTGAGGAGAAAAAGAAATGCTTTAAGGAACACAGGGAATATTTATGTAGCTACACAAATTACTTGGCTGAGTATTATTTTAGGAACTATTCTAGAGACTTATTTTAGAAACTGAAATTACTCCCTACAATGTAACTTTTGCCATTATTATTATTATCTCTTGCACTTCAAGATATTAAATCCCGGCCTTGAAATTTGGCTCATGAACATGCAATTATGATTAAAGTACTTCATCTTCTTGGCCCCTTAATTTATCACAATACCCAGTCAAATTCCACACAAAGTCTGCAACAAATGGAGCTGGCCCAGGTAACCTCAGTACAAATGCAGCCACAGGGTGAGCACATCCTCATTTTCTTCCAGCCACAACACCCCCTCTGCTTAATACATAGTTTTGGATCTTGAGCAATACGCTGTAAATAGCACATGAATCAAATTATATAAAAAAATGAAGTGATTTTCACATTTTCAAACCAATTGTGAAAATAAATTTAGTTATTAACGTTAAAGAAACGTGTTTTTCCCATGCTTAGTCACATTTGCTCAAGGTAATGTTTTCATTCCTTCTCTGCTGCATTTCCCTGAACAAGCTGTCTTTCAGAAGAACATAAAACACGTTATACCAAAGGTGATATTGCTGGAAAACTGGAAGTAGACACCAGGAAAAGATTCCAATGCCGATCACACAGGTATGCAGAAAGCCTCCAGGGCCTGAGTGTTAATATGTCCACTTTAATAATAAAGTTAATGAAAGCCATTGCTTCAGACAAGATGTGCCCATCACGGCTGCATCTTATCTATCTTTCATACGTTTAGTCAATATACAATGATGCTGAACATATCAGCGCAAACATCCCTAATTTTTTACCCTGAAAGCTAATCAATAACATTTCCTTTAGCACGCCCCAGCTTCGCCATTGGAAACCAGGAACTGGCTTTTCCTCCCTGCCCAGCGTTTGTGGCTACTAAATCTGTATCAAAACGACAGCTGAGCCTTGCAGTGCCACCTCTACGGCATGGGAAGAACCAGGAGTCATCCTGAAGATGATAACTCTTGGAAAGAGATTTTATGTGCATTAGGTGTTTTGGGGAGATTGGGATATCCCAAACACCTTCCAGGGGCTCGTGTCCCAGGAAATCACAGAGCAGGATCAGCCCAACAAGCAGCAAAGACAACCCATGTGCGGCTCAGGCTCCCTGGGCGGGCAGGGAATATCCCAGATTTCCATGGGAGCATGGATTGGCAGTCTGGGGTCCTTTGAACATGCAGGTGAAACACTCCCAAAAATCAGACGTGCCATTATTTAGTGTGTGCCACAGTAGCCAGGATATTGCAGGACAGAGATCCCAACTGGAATTTTCTGGAGCATTCAAAGCCACCGGTCCTCCATTCCTGTTCTCCTAATATTCCATTTACAGCTCCAAAATATCACCATTTCACAGGACACACAACAGAATTGACATTCCTTGGAAAGACATTTGCTGGTAGTCAATAAACTCTTTGAAGAAATCTGTATTTTATTTTCCTTCACTGCAGTTTTCCATAATGTTAAAAAAAACCCACAAAAATCAACAACAAAAAAGCCCCCAAACAGCAAAAACAAACAAAAAATGAGGTTGCATGATCAAAATTTCATATTAAATTTTTGATAATTCCTTCCCAAGGAATTCAAGTAAGACCCAGAATTCCTAAACAGAATTACAGCTCCCTGTAATTCACAGTCATTTGCTAACTGCTGTGTTTTAGCACCGACACCAGTGAAAGACAACCTGACAACACTCAAAATATGTACAGATTACAATAACGAAGACTTCATATGAAACCCCATAAAAAGTGCCTTCCATATGGTTCACAAAAACCGGGATGTCGATTCTGGGCTTGCTCAGTTATGGAAACCACATTTGCAAACATTAAAATAGTTAAATTTTATTGCTCTACCTCTTTGAGAACTTCAAAGCTGAGGACAGTGCATCAGGTGACCAGAAGACAAATATTTGTCCACACTAACCCAAACTGACTACACTTATTCTGTGAAACAATCACAGTGTGAACAGTTGCAAGGACACTTCTCTCTGCCAGGAGTGATAAAACAAATAAACACTCATTAAAAACCCAAACCAACCAAACCACCACTGTTAGATAATTAAAAATAAGAAAATAAGCATTCTTTTATCACTGAAGTTCTACAGAGAACATTAAGAACACCATTAAATTAAGATTTGTAGGATGGTGAGCACTGAGAAGAAGAAAAAAAAATAGGTATTTGTTAATGGTTTTGGGTTAAAAGTGATGTTTTCCTACCAGTTACATCCCATTGACTCGGGCTCTGTTGATTAGAAGTTAACTCAGAAATCTCACACAGCTCCACCCAAATCCATAGAATTCCATTTAGTTGCTGCTGGAATATTGATGATCAGGCCCATTAACTTCAAATGGGCACAAATTGCTTTACAAGTCAGGAGGAGGAGCCAACTCAGACTCCCAAATCCAGGCTAATTCCTGGAACCCTCCTCGGAGACTTTTAATACGTGAAGGTACCCAATAAATAGTCTAATAATCTTATTAGGAATAAAGAGAGGGAACTTCAAAGGCTTCCTTCCCTCAAGAGGGGGAAACTGGAATTTTGAAAAAGGGAATGAAAGAGTCAAAGGAGAGAGAGAGGGGGAAAGTGAATTTCTGGGAAGAAATCTCTGCAGCAAATGCAACCTGAGCAGAGCAGGTGTGAGACAAGAGGGTTGGCAGAGCCTTTGGGAGCCATTCCCACATCCAGAGCAGAATTCCAGAGTGCTTGTCTGCTGCTCCTGGGGATTGCAGCCTCACAAAGTGCTGGGAAATAAATATGGGCCGATTTGTGTGAGAAATATCGATATCAAATTTTACCTGCCTAGGAATTAAATGAAAGGTTAAAACCTTAACCTGAGGGAGAATGGTAAAATGGAGTGGGAAAACGTACTACAAAAATTGCAATCTGGAATTTTCCCCTGGGGAACGAGTTGATGGACTTTGTTTGGGTTTAATCTTCCAAGATATGGGATATGGATTTAAATTTTGAACAGAAATGTCATCTAAACCCTGAAAAGCAACTCTTCACTTAAATACCAAGTCAAACTATACTCTAAAAATGTATGCTTTTAAAAGGGAGATTTTTCAGAAGCATCTCTATTTCCACCATACCATTTTATTTCCATCTCTCTTTAACTCCTGGTGGGAAATCAGGGTAGGAGCTCCCAAGAAAAGCCAAGGCTCTGCACTGTCCACAAGCCATTCCCTACTCAGCCTCTCCTGGACTGTAGGATTTTTAGGATTTTTTTTTTTTTCCTAAAGGCATTGGCAGTTCCTTTTTAAATGTAAACAATTCACAAACCCAACATTAACGTGCGAATTGTGTTGGCAACAAGTAACCCAAGTCCCCAAAACACAACAGTATTTTCATTCAGAACATCCAACAACTAATTAAAGGGGAAAACCAGGGCAGATATTGCTGTTGCTAATTTTGCCAATTAATTAAGGGATGAAAGGAAGTTAGAAAAAGAAGGGTCCAAGATTTCAACGGTTGCTTTAAAAAAAATCAGCAAGTTCATGAGTTTCTGAAGAGAATTTAAGAAAAAAAAAACCACAAAAAACTTGCTATATCTGGGAAATATTTTTAGATTTTGCAGAGTCCAGAAGCACCTGTGCACATCCCGACCTCCGGGAGAGCTGCTAAAAATAGGCTTCAATTTAGATTTACACCCCACCTTCGAAAGCAGCCGCGTAGCCTGGATGGCTGCTCAGATACCTATAAATTATGCAAGACCTTCGGCAGGAATTGCCTCCCGGCTCCGGGGTCAAACACACGCGGGCAGGCTGAGGGCTGGGGTATCGATGGTATGTGCTATTGCAGATGGCCAGTCCTCATCCCAGCCCGGGGGCACCCCTGGCACCGCTGTGGGCACCCACAGCCCACCCAGCACAGCCTCGACCAAAGCCAGCAGCAAAGCCCTCCTGCCCTGCCTCGGCCACCAGCTCCACCCTGTGCTGCAGGTAGAGCCTGCATGGGTGAAGGGCCGGTCCAAAGACCACTAAAAACCAAAAAAATCGGGAAAATTGAGATTACTGCAAAGAAATCTAACGGTGGAGATTTGCCGCAATGCCAATTCATCAGTAATTAACGAGCTCGGCACACAGCGCTCGTAGCTGAGCTCTCTGGGTCACTACGAATTCTGCCAGTGTGATCCCAGCAGGGATCATTAGAGACCTTTTGGGAAGTCCTTCACCTTCCCTCCGTGCCTTAAGCAGACTCCAGCTTTACAAGGCCGGATTGGAAAAATCTTTAATGATTCTGGTGAATTTTGCCTGAACTCTCTCTCTCTGAATTCCCAAGTGCCTTCATGAACCGTAGACAGAAAAACAGGACAGCAGCATCCCCACATGGAGTTCCCCGGTGACAGAGAGTGCCACATTCTCCCAGAGCTCTTCAGTATTCTCCTGCTGTGCTCTGCTTCCCGGGATAAAATCTCCTATCCTGCCTGTACCAGCTCCATTCATTATTCTTAGATATATGACCTTACATTTGCTGGTATGAAACACATATTGATTGAACGCTCATCTGACAGCCTTGTAATTACTCAGGTCATCCCATTTACCCTTTTTAAATAATGGCAGAACACGAGCTTTCTTCCAGCCTATTGAAACTTCCCCAGCGATCCAGGACTTATTAAAAATAAACATTAACGATCCAAAGAGTAGCTCAGCCGGCTCTTAAAAATTTTAGGTGCCAGTTAGGCAGACTTACTGATTTAACAGAGTCTGATGAGAGTAGCTGCTGTTTAACTGCCTTTTAATCACTGCTGGGATATAAATTATTCCCTCCTGTGAGGCAGCACCATCTCCCTCCTCCCTCCCTGGAGAGGACCGAGACACCAACAGCTCTGGGTCCGTCTGCAAACGGGCTGGTGCAGCTTCTTTTCACTCCTCTCTTATTTAAAGGACATTACGAAACAGGTTTAAACTCATCGGATAAGTATTTTTTCATGTTTTTTTTGTTTTACTCTGTTAAACTCATTTACATTCTCTGCTGTGCTCCTAATCACCCCACTCACCATTTGTTATGGAGCAATTAGGGATAAGGAGGAGGGGAGGAATTAAGGAAGTTTCATCATAAATTGTGCAAAACTGGATCTTTTGGAGAACAGTAAATAAATTGAGACTTTTTTCTCATTAGTACAAACCAGACATGATCAAACCATGCTTCCCTGCACTGAGCAACCACTCATTCTTCATTCAGTGACCAATCCCTGCCTTGCTGTGGAGATGGGATCTAATACAGAGCTCCTTCCTGTTGGACCTGACACACCTTGAGCTGGGGAAACATCAACCACAGCTTTTAAGAAATGCCAAGAGCAATCTCCCACCAGCCATTTGAGACCTTCTGTGTTGGCTTCTCAGAGGAAAGGACCCAGAAAAGCCACAGTTGTACAACAGCCAGGCTGGAAAAGACCTTTAAGACCGTCTAGGGTAGTGCTTGGACTAACAGTGCCAAGTCCACCCTGAACCTTGTCCCCAGGTGCCACAGCTACAGCTCTTAAGCCCCTCTGGGGATGGTACGCCACCATTTCTCTGGGCAGGCTGTTCCAATGCTTAACAATCCTTCCAATGAAGCGTTTCCCAATATATGACCTAAACCCTCCCTGGTGCAACTTGGGGCCATTCTCTCTTGCTCTGTCGCTTGTTATTTGGGAGAGGAATTCGATGTGCTTCTCTCCTCCCATAACCCCAACTCCTTCTACCCTGCGAACACACCCTGCTGGAGATCCTGTGGGATTTGTTTTCCAAGCAGGCAGGACCAGGTTGGACGGGGCTTGGAGCAAGCTGGGCTAGTGGAAGGTGTCCCCGCCCATGGAACTGGATGATCTTTAAGGTCCCTTCCAACCCAACCCATTCTATGACTGCACTGCCACCAGCTGGGGCTTCAACAACAGGTTCTCTCTTGCTGTTAAATGGAACACTTTCTTGGGTTGTTTTGACATATTTTCCATAAGATTCTGCTTTAACTCCTTTCTCTGAAATGAAGTAGAAAACAGTAAAAGCAACACTTCCATCTGTAGGTTTTACAACATTTGGCAAAGGAAAGGATCTCTGGTCCCTTTTCCCTCATCAGACGGTACCTCAAGAAGGGAGATTGTCCTCAGAGTGCCCCAGTGGCTGTGGAGATGCATTTGATACGGAGCCGAAGGCGAGCAGACTGATTATCCCACTGTGCCATGTGTGCTAAGTCAGAGACAGAACTCAGAGCAGCCAAAAGGCAAAGCTGGCCCAGTTTCTCCTCTTTCCCTCTGGGGAGAATTCAATCAAGAATTGATTAATGCTTGAATTCTCATCAAGAATTAATAAGTTCCTGATGTGGTGAAAATGAAGAGTCTCAGAGAAGCAGCTAAGCTTGTTGTTTCGTACGGGGGGAAAGAAAAAAATCGCATTTATTTGGCAACTCTGATGAGATGGCGAAGTTACAGAGAGGGGGAATTCTGAATTCCCTGAGTGCTTATGATATTTTAATGTTGTAATGAATGCATTGGCTGAAGGCAATTCCCAGGGATGCCTTGGGCTGCTTCCACCACTGTTTTCCCAAGCTTAGGTACGATGTTCAACTCCCTGCAAACACCTCTGGATAGGTACAGGCACATCCCTTCATAACCTCACTGAGGACCAGCTCCCAGTAAACGGGGACCACGGAGGCTCAAGACACCCTTGGAGTGTCTTAAATCTTGTGGCTTTCAGGAACTTTTGCATTTTACCAGGATGTTTTTTGCTATGGGAGTGACTGGAAAGGGATCCTCCAGCTCTCCTCGTCACACCTCCTGTCACAGTGTCCTCACTCCCAGGCTAACTTGCTGGAGTCCCAGTCCCACCAGGAGGAGAATATAGACCACCTTCATTAGACAGGTGGGTCTGACCTGGTGATACCTGCACAAGGGAAGCCCCAAGGATACAGGCCAACTCTGCTGGAAATCCCTCCCCCAGCTCATGCAGGAGGTGCTTAGCATCATTAGGACCAAGAGCTTGGGGGCCCAGGGAGGTGCTGAAGTTCATGGTTAAAATCCAGCTCAAAAAGTGGAGGCAGCAGAGTTTGAGCAGCTGTTATTGAGGCACAGGGAAACCTGTCAGTGAGCCCAGGAGGGACAAGGCACAGGGAAATAATACTCACAGGTGATTTCTTACAATCCCTACGGCCTCAAATCCTTCCAGAGGACACAGCCAAGGTTATAAAAGCGATTACCTGAAGACACACGGGAACAAGCAATATCCCTGGCACAATCACTCCTCGCAATTATCCTGATGCATTCCCTGGAAGAGCCCCCGTGGACGTGCAGCATCTGCCTGTCCCTCGTGTAACCACAGCAACAACTCCCTCCTTGCTCCAGAGAGGAGCAGCTGGGATGACAGCACTGAGCTGAAACACCAGGTGAACACTGCAGAAGATGAAATGCCACGTTGTGGTTGTTTCTGTTTAGCAATCAGTGGCTCTTATGAAAAGAGTTATCAAACGGTGACCACGGGGCATTAAAGAGACAAGTGGGACTTGCCTTGGCATCGCCAGCCTGGAGGGATGGGGATTGCAAAATTTAACTCAAGGTGCATCATCCTGATGGTTAAAATTAAAGTAGGACTGAATAAAATCTCATTCAAGGAAATAATTAAACTCTAGACCGTGTATCTGTCACATGCAGGGAAAGAGTTTGTTCTGTTTCATCTTATTTTACTGCTCATTTTAGGGTGGGAACCAGAGAACAGGTTTCTGTTTTATTTCGTACATTTTCTCCCGTTGCTGTGTAGACATTCATTTGTATGTTCAACAGCAGCAGGAAAACATATTCCCCAAAGCCTCTTATGGAATATGCTGAATTTCCACAGGGAAAATGCAAGGGGAAAAGAAAAGAACCTGTGCAGACATGGGGAAAAAGAGCTTAGGGGAGGACAAGTTTTAGACCAATAGAACTGGATTTTTTCCTGTCCCTACAACAAGATCAGGCCCAACACTGATCTAATTCCTCCTCAAATCTCTTTGCTTTTTCAGCAGCTTCTCAGGACTGGTTTTGTCTGAAATTCACTTAAAACAGTGGCTCCTTCAGCTGGGCAGTCTAAGCTGGACTGATGCAGGGTTCGTATAAATATGGATGTGGGTTTTGCTTTCTGTGCTCTTCTCCCTCCTCATTTCCCAGCTACAAAATAATCAGTCCACAAAAAAAGCACCAAAACCTCTGGTCAGGGAGTCAAAGGACTTCAATTTTTTTTAGAAAGGAAAAAAAAGAATTACTTAAACAGTTAATAAACTACATGAGAGAAAACACACTTATTCTTGGCCCTTGTTGCCACTCATTTTCTTCCATTTCCATGAATAAAACCGGGCCAGAAGTTGCTGAAATCCACAGCACTGCTGTTGTTGTACAGAGGACCAAATGAAGCTCCACAAGTTTCTCCATCTCCACGTGGCTGTGGATGACGAGAACGCGATATTTCTGTTCTCCCATTTTTCCAAACCAAGTTCTGGTCATTTTGAGTGGAAAGCATCACTTATAGTAACAATCCTAAAAGAAATATATATTTCTCTCTTTGCCTTCCTTATATTCGAGCAACAGAGCCCTATAGAACCTGTACCCAGATCCGCCTGGGGAGGGAGAAGCTCAACCACACCACTGTCACTGTAGTAAAGGCCATTTCCTTGTCCCCAAAATGTGTCACCGAAGGTTAAAACTAAGAAAAAAGCACAGAGTCAATACTTTCTCATCAAAACCCTCACCAAAGTACCTGAATACTGACTAAAATGAGGCACAGCAAGTACTAATGGTGATAAAGGTAAGAAATATTTAGGGATATTCTTGGTACTTCCTTTAAGACTGGAGAGATAAAATATCTTAAAGAAAAGACACAATGCTTTAAGACTAATTGAACCAATAATCAAAGGCTGTCTCTAATTCCTGGACCAGGAGGTCAATTACTGAAATAAATTTGACAGCAGATAGATGGTAACGGAGTGCAATTACCATGTAAAGACTTGATAATTGTGGCAAGAATTAGTCTGCATTTTCAGCAGCAGCAAAATCCATCCATTTTTAGTGGTTATTATCTTGATTATAAGAAGAAACGGCCTCATCTCTGTCTTGTCAAGCTGACAGAACCCTGCAGGTACAGCAGGCTCTGATAACAGCCTGATAAAATGAGCCCATGGAGTTGAAAATTCCCTTCAAAAACTGGAAACTTAAATGCCAGAGCGAGAGAAATTTCATCTTAAGAATATTCAGTGAGATGTGGACAAATTTTAGCTCACATATAATAGGGCTGAGAAATGTATATCTTTATGAGGTTTGCCAGAATTAGGCAAAATATGGGCTTTGCAGGTACTTAAATGTTCAGTTTGAAAGGCAGAGTCAGTGAGAGAGTCACAATCCTCAATATTTAAAGAAAGAGGTTGTTCTTCCATGCCCCCATGGCTTTATATAGTAAAAAAGAAGGGGGGGTTGTAACTATTTCTTTTTTAAAGATATAAAATTCTCCATAAATCACACACTGAGCCTGATGACCTTTCCTCAGTGATGTAGACTGTATTTATAAGGTTTTTTCTTATTGAAGGGAGCTAAAATGAAGTTAAATTCTTCCTCTTAGTCATAACTCTGCAGCCTTGGGAATCCAGGAGCTCAGAAAAGCTGGATTCAGGTAAATCCATGGAGATGCTGCTGCTCTGGGAGAGCGGCTGAGCCCAGCAGAGCTCAGCTCTAACTCCATGCAAAAAAAGGCAGAAAACATAGAAAATCTGGAAGTGAAGAGGTATCAGGACAGCAAACCTAATTAAGAATTAGATCATTCACATACTCAAAGTCAATAAAAAACTAAATCAAAAAGGAACAGTTTCTGGTTTTCTTTTTTCTTAGCAAAAAAGAAAACTTCAAGAAGCTTCTCAAGAACTAAAAATCCTCCAACAACTGACGGTCAAGGGAAAGGAAACAAAACAAAGACTTCCCAGCAAATAATTTCTTCCTCAAAAAACCCGACGTCAAAAAATCAATTACTCCTGATAAAGGAACAGTGAAAAAAGTGGCTTTAGCGGCTGCTGTGATGTGTCCCCACCTCTGAGAGCTCCTCCAGACCCCTGGCCCAGAGCTATTCCCCCTCCTCTTGTCACTGCCACTTCCAGATCCCTTTGCTGCCACTACTCTTGGCAACAATTATTTCCCCCCAAGAAGCTGTTTTCCAAATTAGGTGAATTACTGCACCAAACGATCTCATTTCCCTGCACTTTGTGTACATTTATTTACTTAGTGCCCTCTCCGTTCCATGCTGAGCTGGGAAAAAGCACTCTTTGCAAAATTATAAATAATTAACCACAACTCCTGCTCCACTGGAAGTTTAAATAGTCCAGGAATGTATTTTTTTCTATGCATGTTTCATATAAATTGCCACTTAGAGGAAAATGAATGCTCAAAACAGGGACTGCCTGAAGTCATAAAGGATAACACCCCTCTTACATGGCGAGCTTATTTTTATTAGAAGCTGCATTTATGCTTTTAAGTTTTTAAGAAATAACCACAGATGTACTCCTTTAAAAAGAAACACAGTCTCATGAGTCCAGCCACCTGCAGAGGAGGGACAGACCCAAGCGATTCCTGGGTTAAATCCCACACCGGGACCAGGCTCAGGGAGGTCTCCACCCCAGTAACACGCTGGTGAGAGCCTGGCCACCTGCACAGATCTTTGCATCACCCAGAGGAGCTGGGGGAACTGTTTGGGGCAAATTGTCATGTTTTCAGCTAAATATTCAGCCTCAGCTTTCCCATGAGGACCACGTGCCCTGGGATGCCTGACCCAGCACTCTGTGGCTCACACACCCCAGTGATGGAGCTGGGGATGCAGCAAAGCTCACACTCTGCTCTGAGTCTCTCCTCTCCCAGACAGGAAAATTTATCACCAGGAGCCTCAAAACCTGCAGGTCAACCTCATCCGTTTCTCTTTTAACATAGAAAATGTTTCAATGTGGGGGGTTTTTTTAAGCACCAAAAAGTCTGGAACAGCTCAGACAGTTCAATCCATGGCAAGCTCGAAATGCCAGGTGTGGAACCCACCTTCCACCATAGGCTGAGGAAGAACAAACCAGGCTAGAAGTCTTCCCAGTCCAGGGATAGAGGAGTGGAGGGATAACGCAGACAAATCCTGATGGAGAGTCAGGAGGAAGAAGAAATAAAACACTCAGGGACAGCAACAGGTTTGTTCCAGAGGAAACACAGCAGAGCAGCCACATCTTCCAGCAGAAAAAGGGCAAAACCCCACAGCACGTGCTGCAAACCAGCCCTAACGCAGCAAAACTCTTTGGTTGGGATCACAGCCCTCCTAGGACTCCCCACCAAGGCCTCCTGATCTCCTCACCAGGAAAAGGCAGTGCCAAACCCATTTTCCATCTCACCTGGATGCCTGGGACGCTCCTCCACAGATGTTTTTTCTGCAGCTCCACCTCCAACCCAGCGAAGACTCAGGAGACTCAGCTCCAGTCCTGCTGGAACATCCCTGCAGGGCTTCCCTACCCCAGAGGGGATGAGATCACTGCAGCCCAAAAATTGAAAGGCAAGGCTGATTGGTTGTCAGGATAATTAGTAAAGAGGTTCCTCCTGTGTGGCATTTCCTTCAGGAGGAACAATTAAAACCAAGGCAATTCTTCTGTTCCCCCCGGTCCTGTGCCAGCCACAGCTGCCCGGGGCTCCCCACCCTCCCACTTTTCCTCACAGCTCCATCCCAGGAGAAGCACAGCTGCCAAAGCCATCAGATTTTAGAGGTTTCAGTCAAGCAAAGCGAAGCAATCTCAAGCCAAGGCCTCCCAAACAAAACCAGGTGGTACAAGCAAAAAAAAAAAGCTGGAGACGGGGCATTGCTGCCTGTGTTCTGCTTTGAAAGTTTCCTGCCCTACTAGTCAAAAAAAAAAAAAAAAATATGGGGAGGAACATGCTGAAACTTTCAGGCTGGGCTTGATATTCAGCTTAGGAGTACAAAACCTACAGGAAAAAAAAATGGAAATGCAGAGAGTGGTGTTTTTTTCCAGAAATGCCCCTTTCTGCAGGCAGTGCCCGGGGGGGCACAGCTCTTCTAGGCAGGTTTAGCCACACCACGGGCTTCGAGCATGGCAAAACCAACACACAGGTCTTGTTCGATGAGGCTCAGAAACCTGCAGAGCTCAGACATTCGCAAGGAGTGTGAGACTGCTGGTATTTCCCTCTGGGGGACTGACTGAGTCCTCTGCATTTCAAGCTTATTAACAGACGCTGGAAGTCAAAAAGCGATGACATTTCGTTGCAAGGCTGGAGAGCAGAATGAAATGTTTGAACATTAGGAGCACTACTCTGCCCCCAAACCAGTTCTAATAATGCCAACTGTATATTAAAAGCAAAATACCGACTAAAAATATATGGGTGCCCTATTTTATGCCGAAGCTTTGGTGGGCTGGGTGTCGGCAGAGGCTGCGGGATGCGCCGGGCTGGGATGTGACAGCCACACACCCGACGGTGGCAGCAGCATCTCTGTTCTCACTCCAGTGAAGCACATGATTGTAAGAAAAGTGTAAATCTCGTTATTCCTGAGCATGAGTAACAAAAAAAAACCCCCTTGGGATGCCCTTGATGCCTTGCTGAAAGGTGAACGCCAGTTAGTTAGCACGGTCCTGCCCGGATCTGCTTTCCCACTGAATGGATCCAGGAGTTCTTGCAGGGGAGGAATGCATTTAAAAAGCCCTGAAACCTTCCTGCTAAAGTGAAGCAGCTAAAAACATGTGGCAAAAACATTTTAATAGATATATATTGTGTGAAATACCCTCCAAATGGCACAGAAATCGCTCCAGGGTGGCAAACCAGGGATTATTCTGTGTCTGAGCACTTTGTCTCACACTTGGCATCAACTACGTCTTTTGGATTCCCATTAAACACTTTCAAAAATAAATTGATTTTGCAGTATCAGCTGCCATGGATTTATCTGCTGGCTCTTCATGAGCCCTCAGTTTGAATGTTTCAGGTACCGGGTGGGTGTGTCTCGGGGCATCACACGCAGAACCTTCTTCATGGACAGATTAGAATTAAAAAAAATGGTAATATAACACTGAATATTGTGGTGAGAGGAGGGACAGGATGAGCATTTTAATACTCTGCAACAACAAACCTAAGATATTTTGCTCTTTGCATATGTCCCTTGGCAGGAATTTTGCTCTTCTCCCATTTCCCTTGTCAAACGAAGCACAATTGTCACACTTCTGTATGATGAATGCATGTAGATTTCAGACTTTAAGCACAAGTGTAGTTTGTAATGAATATATATATATTTCAGACATCAAGCAGAAGTGCAGCTTTCCCTAATTAAGGGATAAGAATAGCCGTGCCTGGGTATTTCTACAATTTATTTCCATTATGAAACAAATAACATTTTTGATATTCATAACAGTGCCAATATTCTGGTGATCTTTACTGAAGAGGAGCAGAAATTCACCCTGCTGATGTTTATGGGGGTATTCTACCATGTTGAACTGGATCAGCTCAAAACTCAAAGTAGAAATTTGTCTTTCAAGTCATCGCTAAGTGTATTTTAAGGCTGGATAATGTTATTTTTGTAGGTTTTCCACATGCCACAGCTTAGAGCTCTGTGTGCTGTGGGTTCAGTGCTGTTAACAGAGGAGATAAAGCACGTAAGAGATGCTGACAGTACCTGGGGGTGATGGTTTGGTCCAGGAGGTGACCAGAACATGGAATTAATGAGGTATTTGAATTCAGGGTGTTTGAGGCTCGGGTTCATCCTGTCCCAGTGTTGTATCCAGACGGGTTTTGGTGTCCAAAAGTCCCAGTGAAAGCCAAGGGCAGGTCTACCAAAAAACCCCGGCACAGGCTACAAGAGAGGGCTGTGCGTGACAATTAAACCAGATCCCCAGAAAATAAATTATATCAGGTGAAAGAAACCAAACAAAAGAGAAACTCGCTGATTACACCCAAGGCTTTTGAAGATTACATCAAGTCAAACTTTTATTAGCAAAGTTGTATTTCATGTAAAATGAAAATATCTTTTCAAACCATACGTGCACACCTGCGTGGTACAAACAGCAACTACAGTACAACACGGTCCTCTAAACTTTAATCAATGCACACTAACATTTAGCTCCAAGAAAGTAACCTCGGGACGGTGACACCACATTTGCTTTGATCTTTTCTCCTCGTGAAATTACAAAGCGTCTCGTTGAAAGGAAGAAGAAGAAGAAGAATAAAAAAAAGAGACAGTGTGCTTTGGCTCCAACCCGCCCAGGGGTTCCTGCCTGAAAGCAGAACAAATCAGTGCAGATCACTTGAGATTTTCCAGGAGAGAGCCGGAGCTGCAATGTAAACATGTCCTGGTACCCCGACGCTTTGTACATCGCTATTTTGAAATCCTAAGCATTGACAGAGGTGCAGCTGAGGGCTCGATCCATTGGCAAAGAAAGGGAATTTTCCGTGAAGAACTTCCTTTCTTTATATCTGTTTTCAAAGTTCCAATAATCTCAATATACCTCTCCTCTGCAAAATGATGACGATAAAAATGATGAGGTTTCGTTTCAGAGCTCAAGGATCACTGAATGTTATTCTCACTTTTGTTCACAAAACGTGGGGTTACTGTTTAAAAAACCCCACCTTTTTATATAGAAAGATTGTGCTAATGTTTGTTTCCATCTCAAAAATAACACGGGCCTGGCCGCTTTTATTGAAACCTCTCATGCACTGGATCGACCCACTCAGTCAATGGAAGCAGTTACCAGGAAAAGAGCTACTCATTAAAATCTGTGGAACATGAACAAATATCAATCATTAAATGATATTCTAATTCGATCCATTTAAGATGTGAGTTACAAACAACGTTTTTAAAACTTTTTTATACATGACCACTTGATTTTTTCAAGAGGGGAAATTCATTTTCGGGTTTGATTCTTAATTCTGCTCTTCCTAAAGGTCCAAACCCAGCAGGGCTTTGGTAGCCAATTTTCCTGCTGAACTGCAGAGAATGGAGGATTTCTGGAGATTGGATCCCCAAATTTTGCCAGAGAAGGAAGGTGGGGCCATTCCTACAAGTTCTTGATTGTGTAATTACATTATATATATATATAAATATATATATTAATTAAAGAAAAAAGTAGTTCTGGGATCCCAGTCCATACCAAAGCAGTATCACTGCTCTGTGAATCCAAATAGTTCATTTGGGAGAAAGGGTGGAGATTTTTTTTCCCATTATTTAAGAAGAGCTGATTTTATTTGTTCACTCTTATGCACAGACAGAACTGCACAACTTTTTGAGTACCACCCATCCCTCTCTCCATTCCAGAGGCTGACAAATCCACCAAGCTGGATGAGTGGGGCCAGGGGAAATGCCTCCTCCCTGCTGGTTGGTATCTAATCCTGGGCTGACTCAGATATCAAACCTGAAAGTGTCATTTCCCCTCTCAAAGGCAAAGTGTAACACACCCAAATGGAACCAGACCCAGCCATGGGACGAGATTATCAATAATTCCCTCTCCAGCTCCTTCTGCTCCCACAGCTGGACTCCCTCTTCCCAGCGGGCAGGCTGAAATCCCTGCTAGGTATTCATTAAGGAAATCACCACAGATTTCATCAGCTAATTTTAATAAACACTCCCATCCAGAGGGGGAAAAAACCCGACAAAGCCACAACAAAAGATTTAATGCAGAATTTCAGAACGTGCTGGGATTTTGGGGCTGTGCTGTGCAGGAGGAGTTGGACTTCCATGAACTTATGGGGCCCTTCCAGCTCAGGATATTCCACGATTCTATGATGTGAGGTAAAGTTGGAGATGCTTTTTATTGAGCTACGTGGCCACAATTCCTCTCACCTGTAACATTTATAGAAAAAAAAACGCAGCCCAACTCCTTGCAATGACAAAAAACTCCTCAGGAAAACCTCTCTTTGCTCCATTAATTTACTCTTGAAAGAAAATCCCTAAAAAACCATCAGCGTCCTGCACTTTCCAAGGCACATTTGATGAGCTGTGCCCTTGGAGCAGAAAATGAAACCCCAGCGAGGGGGAAAACAGGGAAATAAGTGATTGGGGAGGAGAAAACAGCTCAGGTGAGTGAGTTTTCCTGGGAGTTTGAGCCATTTGTTTAATATTCATGGGGCGTGTTCCTCAACAGTCCGTGTGCACTGCACAGGTTGCACTGCGCATCTTTCCCTCCCTGCTTGAATTTCACGCCCTGAGGCGACGTGAAACACCAACACAAAGATTTAAGGACCCGAATTCAAATTTTCATCGGGAAAGCAGCCCTCCCAGCGCATCACAGGGCTGTCCTAAACACCTCCCAGCAGCAGCTGAGCAAGTGGCAGCGCGGGGGATTCATATTCATTATTCC
Organism: Sclerurus mexicanus; assembly: GCA_013396755.1. Classification (NCBI taxonomy): domain Eukaryota; kingdom Metazoa; phylum Chordata; class Aves; order Passeriformes; family Furnariidae; genus Sclerurus; species Sclerurus mexicanus. The sequence goes on along the minus strand of VWZF01005839.1, from coordinate 2,567,566 downwards.
GTAATTTGACGCTCACTAATAGAAGCCGAAACGTGGGTCTGTTTAACAGAGGCATTGGCTGGGAAGAGCCTTCCAGCTCATCTGCAGTGACCCGAAGCACAGGGATGTGGGTGAGCGTGTGAACCCTTTCCCCAGCCCAGAGGGGTCAGTGAGGATTTCGGGGAGCCACCCCGATTTTATTCCCATTTCAAAGACCCTTGATCAGTGCAGATGATTCCTAATGGAAATACATTAAAACCAGCCCAAAGCTCAGTGCTTAGATTTTATCTGGCTCGGGCTGCAGCAGACACGAGTCAGCAGATAAAGATGCTGCTGGGAAATGTCTCTGTTGACAAGTTGCCAATTTTCCCGCGTCTCCAATTGTGCGCTCCCTCCTTTTGAAAAGGAAGATTTGGTTTTTCCCCAAATGAAAGTGTCCCTGTTTGCGTGGAGTGAAATACAGGAAATAAAACTTCATAAAAAGTGAATGACTTGGGTAACTGAAGTAGTGTGGGGTGAGTTTTGATTCAGGGCAGGTTTCCACTCCTCATTTTTCTACTCTTATACACAGCCTGGGTGGCGCTTTCAGGTTGGCTGCTTGGGGCTTGGTTTTCCCCAACAGAGGTTACACGGAAGGCCCCTAAAAGCTAAAGCTGAACAAAAAGAGAGGCAGAGAGATGCAGACACATCTGGCACCAAAAGCTTCCAGCAATTGCCAAGCTCTGAGGAGCAGCCCCAGCGCAAGGGGAGCTGGGTGGGATCCACAGCCTTTCCACTGGGAACAACCTGCATTTCTGTGGGCAACTAACTGGGCTTAATTGTAGCCCTTACTGGCAACCCAGAACCACATGAGTAATTCTCGTTTCCTCTCCTCTTCCTCGGAAATTATGGAGCCCAGGAAGGAGCCATTGGGGATATTTGCCTAAGTACTATCAGGATGCAAAAGAGCTTTTAGGATCCATTCCTCCTGCAGGAACTGTTAAAAAAGAGTATAATGGAAGTGCAAAAAATGAAGGCATATTGATACTCTACTCAACAATACAAATGCTATTAAAGAGATTCAGGAGGTTCCAATACAAAAAGATCAAGAAAATGTGCTGTACAGCTTTGCTGAGTTAGTGTTGGAGAGGCAAAGAGCCAGATTTAAACCAGCATTCAGTCCACAAAATATAAGAGAAACTCTACCATAATATTTCCTCTTTGCTTTCGCTTTTGTTTATTTAACAGTGAACAGCTTGAAAATAAACGATCTCTTGAAAGTCAGGTAGGTCTAGTTTCGGTGATACTGGAAAAGTGTGAGATTGGGATGACTGGAATACAGAAAACTCCCTCTGAAAACTAGATTTGCCGGTCCAAACTCATATTGAGAAGCAATTCTATTCATTCTACACAGCTATACAGACCCATGCTAGCAACATGTCTCATTTAAAATGAACCAAGGCTGAGCTTTACTTGTGTCAATATTAATACCATATGTACAACGTCTCCATGAAATGTTTGCTAGCTCACAAATATACAGATATGAGACAGACAACAAGTACTTTGCTTAGAAATGCAGCTTGCAGAGACTGGGGAGAACAAATTAAAACACTTTTGAGTGATGATGGATGGGAACCCTGTTTTGCCTTGCCACAGGAAAGATGCTGCAGCTTAATTTATTTAAGGAAATAGTGCCAGCTACTGGGCAGCAGCTTCATCCACATTTTCCTGTGGATAAAGCTGCATCTCTAAGGATTGGTAATTGAAGTCAGCTGTGACCACTAAAATAATTTTTAGAGTATCATACACAAAGGAGTTTAATTCTCTAGGGAAAATGATACAATATATAGAATATATTTCTCTGGTGTTTTAAATGAGCATTTTTCTCGGTAGGATCCTTGTGCCACTTTGCAGAGTAACCCGCTGGTTTTATTTGATTTTCTTGTGTTACAACCTCTATGTTATAACGAAGGCCATGGTGCATGTGGGAATTCTACACAGAAATGTATGCCCAGAGCCACAACAGCCATACGGGGAAAAATATCTGTACAGAGAAACATATTCCAAACTTAAGAAACACCCGGGGTTTGTTAATAAGGATACAGATATAACACCGAGAAATTCTGGGTTGGTGAGACTAACACATTTTGTACAGCAAATAATTAATTGGTTTTGTTTTATTTAGAAGGAAGCACCTCAATTTAAGATGGAAAACCGGTTTTTAGTGGCAGTGACTCGTTTTTTTGTATTACCTGGATGTCAGGTTGGTCCTGACTGGCTCAACTGGCAACCTGTGCAGTGCTAATCAAGATAAATACCACAATTAAACACCAATCATTCCTGATCACACTTCAGGCGTGGAGAGGAAAAGTTGCCGTAGAACTCCCAGTACTTTCCACTGATCCTTTTTCCTTAGATCCAGAATAAGCTCCAATAAATGAACCATCTTCATTGAACATCCCATGCTCCCCTTCTCCATAATCTACCAGACTATCAGCACTCTCAGTGGCTTTAATGTCCCCGTTTAGTGACTGGAGGCTGCCTTTCAGCGGCTTTTCATCGCTGTCACTACAAAATAAAGAAACGCCTTTCCAAAAATCCTGCTTTTTCGGTGCAAGCACGCAAACTGCTCTGTTTTTTTTTAGGAGAGGGAGCGGCAAGAGGGAAGAGCAAGGGAGAAATGTCCATGTGGGTGGGACATGGAGGGTGATGCCCTACTCTGGTGTTCCTCGGACAGGTGGTGCCCACCCACCTGAGCTCCCCCCCGCCGCTCTTTATCATTATTCAACAAATTAATCGGTTAAAAAGGCAGACGTCAACGAAAACTACCCAGGTGTTTAGGTTTTTGGCCCCTTTTTGCCTCAGGCAGACAGAAGAATAGGATGGGGAAAGAAAAGGAGATGCTGGAAAGGATTTGAGGGCTCTGTTTCAACCCCTTCCAGAGAGATATTTTCAATTTACAAAAGAACGGGCAATATTGAGGACCTATTTATTTCATTTTTCTTTAGAGTGGGTGGGTAAACTGATGGGGCATCAGCTGGAGGTTTTATCTCACTGCTTTGTTAGCACCTCTTGGATTTTAAATTACTAATAAAGGTGCTTTCCCCCTTTTTTTCTGCTTTATTTTACGTTGCTGTAACTGAGGAACTTTCTCTCTGCTAAAGGGGAGGAACAGGGAAAATTCCATGATAAAGGACAGACCCTCTATCAAAATTCAGGGGAAAAAAGGGAAATTCCACTGGCTGTTCCTCCTTATGGCTCCAGAGAAGAACCAGAGCAGCCTGATTTCTCCTGACCGAATACGACATTTGGGGGGACTGGGAACACACATTAAAAGATTATATAAACCCCCCTAAATTAGGTACATAATTACTTAATTGCAGCCCTCACTGATGCCAGCTCAGTGTCAAAACCTCGGCAATGTTATCTGAGGAAGGCCAGAGAAATAAACCTGGATTTTACTTCTTCGGAATAAAACCAACACGTAAAAATATTTGCTGCTTTTCTGCACGTGGCATTTCTATTTATAAAAAAAGACAAGTTTGGATTTTAGAGGGAGAGGAGGGGGTCAGAGTTATTAACCTCAGGACTTTCTTACCTTTCTAAATATTTGTCCCATTAGAAAGCATTAAAAATTAAATAAAGATGAAATTATGCAGAAAAAAAAAAGCCCTGTTCCAGTACAAATAATGTAGTATATATAAGTGGGATTTCAACAGCAATTTTATGCCCTTAAGGCCAGCGACACCAGTTTCCACCACGGTTCTTATAATGATGCATTTTCCTCCACACCACAATTACATATTACCCTTAGTTTTAGTTATTTTAAAGCAGCCAAAGTGCTTAATTTCAGTTCTCCTACAGAGACTTCTGTAGTGGGGTTTGCTTGGGGTTTTGATATTTTTTACCATCTTTCAAACTTCTCTTTGTTTTCTTCCACAAAATGACCATTCCCCATGTTACATGACTTGGGTCTGGCTGGGATAGAAACCCATTGAAGACACAGAATTAATTCTATCACTTCAGTGGGAATTACAGCAGGAACCCAAATATCATATATATTTACATTATTCATACAATGCTAATTAAAGGGGGAAAAAAAGTGAAAAATAACCACCGATTCATCAACATTTCCTGATATCCCAGCCTGGAGGGATTGAAGTGTAGTGGATATACCTTCATATTCCTACTCTTATCCACTCCTATGAGGTTGGCTTTAAAAATGAAAAACAGCATTAACTGCATGCCAGAAAAATGTCCCAAATAATGATGGCATTTGGAAAGAAACAAAACCCCCACAAACACAAATGCTTGTGACAGCAGGTCCTATTTACCTATATTCCCCAAAGATTTCATCTTTTATTGATTGAGCTTCGGGATCTGGATGCAAATCTTCTTTTTCTTTCACTGTGCAAATAAAATAAAGGACAGATCTGTGTGTCGTGTTCCAATGGGGACATTTCTTTTCCCAGATGAACCGGGAAAACCACCTGCCATTGCCCACAGCCTGACCTAGGGCTGGCTGGACACAACCCAAGAGTTTGGGGATATTCCCTAATTTTTTAAAAGACAGCAAGTGTTTATAGGATCCTGGAATGGTTTGGGTTGGAAGGGACCTTAAGGATGATCCAGTGCCACCCCTGCCATGGGCAGGGACACCTTCCACCAGCCCAGGTTGCTCCAAGCCCCGTCCAACCTGGCCTTGGGCACTCCCAGGGATGGGGAATCTACCACCTCTCTGGGCAACCAGATTTGTACTGCAATACTTAGAATTAAATCTTTTCTCATTGCTTTAAAAACTACAGTGCTACTTTTAGCAAAATATTCTCTTTTTGAGAGTTTGGCTTCCTGTGGAAGCCCCGCCAGGGTGCCAAGCAGCAGTGAGCAGGTGGGAAGTGGGCAGGAGCCCTGCCAACAAGGGTCTTTGGCTGGATTAAACGCTGGAAGATTCAATGAGTGCTACCAAAGGCTCTCTGACCAGCACACAGCACTGTCTCACCCAGAGAGCACAGTTTCACTTGCATTCATTAAAATCCACTCCGTGGGTATTTATCAAAAGCCACAAATCCTAATTGGATGTTTGTGCTCGAGGCTTTGCTGCCCCCAGAGAGAAAAGTCTGAAGGATGTTTGTTATTACCACGTGAAAACAGCGAAAGAATGAGAAATTCATTTACCTGAATATTTTCCTCCTTTATTTCTTCGGACAAAGCAAATAGTGAGGAGCAGGAGGGTGAGCAGGGCTATGGCACACATCAGTCCAATGAACCAGCCCTGGGTGGAGATCCCGTCGTAAATGCCAGCATAGGCTTGGGGAAATGGAAGAGGGGCAAAAGGGAAGGAAATTAATCAGAGGAAAAGGGCATCAGGCTGCAATGACATGAATACATCACATGCTCTCTGCTGGATCCTAATTGAACCAGTCTATCACTACTTATTCAACTTAAATGCAGGACAGAAATATGTCGTGAGAGTGGCATTTTTGGGCTTAAGGGGAACACAGACTCCACAAGGCACAGCACAGACATTTTGGCAAGGTGATGCTGAGAGAGCAGTTGACTCACAGGATTAACACCATGCATGACAGCTGAGCAGAGAGTTGTTAAGCCTCTCATGCAAAAGCAGTTTTGAGAAAGAGAGAGAGTTAAAAGTGCCCCCGATACACGCAAATCACCAGAGTGGCCACTTAAAATGGATTGTGGCCCAGCGCTACGCTTTCAAAATGACACAGGAGGGGAAGCTGCTTTGGAAAGCTTTGGGATTGTTCCAGTGCATCAAGTCATGCACAGAACTTCAGATGTGTTTGTGCTCCCGTGGGATTCAACTGCAAGGGTCAACTCACAAATCACGGAGGAGGAGGATGATTTTGGAACACTTTCACTGCACAGTGTCAGATGGAACCTCAACATGAGTCACATTCAAAGGAAGTGTTTGTCACCTCGAAGGGTTTCATGGCTCACCTCTCCCCCTTGTCTCAATTACATCTTCAAAAATGCTATTGTTATCAACCCAATTCTTAGTCACTAGACGAACTGTATACTCAGTTCCAGGCCCAAGTGCCTCAATGGGGTGAAACTTTTGGGTGGGTTTGACTGCGTCTGAAATCTTGCCGGTCCCTTTACCTATGGAATGTACACAGTCAGGTCATATTGTTAGTGGATTCATCCAACGACAGGCCTGTGAAATGCACACTTACAAACAAGGCAAAGAACACACGCATATGACACATAAGGATTTTTTAACATTTGTCAGCAGGCAATCTGATTTTCCAAAGAGAAAAAACAAAGCATTCCCCCCTGTTTGGTTTTTAATATCCCATCAGATGAAATGAACAGCTGACCGAAGTAATCCTGATGTTTCTGAAGGGGCTGCTACATCTCCCAGGATGAAAGTTAATATTGATGGGGGATTATGGATCCCCTCTAACTGATGCGTGCTTAAAAAATTACAACTGGCAAATGGGCTTGCTGTGTAAAGATAATCTGGGGCTTGATGCTTCTCCCATTGAACTGAACTCAGCAGGGAAGCACCGGCAGCTTGTTATCTGGATATGGATTCTTATATGTCTCACAGAAAAAAAATTAACATCGGGATTTGTACCCACTTCTCTCCTGACAGTGGTTTTCCATGTCCTTTCAAACTCCACAGTGCCCGCACAAAGCACTGGAGTTTTGCTTTTAAATTGGTAGTTTGGCATTTAAATGTTCCTGACGAGTTTAATATTTGATTAAGAGGAGTTCCAGTAGCTCCAATTTTAGAGCCTTGTTGCTTGCAAACCACCTCCTGTAACCTCTGTCTGCATTCAGACTGGGGGGTGTTAAATTGGCTTTTTCAAAATAGCTTTCGTGGAGAGCAGGAAAAAAATAAGGGACATAATGCCTGGTCATGAACAGCCTGTTCATATCAGCAAGCTCAGGGTGTGTGTGACGTGGAGGGATCTCTTTAGTCAGCCAAGGGTACAACACGGGAGTGCCCCTGTCCTCGATGGCAGGAGAGAGATTGAGAGGGGCTGCACTTGATAAAAATAACTCTTTTATTGTCCTCAGTTACCCAGTTTGCCTGTTTTATCCAAAGTGGTCTAAATTAAGGATTCAGCACACAGTATCATTTGAAAACTACTCGGCCGATTAGCACCGACAGTAAAACAATGCTCATTAATACTCCAACTAGTGAACAAGCGAAGCAAGAAGCTGCTGGAGATTAAGGCTGAGTTGACAGCTGAAGGGAAAAAAATCCAAAAAGATTAAGACAAATCCAAGCACAGTCAAAGCAGCAGTTCAAGATAAGTTTTCCAAGGCAACTCTACATGTATTACAATAAGCAGTTAAATTAGTAGCCCATTGGGACCCAGAGAGAACACAGACAGCTGAAATGCTGCTGATACTGAAGCACAGCTCATTAGCATAAATTAATCCGTCTATCGGTAATTTTTGCTAAATGAAGTATGTGAAACCGAGCTATAATTTTTAATCAAACTGCAAATTAAGCGACAGGATACCACAGGTATATTTTAAGTACATGCTCTAAAATCAAGGCATCAGAAAAATGTATTTGATGGAAACATTACCTATAAAGGACCAAGAATGAACATGAACCTTCAACCCCATGTCTATTAAATGCCATAAACTGCTTATGTCTGACACGATATCCTCATGTGTACACAACACCAGGCTCCTTGGGAAGCACTTCCCCTGAATTCCTGGGAAGCAATGTGCTAAACCTGGAGCTCACTGGTAGCCACACCTCTGGTTTGCTGTGCAAATTCCTAAACCAGCTTAACCAGGCCCTGTGTCCCACCTATTTATCTCCAGCTTGTCCCAGCCTCTTCCTCCTGAATGATCAGCTCTTTAGGGAAGGGGAAAGGGGAGCTGATATGGCTGGAAAATACTCCTTTTCCTGCCCAGTTACTGCTCAGCTGTATCAGATCCTTCAGCTGTGCCACTGCCTTGGCACAAGGGGCAGCACAGGGTTTAAGGGTTTGAGCCCAGCCTGAGCTGAGACTGGGGATTTACCAATGGATCTCCATTTCCGTGGCTGTTTGCCATCACCTATCCCAAAACACTGATTTATCCCTTTAAAACTCAGAACAGGAGTCCAGTGGTGAGTGATTATGAGGTTTCTTTCCATGCCATTTCTTTCTGGTCTGTGTTAAACACTCAATACAGGACCTACAGAGGAGAAAGCTTTGCTAATTGGGGTGGGTTTGGTGGTTGGGATAGAAAAGGCGGGGTAGGATCCTGAAAAATAAAAGCAAAGATACACAGATAAGGAACAGCTCCACATCCTGAAAGGCCAGAGAGCTGCAGGAATCAGCTCAGAAAATTGAAAGCAGTTGGGTTAGGTTTTTAATCTACAAGAAGGCAGAAGGAACATTAGTAATAAAGGCATATGACCAGCACTTCTCATCTCCCCCCACTATTTATCAGCCATACCAGGGGACTTGCATGAACATTAAACACTGAACTGCAATTTTACAATATTCCTGCTGGGCTTCAGGATTTATGAGAACAACAGAACACACATTTTTTATAGAAGCTTATGGTATAAAGGGAAAAACAACAGAAACCACCCCCAAAGACTTCCAAGAGTGCTAGCTCTCCAAAAGTTAGCACATCTGTTAGAAAACATACTCAGATAAAAAAGCTGGCAGTCTAATAGCTAAATACTAATTGTGGGCAGCATCTTAATTTATAATCATACCTGTCTAAATACATCTGCTGCAGTAAATGGAGACTTGAACTTTCATTAATTTCCCCTGCTGTCTGGCTATAAAAGTGTATAAATTTGCATCCCAAGTATCCTTCATCTCCTGGGCTTTTTTAGTACAGGAGGCAATTCACGCTAAATTGGGATTATTTTAAACTATAGACATTAGTGAGCCTGTTGTACACAAAGTCTATTGAGAAGGATTTAGAGGTGAGTTAGTGATCAAGACATTTTCACCAAGATTTCAGTGGGTTCCCTTCATTGTGAGCAAATAAGGTTTGCTGGTAACAGCACCAGTGGTAACTTGTGGCTAAGGCTTTGTATTGTTCCTTTTTTACTGTGCCTATGGCAAGAGAGAGCTAAAACCACTTTTATTACAAATGGTTACCCTGGTCAGGAAGGAAAGTAGTAACCTCTGGCTAAGATTTTCAAAATCCTTTGGGAGTTACGTGCCAATTGCCATTGAAATATAATGAAACTGGGGAACTTCTATTTCTTGGCTTCACTGGAAAATAAAGCTGCAATTGGAAAGTTTCCTCCGACTGAATGTGCCATTAATACTGGAATTTCTGGACACACAGTGATAATTCTCACATGTAAGACATGTTCACTAATCCTCCAGAAACACTGGTAACAAGATGAAAAGCAGCTTTGTGTTAAAGGAGGTCTGATACAGTAAATTTATTTTTTTGCACTCATTTAAGAACATTATTTTGTGCTTTGTTTCTGAGGGCTAATGTTCCTCGGGAAATGGGCATTTTCAAGGATTAATTAATGAGTTTGTAGGTCATTTAAGAAATACTGAAAATGGAAAGACAGAGAGAAAACTCATTTTCTAAAAACACCACACTTTCTGCTGTGGAATGAAACTAAGATGAAACCACAGAAATGAAACTATTATTTATTTTGCAGTGCAATGCAAGCATCCTTTTGCCCAGATTCTTCATGACTGCCCCCAGTGTTTTAATCAACAAATGATGAAGACCTTGGGTTGCCTATCAGAGTTTCACTTTGCCCATGTTTAAGACCTGTCATAAGACCTTTTATTCATTTCTAAGATCACAGAGATGTGAGAGATGGTCCTTCCCTATCACTGCCCACTCACTGAACTTTTCTAAAGTCTTTCTGACTCAAAGCAATTAGAGATTTATTTACAGAGGAAGATGCTGCAGTTGTAGAGAAAGGGGATGAACCACCCAGGGGAGGTTTGGGTTGGATATTATGAAAGATTTCTTCATGGAAAGGGCTCTCCGGCCCTGGCACGGCTGCCCAGGGCAGTGGTGGAGTCCCAAACCCTGGAGGGGTGTAAAAGCCATGTAGACGTGACACTTGGGGACATGGGTTAGTGGTGGAATCTGGCAGTGCTGGGGGAACAGTTGGACTCAGTAATCTCAAAGTACTTTTCCAGCCTATATGACTCTGTGACTCCACCCATTTATCTATACAGGGCACAATATTTATGTAATCGTTATAAATTTTTTTTTACTAAATTCAGTTATTCATGCTACTGCAAACTCACCATCAAGAAATGGGCTACGCAGAAATTGCAGCCTGGCAGAACGATCATTTAAAGCAAAGCAATTTGCCCTGCACAGCCTTGCTTTCAGGGGTGTTACATTCATACTCACATAGGTACATATTTAAAAAAAGAGATGGATTTTTATATCTGATTCCCAACTATAACAACAGGGATAGCTCCAAATAAATGAAAGCAGCAGCAGAGATGCAGATCAAGTACATTGATGACAAAATGTGAATGAATCCAGAGCTCCCACCTCAACATCTCCACTTTCCTGGCAGAATATTGTGAAATACCCATGGCAAAGGCTGTATTACTGCAGGGGAAGTTATTCAAAGCCTTAAAATGAACAACTAGAGCTTTATGGTTTTATTATTAAACTGGAAAAGAGTGGATATAGGACCTCTGAATCAAAACCCAAAGCGCTCTATCACAGAGTTTCATTTCAGAGGGCACCACATTTTATATCTGTCATTTATGTGGGTCATTTTGAATGATAAACTTTGACTTCTGAAATCACTCCCTTTCCTCAAAAAGAGAGATTGGTTTAATTTTGGGCAATGGCTTCGCTTAACACACCACAGCTTAAAACCCCAAGAAGGTCACTGAAAAGAGTGATTTTTTTTTTTTCAGCCTATCATGTTTAGTTGAAAAATATCTGAACAATTTAGGTAGCAAATAATGACACAGAACTCTAATGGCACCTCAGTGACAGATGCAGTGCCCTAATTTAGCGTGGCTTGAGAACCAGCAAGGAGTCACATAAATCACAGAACTGGACCCTTGCAGCTTTTATTAATTACCCTACTCTATTCCAAGAGCAACAAGAATCAGTTGTTGCCACTGCTGGAACAAAGTCTGAGGAAAGAAGAGAACAAAAGAAATGGCAACATTCTCATCCTTTCAAGCACAACAGTTAGGGATGCATCTCACGAACCCTGGCAAGGTTATTCCAAGAAGTTATAGATGTTCCAGTGGTCAAAACACATCATCCTGCCCAGTGCAGGCCAGCAAAGGTACCTGATGAGGGGGAGTGGTCTATTTGTAGCTTGGGGAAAAACAATCCTTTCATTTCCTTAATGAAGAATAAGTTTTAAATCACGGTGATTCACAGTTCCTACTATTAATAGACTGATTGTTAGTACTAGCGTGCTATAGTGAGACTGGAGGCTACAAGAGAGCTGAGGAGGAGTTTTACTACTTGAGAAAACAAGTGGTAGTTCACAACTGGATCCTGAACCGGGACATGATGAGTTTAAATTACTTTTCAAATATTTTACTAATAACCGAATTCTGCAACTTAGAAGTCCAACAGGACATTGTGCAACAAGGACCATTTTCCTATTTTATACCCACATTGCTCCAGACTGTTATCTTTGCTGAAAATGATGAAGCCAGGACTCCTTTGCTTATCACATTCTCTTTCTCCTTCCCTGTGATAAGTGCCCAGCAATGGTTTCTAATGAATAGCAAGGACCTGCTCCTCGGAGTTGTGGAGTTCTCAGACTTGCTGAGCACAGTACATTTGATTTCAGCTGAATGTGAAAGATGAGCTACCAGAGCACTTGCCATTCTCCTTTAAATCACTGAATATCAGTGTTTCAGGATAGGGTATAAGTGGCACACAAATGTTCACTCCCAGTCCCTGATAAAATAGTAATAAATAATGGATCAAATACTCCGCAGTCACTTTGTGTTCATCTGGATTTTCCATGTCAAACAGCTGACCCTGATGTTGCTGCAAGTCCCTCATCTTCATGGAAGGGCAGAATTTGGTTTTGTACTAGTACTGAGAACAGATAATCTGCACCTTCAATTTTCTGTTCATGACTAAATGCTATTCACTAGTTCTAGGAAGGCTTAAAGAGTTGATCGGTGGGAGCAGAATCAAGACTGTAGAGCAAAATGAAACAGATAAGCTCTGCTTGTCTGAAGAGCTGCATGGCTACATTAAAAAGTTCATTGATTGTTCTTGTGGAAAGAAAAACAAATTTATTCCCTCTAATTACAAAGGAAATGTCAAGCCTGGAATATTCTCCATAGATTTTCCCATTATTGTTAGAGCTTCTCCACATAAAAACATATTGCCTGTGAACTTACTCCCTTGAGCCATGGTGAGTCCCTCCTCCGTGATGGGCTTCCCGCAGCCCTTGGCTGTGCAAGCCTTCACGTAGAACTTGTACTTGGTGCTGGGGCTGAGCCCCGAGAGCCTCCAGCTGAGCGTGGAGTGGTTCGTGATGCTGATGTTGCTCACAGGGCCCACCTCGTGCGTTTCGTTGACTGGAAGGGAAGAGGAGTTGGGTCAGATCCTCAGAATCACGGAATCAACTGGGTTGGAATAGACCTCTGAGATTGTCGAGTCCAACTCTTGACCCAACACCACCCTGTGACCCAGACCGTGGCACTGAGTGTCACGTCCAGTCTCTTCTGAAACCCCTGCAGGGATGGTTCCTCCACCCCCTCACTGGGCAGCCCATTCCAATGCCTGGTCACTCCCTCTGTAAAGAATCTCTACCTGATGCCCAACCTAAACCTCCTCTGGCACAGCTTAAGGCTGTGCCCTCCTGTCCTACTGCTGGTTCCCTGGGAGCAGAGCCTGACCCCACCTGGGTACACCCTCCTGTCAGGGAGTTGTGGAGGGTGAGAAGGTCCCTCCTGAGCCTCCTCCTCTCCAGGCTGAGCCTCCCTCAGCTGCTCCTCATCAGACTAGTGCTATCCCAGAATGTGCTGAGCTGGAAAGGACCCACAAAGACCATCCAGTCCAACCTCAGCCCTGCACAGGCCCATCCCCGAGTCACCCCCTGTGCCCCAGAGCATCATCCAAACCCTCCTGGAGCTCTGGCAGAGTTGGGGCCGTGCCCACTGCCCTGGGGAGCCTGGGCAGTGCCCACCACCCTCTGGGGGAAGAGCCTTTCCCTGAGATCCAACCTGACCCTGCCCTGACACAGCTCCAGCCCTTCCCTGGGTGCTGTCCCTGTCACACAGAGCAGAGATCACTGCCTGCCCCTCCTGTGCCCCTCCCCAGGGAGTTGTCCCTGCAATGAGGTTTCCCCTCAGTCTCCTCTTCTCCAGCTGGACACACCAAGTGCCCTCAGTGTCCTCACACGCTTCCCCTCAAGGCCCTTCCCCATCTTCACTGCCCTCCTTTGGACACTCTCCAATGACTTAATGTCTTTCTTATATTTCAGTGCCCAAAAGTACCATAATATTCCAGGCCGGAATATTCCAGTGCAGAGCGGAGCGGGACAATCCCCTCCCTCCACTGATGCTGTGCTGGTTTCCAGCATGAAACGTGCCATGAACACTCATGTGGGGGAGGCACTGCAGTGAGTGGGAAGGATAAATCCTGAATAAGCATCTCACCTTCCTGCCAGGGGCTTAAATGGGATTTATATCCTACTTGTCAATCTCCCAACTGCTCACTGAGCTATTACTGTTCTTAAAAAGCTCTCTGATTCCAGATATGCACATCCTGAGTGGGAGGTAAAAGTGACTGTCTCCTAGATCATTAAATATATATGAATTGCTTCTTGCTTTGCTTCCAAACAGCTGCAAACTTTTACAGGCAAGTTAGTGGATGGTTGTTCTGCTTTGCTGCGCTCTGCCTCGGCACAGCGGGCAGCTGGAGGGGGCGGCTGTGAGAAGACTGGGAGAAGATCTTATAAATACACAGAAATATCTGAAGGGAGGGTGTCAGGAGGATGGACCAGGTTCTGCTCAGTGGTACCAAGCAACAGGACAAGAGGCAACAGGCAGAAAGTGATGTTCCACCTGAACACAAGGAAGAACTTCACTGTGTGGGTAACCGAGCACTGGAACGGAGAACGGAGAGGGTGGGGAGTCTCCCTCACTGGAGATATTCCAGAATGTCTGGACACAATCCTGTGCCACATGCTCTGGGATGGTCCTGCTGGAGCAGGGAGGTGGGGCTGGATGCCTCACTGTGCTCCCTTCCAACCTCAACCATCCCAGGATTCTGTAAATGAACAGATCCACACCCTGCCCAAAATCACCAAAACCAAAAGGAAGATCCAGCCCCAGGCCCTGTTTGCAAAGGCAGCAAAGTTTAAGGAAAAGGTTTCTTGAATTGTTAGGGTTTGGGTTTTTTTGTAAATAGGGCACAGTCTTATCCTCAAAGGATATATAAAATACCCTGAATCGTTACCACACAACACAGCTGGTGTTATGGGACCAATACTGTGTCTTGTCTGAGGTTGTGTGCTCTGTCTCTCTGGTCTTTCTAAGGCAGGAAAAAAAGAAATACCCCTGGAATTTGGTTGTGTCTCAGTAATTACTCAACAACATGACTCCGGTGGCTTTTGCCTCTGTTCTTCTCCACCTTATGGGGGGAGAAGCTCTGCATCACGTGCAGATCCATATAAATGTGGCTTTATAAAGTGCTCTCATTTCAAATTATTTTGCATTTAATGAGTTCCACTTCAGTCAAACGCACCTACAATTTATGGATCTTCTTAACTGCTACATCAAGTATAATTTGCCAATATGAAATAATTGAATCGGCCTATAAACGTGAGATAGGGCATGGCAGCAATGTGAGCTTTCATGGGAAAAGGGCATGGGAAACTTTCAGCACTGGAAGCTGATTTCAGCCTGCCCTCTAGCAGCCTGCGTGCACATCACAGCCGTGCTGTTCCTTCAGCTGGTCACGCTGCAGTTCTGAGCTCCAGGGAAACCAAGCACATACTTATCTGATACTGCAAACTGTAGCTGGTAAGGTGCCCATTGGCTTTCTTGGGAAGCCCCCATGACAGAGTGATGGAGTCCTTGTCAAAGTTCAGGATCCTCAGGAAACGTGGCTGTTCAGGGACTGGAAGGCACAAGGATTAGCTTTCAGAGAGGATTGAACATGCTTCTTAAATGACGACATAATTTAGCTCCACTCCTAGACCCAGTGAGGGATTTTATGAATATTGGAGGGTTTAAAATTATTTTAAATAAGGAAATCAACTCACCTTGTTCCAAGGGCAATTTCAATTTATGTCCCTCCCTCCCAAACCCTCACTTTCCTTACCTCCTTCTGGAGTCTCAAACACCAAAGGGGAGCTCTCGGGGCCATCCCCTCTGGAGTTGTAAGCCAGGACAGTTAAGCGGAATTCGCTGAAGGGATCCAGGCCAGGAATCATCCCGTAGTTCCTGTCTCCTACAAACGTTAGGAAGTGTTTCTCTGGGTGGTGCCTTTTCCCATCCAGCAGGCTTTTTGTTTTCCACCAGCTGACCTGCATTGAGATTGGAATTTCCATAACAAATCACGTCGTACGACAGTGATATCTCTCACCTTCCCGAAAATGAGAGGTTGCAACCCATCCTTGAGCTGGGATTCACTCAGTACTTTATTCACCTATATACAAATATTTAAAGGGAAACTTTTAACCTTATAGCCTCTCAGATGTCCACGGACTCTGTCCCTTGGTATTCCAAACCAGAAGACTTTGACCAGTGTGCTGTTCACAACATCCACCGACACGCCCGAAGGAGCAGCATCTGGGACTGTAAAAACAAGAGGACTGGGTATTAAAGACACTTCCAAGAGCCCAAATTCACACTGTTCACAGCTCCAGGGCTTGGCTTTCCAGCTCAAACTGTGGCAGCTCATGCAGTCTTACTGCAGGCAAGAAAACAGCCATTCCACCTGTATCCAGTGTGTGAAATGGGCCAATAAATATTATTTTTCCATATCAGGGTTTTCTGCTGAGGGTTGGAATACAGGTGCACTGGGACATATGAATTTCTAGCCCAGTATTTATGATTTCCTGTTTCAAGCAATGCTTACAGCAGTGAGAAGAATAAAAAAAATGATTAACAGAGCACTCAAGAAGGCAATCATAAAGTTTTTTTATAATCAATTTCATTTTACAACTAAGCTCATTAAACAGTAGGATTTTAATCACTGAACAACCCAGAGAACTATTATAGCTCCTGGGGAAAAAAATAAAAAAGCAGGCCTTGATCCATTGACAACTGAATTGTAAGGAAGATTTTCCACTGATAGATATAAAATAAGACTCACCACAGACAGACAAAGAAAATAAACATACTGTGGAGTTTCTTTCTCCCTGCTATTGCTATTCACCTCCTCTTCTGCACCACCAAACCTTCCTGCTCCCACCTCCAGGTATGCACTGGGGATTTTCCTCTCTGAACAGCACCAGGGTCTCTGACCAGCACTGAAACATTGTGCTGGTGGAACACAGGGTGCCTGTGCCACCTGGGAGTCATGGAAAACCCTGGACAGAGACCCAGGTTGGAGAAGACAACACGTTCTTCAAGGACTTAGTGGACAAGATAACACCCAGCATGACCTGTAAATTCCCTTCCACACCCAGTGCCTGAAAGTTTGTACTTAAATCCCAGAGTATTTCACTTCTGACAGCGTTAAACTGGTGGGTCAAGCCTTGGAGAACCTACAGATTTTTTTTTCCCACCGAGTACAACACGATTGCTACACTTCACAGACTTCTGATGGACTGTGGCCTTCAAACGAGTACCCAGATTAAACCAGCAACTGAGATTAATGAAAGCACAAGCGACCTTTTCAAAACAGTCTCACGCTCCAGCCAACTGGCATCCAGCACCCAGCATCAGTGCCCCCGTGTCTCATGCCAAGCTGGGCACTGCCATTGCAGCAGCTTTGCTGGGAGCTGCCTAATCCATCACTCCCCGTCTGACCATTTCACTTCCCGGGAATCCCCCAGGCAGCCTATCTTTCCAGGGAAGTCTGCCCCACTCACAGTCCTCTCCGGAGTATCCGATGGTAACGTTGGGCTCGGGGCCGGATCCCAAATTATTTACTGCCTGCACTTTGATCTCGTAAGGCACGAAGGTGGGAGTGTTCCGCACGGTCAGGGAATGTTTCTTCACCGTCTCCTCGTTCCAGTCCGTCCTCACCCCGCGCTGCCTCCAGCTCACTCTGTACTCCAGCCCCGGCCCGTTCCTCTCCACGGGCTTCAGTGGCTGTGGGAGAAGTGAAAAGAGATCTCGTCTGCCTTTGTTGCAGCAGCTGAGGGGAAAGGGAACAGCTCTGGAGAGTGCTACAGCAATGGGGGAGAAAGGGGAGGAAAAGAAAGCTTGAACTTTTCACTGTCATGTTCATTTTGAGATGATTGGAAGAACAATGAACAGCGCCAGGTCTATTCCCAGCATTGAAATGTGCCGGTGAAACACAGGGTGGCTGTGCCACCTGAGAGTCATGGAAAGCCCTGGGCACCAACCCAGGCTGGAGAAGACAACAGGTTCAAGAGAAGTCATGGCATTGACTCGGGTGAAAGGCAGAGCAGCAGCAGGAGCAAAACCAGATTAATTGTTAGCAGACATATTTCTGCATCCTACATACATCAGGTTTTGTTTAGCCCCAGGTTTTCTTGTGGGATGCAAAACCACACGCTTTTAGCACAAGTAAATTGCATGTTTTGGCATAAGGCTGAGTGTGCCTTTGAGCAAAGATAAAAATTGCATTTTATCTCGGAATTTTATGTAGCACAGCAAGTTGGGTCATTAAAATTTAGATTTGTTCTAACCACATACCAAATGCTTGAAACTACGCCTGGACATTTAATGTGCAACTGCTGGGCCACTCTGTTTTAACCAATCACTGAAGGATTCATCCCAGCATGATTCTCATCTAATTAACAGTAATTTATAAAATATTAGGAGATGTATAGCAATGGCTAGTCACGAGACATTCTGCAGTTGAATTTATTTCTCTGCAAATGTGCTACTTTCATTAATAAAGTTAATGAAAGTGGTCCCCTGCCCCACCAAAAATGCTGGGGGTTATTTCAGGCCACTAAACCAGCTGTGGGTGTTTCCGACCATACAGCTATATTTAAATCACAGATTGTAAATATTAAATATACAATAGCTGGTATATACAAATACAAAACAATTAGTATCCAAGCTGCATACAGAGATGCGAAATGAAATGGCATCAGTTACCAGCAGAAACTGATGCCCCACTGATGCTCCTCATAGGTAGGGGGACCTAAATCTGGGGGAATCTGCAAAAATTCCCACTGCTCTGCTCTGGGAGTGTGAGGACCTTTGGGATGACTGAGGCAAAGCAGTTGGCGGATTGGGCAGCTTTCTAACAGGCACCACTGTGAGAATCACCTTGATGGCAGAGATGCCAGGGAATGGGATTTGCAAGAGCAGCTGAAGAAGTTAAAAATTCCTACCAAAAAACTACTTCTCGTTTAAACTGGAGCACCGCTTGACTCATATTTTGATCTCTCTTAATGCTGCAAATCCTTGGCTGAAAATCTAGTCACTAATGCTCAGCTGGTCTCTTAATCCAAAATAGGCAGATTAACATCATTTTGCAGTTTTTGTCTGTCAGAAATAGCATGTTCAGAGCCCAGCAGTTCTTCTGAAAAGGCACAGGAAATGCCATAAATAAATGAATATCCTGTTTACAGCATTTTAATGATTCAACAAGATTTACCAAAGCCTTTCCATCCCATTCTCTGCCTTCAGTCTCAGCTTTCACTCCCACTTCTGCCCAGGCAGAGCAGTGATTAAAGGGCTTCCCAGTGAGGAGCAGAGCTTGGTTCTACTCAACAAAGCATTTGCCATGCCAGCATTCCCCAGTAAAAATACTGGGTATTACCTCTCTGGAAAAAACCTCCAAGATCATCAAGTCCCACCTTGTCTGAGAGGCAGGACTGTCTTCTCTGACCCTGGGTGTGTCACAGCCCCAAAATCCCATCCATATCCAAGTCAGTGGACAGAGGGCCATCTCCTTTTTGATGTAATTACAGCCCAGACCGTGAGTTCCCACTGGGGAGGCACTGACTGGTCTTTGCCGCGAGCAGCAGATTGAAAAGCAAATCTCATGTAAATTGTGTGCAATTCCAGCCACCACAAAAATATGCTTCCTTCCTCAGCTGTGGAAATTTGTGTTAAATAACTCTCCAACTGTTGGCACAGAACGTGTAAGCTTAAAATCAGGAAATCTGAAGATTGATTGAAAATCATCCTCAAGACTTCTACACAATTCCTTTGATGCACATCATACGATTTGGAGCTTTATCTACAATTCTTGGTGTAAAAATTCAAGCTCCTTCTCTTGGACAATTATCTGTGGCGTTTTTTAACCTCCAGGCTGGAAGAGCAGAAGCCACAAATGCCCCACCACCTCCCTGGGTTTGGCTGCTCCTCCTGCACAGCAGGGAAAGACCACAATTATTTGAAACACTTCCTTGTGTACAAGGAGCACAGATGAGCAAATCTGGGGTAATTCTCACTGTGCTTTATAGGACTTCCATATTTTTTAATATCCTGTGAAGTTAGACATAAAAACTGTCTTTTGAAACAAAAATGATACTGGGGGAGGAAATCCAGAACACATTTAAGTCATATTTACCTTTGACTTCAGAAGAATAAAGGTTCCTACCTATAGAATTTGGTACTATTTCCTGGAAAACAGGGGTAGGAGAAGGGGAGGTAAAGTCAAGGGATCTGTGGCTTCTTTTTTAATGCAATAATATTCCAACAAGAAACAACACAGCAGGATAAATTCCTTGCTGCTTTAGAAACTGATGCTTGGGGACAAAATCTTTTCCCAATCCTGTGGCGTTTACAGACACATTTGTCTTACCTCCCATTTCATCACCATTTCATTGGGTTCAGAAGCTTCCACCCGGATGTTTTCTGGATTCTTGTCTGGAGCTGGAAGCACACAGGTCACAAGGTTAGTTTGCATATCCTGGGTTTATTCACATTTAGTATTTAAATGCAAAACAAGCATCCCAAACCATTTCTTCCATCTCTATCAGTGAAAGACACCTAAATAAAAAACATCCTTGAGATTAATTACTTGGATCAGCAAAGCTGATGTGACCAGAACACAGTGTTTATGCAGGTTTGATTCCTAAGTGCCCCTGCTGGATTGAGCCACAGCTGACACGGAGCTATGACTTCGGGATTGGAAAGCACCAGATGAAGGGGGATTATGAGGGAGCGATTTCTCTCCCTGTGGGGACAGCAAACAGAAGGTGCATCATTAGGGGGACACACACAGCTGAGAAGCTGAAGAAGGACCTGAAATTGAAGTTAAAGGGGTTTAAAAAAAGAGAAACGCCACGGAATGCAAATGCTGTGCTGAACAGTTGGCCTCGGAAATGACTTTCAGGCAGACAACATTTTGCGCCACAGGGAAATGCTCTGGGAATGGAGATTTTTGACAAGCTCCATGTTACTCAAAGGCTCTCTCTAAACCCAGCTCTTCTCCAGCAACTGCTTTTCCATGAAGGGCTGCCAAGGGCTTTAAAGGTGGAAAATCAGCAGAGTGGAGTGCTAGAGGCAGGAAAAAGGCAGCAGCCTCGACTCTTCCCTTTGGCATCCCCTGGAATTTTATGTAGCACAGCAAGTTGGGTCATTAAGATTTAGATTTGTTCTAACCACACACCAAATGCTTGAAACTATGTCTGGACATTTAATGTGCAACTGCTGGGCCACTGTTTTAACCAATCACTGAAGGATTCATCCCAGCACAGTTCTCATCTAATTAACAGTAATTTATAAACCAGCAGAAGATGTATGACCATGGCTTGTCAGGAATTGAGTTTGTTTCTCTGCAAATGTGCTACTTTTCATTAATAAAGTTAATTAAAGCGGTCCCCTGCCCCACCAAAAATGCTGGGGGTTATTTCAGGCCACTAAACCAGCTGTGGGTGTTTCCCACCACACAACCTACTTTTAATAATCCTTTGGGCTGTCACCGGGCAGTGAGAGTGACCTTGATTTCTGCACCCCTCTGAAGCACAGCAGGGCACAGTTTGTCCAGAAAACACTAAAAATGCCAATATTCAGTAGACTAGTATAAAACTAGACACCCTTTTGGAAGAATTTGTNGAGGGGAGGGGAGGAGCCCTGACAAGAAGAGGAGATGTCCCTTTCCCCAGATCCAGCACTTGATGTCGACAGGTTTTCCTTGTAAATTTTAGTGTTGTCGACTTGGCAATAAACTTTCTCGGACTCTTTCCAGTGCCTTGGCATTTTGGGGGGTACCTGTGGGTATCCTACTTCACAGCAGACCCAGTGTTTACCAGCTGGCCGNCAGCAGCCTCGACTCTTCCCTTTGGCATCCCCTGGAATTTTATGTAGCACAGCAAGTTGGGTCATTAAGATTTAGATTTGTTCTAACCACACACCAAATGCTTGAAACTATGTCTGGACATTTAATGTGCAACTGCTGGGCCACTGTTTTAACCAATCACTGAAGGATTCATCCCAGCACAGTTCTCATCTAATTAACAGTAATTTATAAACCAGCAGAAGATGTATGACCATGGCTTGTCAGGAATTGAGTTTGTTTCTCTGCAAATGTGCTACTTTTCATTAATAAAGTTAATTAAAGCGGTCCCCTGCCCCACCAAAAATGCTGGGGGTTATTTCAGGCCACTAAACCAGCTGTGGGTGTTTCCCACCACACAACCTACTTTTAATAATCCTTTGGGCTGTCACCGGGCAGTGAGAGTGACCTTGATTTCTGCACCCCTCTGAAGCACAGCAGGGCACAGTTTGTCCAGAAAACACTAAAAATGCCAATATTCAGTAGACTAGTATAAAACTAGACACCCTTTTGGAAGAATTTGTAATGAGGAATTAGGACTTGTCTCGCTTAGGAAGACTTTCCTGCCTGAGAGTTCTTTTCCCCAAAGATAGTTGGCTAATTCTTCCTTTTCCTTCTGCATTCCGCAGAAAGCTGCAGTCTCCCTCTCTCTGGAATGTGAGGAGGGAGATGACTCTCAGACATGTTTCAGGGTCTCCATGGCCTGCAGAGGGCAGGGCTGGNAGGAGATGTCCCTTTCCCCAGATCCAGCACTTGATGTCGACAGGTTTTCCTTGTAAATTTTAGTGTTGTCGACTTGGCAATAAACTTTCTCGGACTCTTTCCAGTGCCTTGGCATTTTGGGGGGTACCTGTGGGTATCCTACTTCACAGCAGACCCAGTGTTTACCAGCTGGAGGTGTTGAGTAGCGCAGGGAGGGTTTGCTTGGCTGGCTCCTTCCCACAGCGTTCACGGACACCACACGGAACTGGTAATTCACATACGGGGCCAGGGACAGCAGGGCCGTGGTGTCATTCCCAGGCACTCTGGTGAGCTCCTGCCACCTCCCCGGCTCCCACCGGTTCTCTTCAAACTCTATGATGGACTCTGGGCAGGAAAAGAAACCAAAACAGGAGGGGAAAAAAGGCAGAGCTTGTATAAACAGCTTAGAAATACCTTACAACAACTGACAACAAATTAGCTGTCATAGTCGAATGGATTAAGGGTGGTCGTGAGCAGGGTTTGTTTCTTCCAACAGCCATGAGGTGCCAGAAGGAGGAACAGCACAAAGGGATGCTCGAAATTCCTTCCTACCATTGACAGGGCTGTTATGGCTGGACCCAGCTGTCCAGGAGAGTCGAACGCTTCGGTTCTGGTTTTCCGAGAGCTGAAGGTCTTCTGGTGGATCAGGAACATCTGAGAAAGAATGAAGAAGTGTCAGGAGCCCAGCAAGATGTTCCTGTTTGTGTTAGCGCTTTCCAAAGGACTGGAACAGCAAGTTCAGTGAAGATGGTGGTAAAACATCTTTTGATTTCAAAATGGACAAAAGGAGGAAAGCGGGGATTGCTCTTGAAAATCCTTTTTATGCCAGACAACAAAGCTGAGTTTTCAGAACCTGATAGAATGACCTCAAATTGTCTCAGGGAGGGTTAGGTTGGACATTAGAAAGAGGTTCTTCCCCCAGAGGGTGGTGGGCACTGACCAGGCTCCCCAGGGCAGTGGGCACAGCCTCAAGGCTGCCAGAGCTCCAGGAGGGTTTGGATGATCCTCTGGGGATGGGCCTGTGCAAGGCTGTGAGTTGGACTCCATGGTCCTTGTGGGTCCCTTCCAACTAAGCACATTCTGTGATTCTGGTCCTGATTTTTCCCTTACAAACAGAATATTCCTTCTCAAATTCTGTTCCATCTACTCTCATTACCGTGCCTGCAGCAACGGTTTTCTTTTCAAATCAACGCCAAGATCTATTTAATGATTAAAGACACCGACGCTGCTCTTAGCAGGAAATGATATCAGCATCACTTGGATTTCCCCTGGTGCAAAGCAGAGTGGGAGAAGGTGACTCAGCTCTGACAGCAGGTGACCTGTGGCAATGACCCCTTCCAAATGGCAGCAGTTTCAGACTGCCAGATGTTTGTCTTCCCCATGGCTCGCTCCGCCAGTCTGACTGCATTGGATTAGTTTGGTTTCAACACCTAAAAAATGTGCAGACCAAGGCAATGTGATTGCACAACTTCAGGCCTCTGACCTGCCCCCACCCCAATCCTCAACTAAATTTTTGGCTGACAGTCATTTCTCACAGGAAAACCAGTTACATCAACCACAGACTGTCTCTGTCCTTGTGAAAGGAATTAACTGTGTTTGCGCTGAAGTTTTTTAAACAACAATATTGTGTTTTCTTCTTTGGAAAAGTGCTGGAGTCACCACCTCTGGTGGTCTTCAAAATATGTGAACGTGTTTTAGTGGTGGCCTTGGCAGTGCTGGGCTGACATCTGGATTCAAAGGTCTTAGAGGGCTTTTCCAGTCTAAACAACTCTGTGATTCCATGTTCATCTCAAAAAGTTACAGATTTTATTTTTGTGTTGGGTTTGGGGGTATTTTTTTGTTGTTTTACTCTTCTTTGTATTCCTTCCCTGTATTTCAGTAAAAAATTTCCTCCAGCTTCTCCAGGGAAAATCAGGAAAGCATTGTTTAATCTGCAGGAATTTGCTCTTCTATTTTTGGAGCACATCAATTTAAAATTCAGTATATTAATTTAAAGATGCTGATGGTGCACCTTAAAGATACTCAGCCCTCTACCTGTTCATTAAATATACAACAAATACTTAGGAATATTCCAGCTGAATATTCTTTTGCTCCTAGTTGCCCATATTCTGATGTCTCCATCTGTGCCATATTTAGTTCTTTAGTCATCTCACAAGTCTATCATTGCAAAAGAAACTTGAATTTTTCATTTGGAAAATAACAGATATTGCAAATCCAGCAAGACCTTTCCTATACGCAATAAACACAGAGAAAAGAGCACAAAACTGGTTTTTTTCTTCTGCAAACCACCTTTTATAAAGGAATAAAGAGCTTTATGAAATTTTCATAAGTAGTGTAACGAATAGCCTACAAACATTTTGAATTATACAGTACCATAAATAATGTGCAGAGCATCCTCTTAATTTACTATTTACTGAAAAGTATCACGCCTTTAAAGTGCAAAAACATCCTGAAGGTCAGATTGACTTATTCCTTGCTGCAATCGCTGCCAGAAATAACTAAAAATGTAAAATGAAGCAAAAATTGATGCCATTAAAATGACGCAAAACTGTTCACAAAGTTTTAGTTACTGGGTGACGTCTTTGGGTACGTGTGCAACAGGTTACACAGCACCCCACAAGGTCACCCCCTTAATTCCAGGTGGTGCCTCAGGAAGGGATGCAGGTTGGAAGATGCTCACACAAGGTCAAGCTTCAGTCCCAGTGGGTCAAGGCTTTTCTCTGCTGGGAACTCGCTCTTTGCCCCCGGACAATAATTTATGCTCAGATTCACAGGGATAATTAGTCCTTTTAGGTGCTTAACTTTCCCTGATCTTCAGAGGAGCTGGACATCCAAATACTGCCCTTATGTCCTTCTTCCTCAAACTAATAGCTCAATTCTGGTGCAAATCTCCAGTAAAGCGGGCTGAAGGACTCAGCAAAGGTTTCAAAGCAGCAGCAGAGCCATTCTTAATATGCTGCCCCACCTTCCAACCTGGACAACTCCTACAGCCACTGTGGGGGACTCCTGAACTGATTCCAAAACGCTGCCTCACCTCGCTGCAACAAAGATTAAATAGAGCTGCAAAGTTTGTGCCAACATTGTCATTCCCGGAGATGCACGGACGGCACAGCTGGGGTAAAGGAGTGAGAGGTGTGAGATTGGGTCACTGAGGCTCTCCAAGTGAATTGGACAGGAGAAGGAAGGAAGCAGGAGCGCTCCAGTGGCACGTGGAGCAACGTGAACCCCCGGAAAAGCAGCTCTTACCCAGAACAATCAGCTGTGACTCGGCTGTGGCGGAGTCCAGGGAAGTGCTGGCCACACACGTGTAAACTCCTTGATCCTCCAGCATCACGCTGGACAGGAACAGTGTATCCCTGTCCAGAATTATCCTACGGGGCCACAAAAAGAGAAAGGGTGAGAAGAACCTGTAACATAAATACGACGGACAGACACGCTGCTCTTCAACAATGGTGCCCCAAAACACTTGGTGAGATGACATTTTGAAGGACACAATCGCACAGCAGGCCTGGTGCTTTCAAACATCATTTGAGTTGGATCATACCCTGTGCTGGGGACTATTGTTTGTATTCTGGAGCAATCTGGCCTCTGTGGCTGGAAGTTGGTGTGTCAGCGTGGTCTGAAAGGAACCCATTGATATGCAGTGGATGAGTCTCTGAGTCAGAGGGGTTTGGCACGTCATTAACGAGGCAGAGACATGGGCTTTCGGTTGGAATTTGTCAAAGGGTTGGGGAAAACTGAGCATTCCCAGCCCACTTGTGTGATGTCCAGTGCCCAGGGGAGGCTGGCATTAAGCCAGGCACATGGGCCCCCTGGCAGACGTGGAATTTGCCTGGCACTGCCTCCCCACCCTACGTGGGCTCAGCAGGATCTTCAGCCTCTCCAGCCCTGCAGTATTTAGGAAACCATCCCTCTTCTGTGGTAATTAATAAAGACATCCGATTAATCACTGTGGGACCCCTCCTGTGGAATAAAGGCTGAGCTCCATCCCCACAGAGTCAATGGAAACACAAAAAATAGGGCAAAATTCAGCCTGGACTTGCAAGTCCTAAACTCATATGAAGGAAAAACTCATTGCTTTTAACATGTAGGATTTTAGGCAGAATCCCAGAAACCTGTTTTCCATTCACTTCAACATTACAAGGATTTTGCTTTGGTCAAACAGGTGTAAAAGAGGAAAATAATAATTACACTGAAATGTAGAAACAGCCTCCAGTTGACCGCACTGGGGCTTTCTGAGTTGAACCAATGCTTATATTATTTCTGTAAGTATTTATATATTTATTTCTACATTTTAGGTGTTATATATAAATATAGATATGTAACATTATGTTCTCCTGGGAAGATGAGAGTTAATAAAACGCCAAACCATTTGCCATCCCTGGCTCAAAGTTCACGGAGTTGCACGTGTATTTACAGCTGTATAAAACGCAGATCCATTCACACATCACAGGAAGAATTCCCTCGGACTCCCATCTGCATTCCAAGCTATTAAGGCTCATGTTTAACGAAGCTGCTGCCCCAGCCCCTCACCTTGTTTCCTCCCCTCTTACCTGCCACCCTCCGTGCTGTTGACTGGCAGCTCATCCCCATCTTTCCTCCAGGCTAATTTAAAACTGTGTTTCAAGTGTGAATCATACTCAGCCTGGCATTTCAATAAAACGGAATGTGATTTCAACACTCGGGCGTTCTTCGGAGTAACGACAACTTCCGTGGCGTCTGATTGATCACAGAAAAACACTTTGATTAGGCGAGAGAGACTATTATGTCAAATTTTCACCACGCACTTCATATACAAAAATCAACCTCAGGAGCAACAATCATGTCTCTTTTTTGTCTTACATATACAAACATTTCGAGGGAAGGATGGGTTGTTTTGAAAGAGATATTTGCCAAGATTTGAGTTTTTAGCATATTTTTTGTCTTGACATATTTTTTATCTTGAAATATTTTTTATTTTGAAGTATTTTTCAGTTCACTCCAAACCAAAGAGCTCCAGAAAAAAAAATAAAAATCCACGAAAAAAAAAGTCACAGGTGAAAATCCTTGTTAACAGACTGTCATGAAATGGATGATAAAAAAAAAAAAGGCTTGAATATGATTTTTATGTCTAATTGCCATTTGAAATAAGCTTTGGCAACGATCCAAGAAAAATTACAAGCTTATTAAAGTCAAGTGAGAAAAAATTATTGCAATCAAGTTTGTTCTTTTAATTGACTGTAATCCAAATGCAGAAACAGATGAATAAGTAAGGAGAAGGCACTTAGCTGAATTTATTTTTACAGGGAAATGTTGCTCTGTGAGAATTTCATTGTGCATTTTCATGTTTATTAACACTGTAAAATTTACAAAGCAAAGGCAGTGAGTGGAAATAGAACACAAAGAGAGGGGGCTTTTGTCCTCAAGTTTGTCACAGCAAACCTGCATTGGAGGACTTTGCTAATTGAGCATTTAAGAGGTTTTTTTAATGGCAAGCCCTAAATCCTAAATAAATTTGTACAAACCCCAGCAAATGTAGCCCGTGTGCTCAACACAAGCTGTTTGCTGCCAACCCACCACATAAACTCCTTAAAAGAGAACTGGAGCACAAGGTGTGGATCTAAAATTTATAAGTAAACACATTTCAGTAATTTTTTTGTTGTTGTTATGCTTTATTTACAAATATTTATCAACAAACAGGCAAAAGCCCAGTGCAAAGTCCTTCGAACAGCAGCACCCCCAACTCATCCTGCTGCAACACGCTTGGTGTCTGGGGATTTAATTTAAGGGTAGGATTTAATTCAGTTTGGGATGTTCCTTTGGATCAAGAGATGGGAAGCAGCTTTAGGGAAAGAGGAAGCTCAAGGTGATGGGCTCTGGCTCAGAGAGGACCCCACCAAGACCATGAGCACAGGGAGGCCTTTGGGCTCCCAAGGGTCAGCCAAGAACCTGCTCTGAGTGAAACAGGACCAATGACAAAAAGGAGGGAAAACCCTTCCAATAAAATGAAGTTAATGGATCTGGGATGAAAATTCCGAAGTTTTGGTAGCTTATGCAGCTTCTGCAAGTGTCAAGAAGAAAGGGAACATCATGTAGGAGCATGGAGAAATCCAACAGAAAAGTGGGGACAATTAAAGGCTACATGTATATGAGACCTGTGGCAATGCCAGCTCATAGCAGTCTCAGAATTTGTAGCCTCATGATAAACACTGAGTATTTACTAACGACTATTTTCTGAGCATTTGTAAACATGAAACCTTAGCAGTTGTGAAAGGGTTTTCTGCTCACAAGAGAGGCCTCACCTCTTATATCCAGATTGGCAGTGATTGCTCTTTTTCCAACAGAGTTTGCAACCCAGCAAGTATAAGATCCTGAGTCCTCCTTCTTGGTGTGCTTGATCTCCAGGGTGCCATTCTTGTTCAAATCATAGCGGAATGTTGAGAGGGGCTCTATGCTGTCATCCTTGGTCCTAAAGAGGAGAGCAATAGGTCTGGCTTATTTCCAGGGCTGTTGTTTCATGGAGTTATTGCAGGGGACACGGGAATTCTGGGTCTCAGCTTTGCCACTGAGCAAATAAAGTCATGAGAAGGGGTTAGGTTAGGTATTAGGAAGAAATCCTTCCCTGGGAGGGTGGGCAGGCCCTGGCACAGGGTGCCCAGAGAAGCTGTGGCTGCCCCTGGATCCCTGGGAGTGTCCAAGGCCAGGTTGGATGGAGCTTGGAGCAATCTGGGCTGGTGGGAGGTGTCCCTGCCCATGGCAGGGGGAGGCACTGGATGATCTTTAAGGTCCCTTCCAACCCAAACCATTCTATGATCCTATGACAAGCGTCCTGCAAATCAAAACCACATTGGGAGCATCCAAAAATATCTTTACACTACTCTGTCTTTAATCTATAGTTGCAAATTTACCCCCTCCTGTCAATTGCTATGACAATCCTGTGAATTCCAACCTTATGGAAACGTGTCCAGGTAAACATGCCCTGGAAGTCACTGCATTTGCACCTCAATGTGTCCAAACTCAAAAAGCTGACAACATTAAACTAAGGATTAGTAGCAGGATTTGGCTATTACAGCATGGCTTGACTTAATGACTATCCCAGCCCTTGTTTCACACAGGTATTGAGGACTTTCATGAACCTCTTTTTATAAACCAGTTCTTCAGAGCTCTTGAAAGAGCATTTAAACAAGGAGTACTTATATATAGTTTTGTTCCAAAATACTAATTTTAACTCCACAGAAGTAACTAGCACATTTTTCAATGCTTGGGGAGGATTCTTCAAAGTACATTTAAATACAGAACACTTATATACAGTTTTGTCACAAAATTCTAATCTTAACTCTGTAGAAATAATAACTAGCAGATTTTTTCAGTCTTTAGGGAGCCTGTGTGAACCTGTTTCACAGGAAATCATCCCTTCCCAGTGTCTTACCATCCGACATCTGCTGCAGGAGAGGCAAAAATGTCACAGTGCAGGAAGGCACTGTAGCCCACGACTGTAGCATAGTTTTCCCCATCTGAGGTGAGGATTAAGGGAGCAATATCTGCAGAAGAGAAAGCAAAGTGAGCAGCACTGCCCTTCGGAGTTGGGAATGTAAATACTGTCCCTGCATTATCCCCTTTGCCAGCACAGGTCAAAGGCTGAGGCATTTATTGGGAATTTCCCTGCCTTTTGGAACCAGTTGCACTGGACAACTGAGCTCTCAAAAGATTCAGATAACATTGGTTAACTGCTGGACAGGCCAGAAATTGAAACATCTGTGCTCCAGGAGGCAAAACAGACCCAGTTCTGCTTCCTTTAGAGAAGGGGTTTTATTAAATAAATTCCTATCACTCCCTTTCTTCAAAGAACAGACTGAGCATCACAACTGAAATCAAAGATTAACAATACACTTAATAATTAAAAAATAGAGTGGGGATCACAATTCAGCCCCCAGTGCTCTTAGTGCATTTGAATTAAAAAATTTTTGAGCCCAGCCATGTTTTGAAAATAAAGAATATATGAAAGCTCCTGAGGGTCTATGCTAAGCATATAATATTGCCCACAGCGAGACTTGTTGCATGAACTTGGACAGAATATTTCTTAAAATCTGGGGGCGGTGCAAGGAACCACGAGACGGTTACAAGCCCCAAGCTGCCCCGAGGATTCCTGATGGGAACGGGACCCTGGGGTTGGCAGATCTCTTGTCACGGAGAGGAGAGGCCGGGGCACTCACTGAGGACGTTCACGTTGGCACTGGCCAGGATGGTGCCATGCTTGTTGGTGGCCTCGCACTGGAACACGGCGCTGTCCTGCAGCTGCAGGTTGGTCAGGCTGATCTCCCTGGTAGAGATCCTCCCTCTGAAGGTCCTGCCTGGAAAGACCCAAATTATGTCAGGAGCTGGAAAAAAACACCACGGCTGTGCAGTTCCCAGCCAGAGCTTGAAAGTCAAAAGCAAAGCACGTCTCCAGCATCAGAGCAGGACCTTGTTCAACAGCCAGAGAACGAGTTGCAGGGCACTGTCTTCGCCAGCAGTCCCGTGGCCTGGAGAAAGTGCTCCAGAGCACCAATTTCCAGTAAAATCCCCATACAGACTTTTTAAAACAGCAGTAATAATTCTGCCACCCCAGGTACTGTACCCACAGCCACTTGGGCTCATTCAGAAGGACAAAGATGAGGAGCCCTCAGTGAACATAAGCTGCTTCCAGACCCCAAAAAGGTCATGGGGTGAGGCAGAGGCAGCACCTCGCACTCCACACCATGCAGCTCCCACCCCGACCCTCTGCAAGCTCACGTTTAAACATTACCCTCAATAAGTAAATAAATACTAATTAGTGTCTAAATAAGCATCAAAGCAGCCACCGTTCATTGCGTTAAGACTCGTGGGTTCCATCTGAGTGGGTGCCACGCTGGCACACCCCCCCAGCCAGCCCTTGAGGGACAACACTGGACCTGGCACGCACCATCGATGGGCATCCCGTTGAGTTTCCAGCGGATGCTCGGCTCTGGGTTGCCAATGGCTTCGCACAGCAGCACCAGGTTGGTTCCCACGCTGTAGACACCACCTTCGGGCTTCTTCAGCCACTGAGGGGGCTCTGCAAAGAGGGGACACGCAGGGCTCAGTGTCACAGCCACGGCTGTGTGGCTCTGCTATTGCCCCGCTCCTCCAGGAGATGGCAAACGCTTCCAACACTTCCCAGCCCATCCCGCAGCTCCGTCGTGTTCCTTGCAAACCCATGTCAGGGAAGGTAAAATTAGCATCAGCACACATCACTTCTGTCCTTCAGCCTTCGCGAGTGTCAGCGAGAGTGGAGAAACAGGCAGAGTTTATCCAAGTGGAAAACAAATGCAAATGGGAGGTGAGAGGCTCGGGAGGGAGGGAAACCTGAGTGGAATTTGCTCAAGGGCCGTCAGATGTGAGGCTGTGGTCTGTGAAATGAGCTGAGACTATTTCAGCAACTCAAACAAGATGTAAATATCCATCCAGCTCAAATCCCCCTCGCTAGGCATCAATAAGTGGCTCCCACTGCTTTGCCCAGGAGCGGACAGAGCTCCAGGACAGGATTCAGCACCTCCACCTGCCCCTCTACCTGTGCCAAGGAAATGCACTGTCCCTTCAATATTCTGTTTTCCCATCCTGCACGGATCAGAGCCCGATCCACAACACATTTAGGAATGATGAAACATTCTCTCCTTGTGGGGATGAGAGGTTTGGGTGCAGAAAGGTTGCCCACAGGGTGGTGGTAGAGGAGCAGCCTGTGCTGCTGCATTCCCTGTGCGCCCCTTTCCCAGCGCTGTCAGGCAAACTGGGCGAGCTCTGGGGAAACCTCCCCTCTGCAGAGCATCAGGGACCCAAACCTCCCTGGAAAACCATATCCAAAAGGGAGGGAAGGAACCTGAGAAGGAGAAAAAGAACATTATTTCATAAATGCATCATTCTCTGCTGACTGAATGAAGGTCCCTGAGCCTGCCTACCCTTCAGTCCACACCACAGCCTTGAATTCATCATTATTTCCCCCTGAAAAACAAGAAACTTCTGGGTTTTAGTACCAGACCTCTTCAGCATGTGCTGGGCAGGTCACTGGACCTCTTTCTCTATCTGAAACAGGCGAGCTACATATGAGAAACACAAGAATCCATTAGTTAGTGCTCATAAAACACTCGGAAGATTAACAGAGCTGTTGCCTGGTAATACCTCGCCAGATGTTATCAGTGTGATATGCTAAAACAAAGCACCATTGCTCACGTTCACACAGATATTAAAAAACCACCTCTGGAGTGTGATGTACTTCCACACCCAGCCCAGCATTTCCACAGGAGAGCGCCCATCAGAGATATTATTCATCAACATATCAAGACTGAAGTAAAATTCCAGACACTGAAGCTTATCGAACATAAGATCCCCCCATTTCCTTCACACAGTGCAGATTTCTTGAACCACCTTCCTCGTGCACTGACAGCTGCCCTCCCATAGTGACACGACCACATTTGTTGTGCGTCCTGGTATTTGGCTGCAGGAAAAAAACCTCTGCAAACAGGAGAACATTTTAGGCTTGCACATCTTTTCCCTTCTCTCTCCCACATACATCATGTTTACATCAGGAAAAGACAGGTTAAAGGCATGGAGGTGTAAAGGTTTGTAGCAGTCCTGATTAAATTGTTGGGTTGGAATTTTTCCTCTGAATCTGCCACAAACTCAGTACTTGAGTCAGGATATTTCCTTGTTTTGGAGGAGGGGACACCAAGCACAGCCTGATGCAAACCACCTGATGGATCCCTTCCTATTTCCATCTGGAAGTGCCAGTGCTTTCCTTTCCCAGCACGGGAATTGCTGTGGGTGCCCCAGGGAGACTCTGGGAACTCAGAGGCAAGGAGATTTTGCCATGTAGGAAACGGAATGTCACAGAAAGGCTGAAGAATCCCTTTTCCACAGCAGATATGCTATACTACTGCATTCCTCAGACTTATTTTTACCTAAATTAAACATATCTATTATTTTTTCTCAAATACCATGATTTGGGGTTCTGTGACCACCCTTGCTGCTTTTTCCTGAACCACCTCAATTAACCCCAGCCTTGATGAAGCCCATGATGTAAAATTCCTCACATTAGGCGTGGCCTTATCACTTCTCAGTAACTTTTCTTACAACAGCACTTTTCTTTATACTTTCCAGGATGATTTTTGCCTTCTCTGCCAGACTAACATTTCCCACCATGTTCAGCTTTCCATCCTCCCAACCAGCCCAACCAGACACTCCCCATTCTGTGCTGCATAATCAGGCATTATGATGCTGCAAGATTTTGAGGTTATACGTACATTTGGTTTTGGGTTTGGTGGACTATAAACAATAACCAAATAAACAAGGCAACACAATTTGTGGGCTTGTTTTGTTATTCTTTAAAAAAAATAAATCTCTCTCATTCTAATAACAATGGGGGGTTTGTGCCTGCTCTGATGTTCCAGGTTACATCTTCCCTTGCAAAGAGAGATTAAAACGCTCAAACAGTCAAGCAATTTGTTTGCTGAATATTTTCATATCCTTGGAAATAATTACCTGAATCTTTGCCCTCAGACTCAGTAGGATTAGTAAGTGGGCTGCATGCAAATACCATTAAAACCGGTATTTTGAAGGGTTGGGGTATTGGTATGAGGTCCTCAAATACCAGAAAGAAG
Organism: Sclerurus mexicanus; assembly: GCA_013396755.1. Lineage (NCBI taxonomy): Eukaryota > Metazoa > Chordata > Aves > Passeriformes > Furnariidae > Sclerurus > Sclerurus mexicanus. The sequence continues at coordinate 2,533,925 of VWZF01005839.1, read as the reverse complement.
AACAAAAACCATGGGAGTAAATCCTGATTTCCACACCAGCACCAGACTGAGGATGGCTGCTGGTTAATAACAGAAGATTTTTCTTCCCTGTTTAATTTTCTTCTCCCTTTGAGAGGAGCCTGTCAGGTGTGAGGAAACCCCACCTCAGCACAACCTGCCCGAAGCCAAGTGAAATTAATGCTCAATTGCAGAGCTCAGGATCTGCCCTTGAGTGTGCTCACAGGAGTTCCTGCAAGAATGATCACCGTGTCCATCTCTGATTAATGACAGTGACATTTGCTGGTTAGAAATTGTAGAAGACAACAGTGTTTGGGCTCATTTTTACCTGCATGCCCTGGATGTGAGGTGACTCCTAACGGGAAGAATTCCTGCAGGTGACAGTAGTCATCATTAGTTACATACATGGAAAATGGATTTCACAGCAATGGCTGGAGCAGGATTATTTCGTTCTTTTCATTTTTTTGAGTGCTTATTTGCTAATGAAAATTTCCAGAAAGTTTTCCTTCCTCTCGAGACTGGGGGACATGGGGGTCAATACCCTAAACTGCTAAATTAATGTTATTTCTCTGGTATTTTAGTTTTTGCAGCTCCTGCAATTTCTTTGAAGGAATCGATTTTTACAGCCAGAAAATCATAACCAGATTGTTAAAATATTCAGCTACAGCAGAGATGCTCCAAACCATCTGGAATGATTTCTGGGAGTCAGCACTTCCCCTCCCTCTCAGCTGAAAACTTGCCATGCCCTGGTATCCCACTCTGCCACCCTCCCAGAGACAGAAAGAAGACTGGGGGGCACAAGGTTGTGTCGAGTGAATGGGGATGATTCATCACATACTGGAGAAAAGTCTTTTCCTCAGCTGATGAGTAAATACAGAGCAGGAGTGGAAAGTGCCTTTGCTCCCATCAGGGCTCCTTGTGACCAGGCAGCGAGAAGAAGCCCAGATGAAAATGAAGCAGTTGGCAGACTCTGACAGATACTATTGCCTGTGATTTATTTTATTTTTTAACTCTGCAGAGCAGAGGCTGGAACACTTCTCATCAGGAAAATGTTTTCAGCGAGTGTTTCAGCTGTGCTTCAGGGTTCTCATCCTGCAGCTATTCATGGGCAGAGAGCTGCAGTGACCGGGAGGGTTCTGCAGGTCTTGCTTGTCTTTTCTAAGGCTCCTCAGAGCTCTGCTTGGTTCCTGGGAAAGAGCATCCACACCTGCCTTGTGTGAAGGGCTCACACCTTCAGAGTGTGCGGAGGAGAAGGGAGAATGGGGGCACACCTCCACCTGCACTCTGCAAGATGCTTGGATGAAGGTGTTTTGGCTGGCTTTGTTAATCCACCACCTTCTTGAGCAACATAAACAAGTGATGAGCAAACACGGCACAAACACAGCAGGTTTTCTGTTTGGCACAAGCAGCCAAAACTCACCTGATCGGCCCAGACCTGTGTGTGCTCATGCATAGGGATTCAGTCTCAGAGGTCTTTTCCAACCTAAATGATTCTGTGATTCTTTTAAAAATTCATAGGAAAAAAAGTTGGGTTTACTTCGTTTCACATATTTTTATGGGATTACAGAAATTATATACTTTTCAGGGATTATAGAAACTCTTAGCTCAGGTTGTCCCTATACAAAAATCACAGCAATGGAGCACAGAAGGAGCAGAGAGTTGGTCCCATGGCTGCTCATTGCATTGTTACAATCCTCCCTAGGAACTCACTTCTGCTCGAAGCCAAAGAAAGGGAACTGAGTGAAATGGAGCTCTGATCCAGCCCAGCAGAGCCATTTTCCCAGTCTTTAAGGGCAAGTGGGATAATTAGATCTTTTTGTCTGGCATTCACATTAATACAAGACATTTCATCAATATCTCTGCTTCACTAACTCACATCTTTAGAGTATTGAATCTGCTCTTGTATTTGTACTGCTGTTCACCACTTTGTAAGGCCTTCACGGTTCAGGGGAAAAAATGCATTACTTATATTCATATATATATATATCTTTTTAGAGGTGCTGCTTTCTGCACCCTTCCCAAATTTAAGCAGACGGGTCCTTGGGTAGCATAAATTAACTAATGTTGGTAGAATTCACACATTACATCGAGTTATATTAGCAAAGGTCCTTCTTCCCCTCCCTTTCACCAGCTCCCTGTTCCAAACCAACAAAGTTACCAAAGTGTACTGAGCACCTTCCACGTGCACGTGGAACTCGTGCCTCGCCCTGCCCATGGGGTTGCTCGCCATGCACTGGTACGTCCCTTCATCGGCTGCTGTCACGTCTTCTATCTTCAGTCTCTTCTCAAAATTGTCTGTTTTTGCTCTGTCCTTGGGCATGTTCCCCATGACCTTCACCCAGCTTAGATGAGGAGTTGGCCTAAAAAAGAAAAAAGAGTTTTTTAGTTCTATACCAGGCTTCTGCAATGCTTCACAATAGAGAGCTGATGGACTTCCCACCTATGGTTTGTCAGAGGAGTTTGAGACCTTTTAAAACTCCAAGGCTAACTAATAACAAGGGGCTATATTATAGACTACAACTAATCTGTGCTGCTTCTTGAGGTGGAGAACCCGAGAGCAGGTTCTCCACCAGGGCAAAGCATGAGGCCACACTCCCCGTGCGTGAGTTGGCACGGACTGTGGGAGAGGGACCGGAGCTCAGTTCCTTCTGCCCCAAAAGGGCACCTGAGGACACCCAAGGAGGTGAAGACTTCATCAGATGACTCCACTCCCTGCCTGCCTCTTGGCTGACCACTGGAGGAGGCTGAAGGCTCTTTGCAGCCTCGCAGAGAGAGCAGCAGTGACACAGAAATTGGGGACAGGCTGTTGTCTGCTCATTCCCAGCTGGGCTCGGCGGCCCCGACACCGCGCTCGACACACGGGCACGGTGTCGGAGCTGCTTCCCCCTGTGCCCATCTGTCCCCGTGGCTGGGTGCCCTGGCACGGGCTGCACAACGCCACAAAACATTTCCACGAGCACCGAGCGCTACCGTGCGAATATCCCGTTATTCGCTGCAGGAGTCCTGGTCCCGCTCTCGTCCCAAAGCCAGGCTCGGTGTCACCTCGGCGTGGCACCGAGGCAATGCCCCCCGACCCGGTCATGGCTCAGAAGGGAAGTGTCCAAAAAGGGACACGTTGGAAATGTACTTAATTCCTTATTTTGCAGTTGGTTGCCCCTGATTTTAGTCACTCGAAACCTGGCTCGGCGTCTCCGCTTCTGTGGTTTGGGGCCATTTGGTGGGATGGATCGGGAGAGATATAGACTGCTCATTTTTCTGCTGAAAATGGGAGCTTTAGCAAAGAAAAGCATTTTATTTAGGTCTAAAGGTTGCATTTTTGAAGAATTTCAATGAAAATTTGTGTTTGGTGATCAGAGAGAGAAGTGCTTTGTATTCTTTCAAAAGTGAGCACTTCAAAAAAAACCCCACTTTTTTGTTTGAAAAATAATTTTTAAAGGAGTTTCCTGTGAAATTCTGAGCAAAAAAAAAATATTTTCCCCCCAAATAAACAGGCTTTTCTGGCTTTCTCTTCTTGTATATGGCATTAATTCGTGCACCTGAAATTCCTATTAGAGTATTTCCAAGGTGATTTGTCTGATCGATACCTTGAAAACCCAGAAACTCATAGCTATGGACTTGGGGGAGTTTGTGAATTAGCTCGATGGGGAGTGAACTAGACAAGGAAGTGTTGCAAGAGGGAACCAAAACTCACTGCAGATACTTGGAGTGAATCCAACAGAGACAAGTCATTCACCCTCTTGCAGGAACACCAAGCGACTGCAGAGGCAGGATCTCGCCAGCCTAAAGGAGCAATGCCCTTTCAAGCCCACATGGCGAAACAAAATCCCCTAAACCTGTTTGTTCAGGCAGATAAATACCCTGAGTTTGGAATTCTATAGAGGGGGTATCATTACAGAGCCTTCAATAGGAATTCTCTCCGTGCCAAGCAGAGCCTGCCTGTGCTGTACAGCACGAGGAGATGGTGACTGAGGGCTCTGCTCCACACAAAGCTCTGTCACAGCCAAACCAGAGGGGACTGGGCTTTCCCTGAGGGTTTGGGGGGGGCAGAGATTTCCACTTTACCTCTTTCTCTGGTGGCAACTCGACTACTGCATGGAGAGGCACATGGGAAATACGGGAAAACTGGACTGAGAGCGCAGTGGGGTTTCTGTTTGTGGGAATTAGTGAGGCAGGGACAGTTCCGAGCGAGGGAGTCACAGCTGAGCTGTGAGAGTGGCACTTAACATTTGTTTAGACATTCCCTTTCCTTACTTACCCTCATTTTGTCCTGTGTTATTTACAACAATGAACAAAATTGTCCTGATTTCCCATCACATACCATCTATTTTAATCCTTCCCTGTATTAACCCTTCCAATACCTGAAGGGAGCCAACAAGAAAGATGCAGAGACACTATTTACAAGGGCCTGGAGCGACAGGACAAGGGGGAATGGCTTCAAACTGAGAGAGAGGAGGTTTAGGTTGGATACTGGGAGAACATCATGGAAGGAACATCCTTTGACTGGGAATTCTGGATGCTGGGGAATGGACCACAGCAAGCAGGGAGGTTCACACGGACAGCTGAGCCAGCATGTCCTGCTACAGCTGGGTGAGATGCACTCAGTGGCACAGCCATTCCTTAAAGGTTGCCTTGCAGTGCATCACTCAAGAACTTTGTTTTTAAAAACCTGAGATCTTGCACGTGGGAAAACCAGAAATATTTCTGAGCATTGAACCAAAACTGAACTGAGAAAACCAGAAAAGGAACCTTACAGGTTGTGAGCCAAAGAGCAGAAGCTGATGCTGATCTTGTTTAGTTTCTCAACATCCCAAAAGTAATACTACTGAAAAAAGTTCAATAATAGGGGTCTCTTTTTAATATAACTGTAAAAAAAAATCAATACTTACCATGATATGATTTTAATTACTTGTTTATAAGCTATAGCAATAACCAGTGTTGCATACACTCTGTGCCGCTTTACAAGGAGCACACAAACTTCACAACCAACTCTGCCCAGAAATTCAATTTCAAACTCTTGTGTAATTTGCAATACAGCTTTCTCTTTGCTCATTCCTATTTCAAGAGGTGATTAAGTTGTGCAGCATTGTGCATTACTCACAGCCCTTCGGCAATGCACTCGAGGAGCAGGACACCTCCCTTGATGACAGTGACAGACGAGCTGCTGCCAGCAGATTCAGGAGGGATCAGCAGTTTGGGTTTTCTTTCCTTGATAAAATTTGCTGAAAGATAAAATAAAATAAAATAAAAGTTAGAGATGAAATTTTAGAGCCTTTGCTTATCCTTCAATAATGCCACAAACGTTACTGCTGTCAGAAGGTTTCAGACATCGATTTGTACGTTTTCTTTTTTATTTATACAGTTTGAGGCTAATCCAGGACACTTTTATTTCTCCTGATAAGAGCCAGAAGACAAGCACAGTGGTATCAACAGGCAGCAGTCCTGGTGAAACCCCTTTTCCTACAGTTTTATGTCCTGTTTCCCAAACACTGGCCCTTCCTATCATACCCCTCAGGCAATCTGGGTACACTGGTCCTCTCAGTTGCTGGACTTCTGGTCCACACCATCTTTCTGCTGCACTGACTCTGTTATCTTTGAACCTCAGATAAAACCCCATCTTTCCTGCCTTGAACATCCCCCAGAATTGTCCTTCTTGAGACAATTATTAAATCTACTGTAACGGAGATACAATTTGTAAGGAAGACTGTTAAAATAATAAAACTAGATTGACCTGTATTTGATTTCAACAGCCCATTTGTTCCAGGTGCCAAACAAGGGCTTCATGATGGAACACACAGAGAGTTCAATGCCTGCTCTGTTATCGCTCTCATAACAATTAGCACAGTAATGAATAATTCCCCAAATGGTCCTAGTTCTTCAAAAATAGTCAGTTACAGATGATTTGGTAAAAGAGCACATACATCTCTCTGAACCATTCTCTAATTTGTCATTTTTTTCCTCCCCTTGCTTTGTATCTCTACAAATCTGTGTCACAAGTGCCCTGAGCTGCAGCAGAACCCTTTGGTGCCTCTGGATACGCTCACACATTTCCCATCTGCCTCCACCTCCTGCTTCCAAAGGCAGGCAGTGCCCCTTCCCAGCAGGAGTTCAGACATTCCTCCGAGGGAAAAACTGAGTTTGGAGTGCTTGTCACAGCTCCCAGGACCTGCTGGCTCTGCTCACAAAGCTCAGCCTCCAGGGGCAAAGGCTTGAGGATCGATGAGTACTCCAAGTTGTCCATCCCAAAACACTCGAGGAGAATCCCCTTCTCAGGGCTTGTGCGGCAAAACAAGCTCTTCCAGGAGGTTCAAATTGGCCATTTCAAAAAAGCAATTCAACCAAAGAAATCAAGAGTCAAGAGCTACAGACAAAATCCAAGACTCTCATTTTTATACATTTTTATACATTTTAAACAAAATTGACTGGGTGAAGAATTGCAGAAATAGCCACTAGCTGCCTTCTGGCTTTTCCACGCTGCCTGCATAAAGCTCAGCAGGATATTTCCAGGCTATTTTTCCGCAAAGAAGGCAACAAAAAGCAATGGAAGTTGAGAATCCCCAGGCTGAGAAGTGCTTTGCTGTAGCCCTTACCTGTGGGGAGTAACACAGCAGGCAAGGTACAGACACAGAGAACCACCTCCCAGTCACAAGGAGATGCGTGTCCATGGGCACAGTAACTCAGAGCACCCAAAACTCTGCAAATCCACACCTGGAATTCCCCCAGGGTGACCCTCTGGACAGGAATTCATGGGGTCAGACTGTGGCTACCTAATCCCAGAGTCCTTAAATGCCAGAAAAAGGTTTGGAGCATCCAGTTCCGGCTCCTGCTCTGAGCTGATAACACAAGAAACACAGGGTGTCAACCTGCTTACATCATGCTCCTTTCTCAACCAAAAAAATACCTTTTTACTGAAAACCCTGCAGATTTCTGTCAAAAAATACGAGATGGGCAAATTGTCCTCCACGGACCACTTAAATCCATCCCATCACAATCAAAAGGCTTTTGTGATATTGGTTGTTTTTTTTTTTTACCAGCTCCCATTTCATCTCAGCTGGTGGATTCTCAGTGTAAAGGCTAAAGAACAGATGCATTCAACTCACCCTTAGTAACAGCAGCGTTAGGTGAGCCTGAGTCATTAGCATGCTTTACTGAAATAAATAAAAGTGACAACCAAACACAAACATGCAGGGTTGAGACAGAATCAAAAGAAACAATAAATCAACCAAACCAAAATCATGCCCTTCCCCAACACCACCACCCCCATCCCCCCAAAAAAATTCTGCCATAGAAAAAAGAAAGAAAAATATAAAAGAAAGCAATGGATGAACAACAGATGTTTGAAAATACAATGAAAACTCCTCAAGAATAGGTGTTATTCTGCAAAATACTTCATGGGTGATGTAATCAGCAGTTCATCCTTGCTGTCTAGAGTAATAAAAAAATCACTAAGCGTGCACTGAAAAGAAACATTATAAAATTCATCCATTCTCTTGTTTCTTATTGCTGGAATTTTTTTTAGGTGTATTTTTTTAATACAGTCCCTCAGCAGGGACTCGGCACAGAGTCGGGTGGGCAACATCAAGCTGAGTTTACGAAACCCTTTAATTTATGCCTCACGTTTTTGCCTGGACCAAGGCTTTGATGACAAGGTGGACACACCAATATGGTTTTTTGGGCCACTTCCAGGGCCAAAGCCCATCTCATTTTCCACTAATCTGTGACTGGACCCACTAGAAAACCCACAGAGAGCAAGATTTCATTTGGCTATTTTTCTCCCAATTACTATCCCAAGATATGCTTTAAGCAAGCATTACAACACACAAAGCCACTATTAATCCTTTATCTTTTTATCCCAACAAGAAAACTCCCAAAATCACATATTAAATATGAGGTTTTCACTCAAGAAGAAAAAAAAATCTCCTTGGCTTTTGGGCTGCACAAGCCTGAAAGGTCAGAAGTATTAGTGAAACAGAAAATTGGTATTAAGGGGACAGGTAAGCTCAGCAAGTGGTCCAAGTGATAGCACAAACTCTTAGAGCCAGAAGAGCTTCAGGCAGAGCAGGATGGGCCCCCAGCTGGTTTAAGCTCCCTTAGTTCCATTGGCTTCTGTCAGGCCTTGCTGACTTAACACAGCTGGGATTGTGCCCTAAAAGGCTGCTTTGATTTTTCTTTTTCTTTAGGTATTTGTATTTTTTTCCTCTGGTTCTAACGCTGTACATGTACAGCCCGTTTAGTCAGGGCTTTACACAGCTGGAATTAAGGAGTTGACACCCATAAAATGGATGTGTATGATGCAGCTGGGGAAGGGACTGAGGGAGCTGGGGGGGCTCAGCCTGGAGAAAAGGAGGCTCAGGGGGGACCTTCTCACTCTCTACAAGTCCCTGACAGGAGGGGCAGGTTGGATATTATGGAAAATTTCATCACTTAAAGGGTTGTCCAGCCCTGGCACAGCTGCCCAGGGCAGTGGTGGAGTCCCCATCCCTGGAAGGATTTAAAAGCCATGTAGATGTGGCACCTGGGGACATGGGGCAGTGCTGGACTTGATGATCTTCAAGGTGTTATCCAGCCTAAATGATTCCATGATTGTAGGGGAGAGCAACCCCTGCACTCCCCAGTGAGACTCAGGGGCAGGGCAGTACCTGAAACCACCTTTCCTATAAAACCCTTGGAGACTACAGGAAAACAGAGACGCAAAAATAAATCAAAAAATAAATAAATGAAAACGTGATGTTCCCTACACAACATTTCACTAAGGAAATGGAAAATGCCTCATGTGTGACTACTGATATCGAAGGCAGCCTGGAAAGCACTGTCCTTCCCAACCACACTGCTGCAGCTGGACAAAAACAGGACCGTGCCCAGACAGGAGGTGGCCACATAAAATCCTCAAAACCCAGTGAATTTCCCATCTGTCAGAGACCTGCTGGACTTCAAGAGGAGCACATTTCCCTACTGCATCATTGGCTTTCACTGTAGGGAGACCAGGAGGCAGAATGGGGCACTTTTGGGGCCCGACAGCTGCGAGAAGCTTTCATCAGTTGAATTTAGCCCCAAGAAGAAGGTTAATAATGCAGGAAATAAGCTCTCTTTCTTGAGACACAGGGCACACATCTGCATGCAATGCTGCCTGAGGAGTTCAAAAGGCACCAGAAAAGAAGCAACTTCTCCCCCCAGACTTACAACGGGAGACCTTCAGCGTCATGGGCATTTTCTGCACGATGGTCCTGAGCATGGGGAAGGCTGCGAAGCAACAGTAGTCGCTGCGGCTGTCACTCTCCTCCACGTTGGCAAAGTACAGATCCCCCTGAAGGCTCACAGACACCCTTTCGTCCTGGGGAATGTGCTGCAAATCTAGCCAGGAGAAAGAAGTGTGAGATGGTGATGACACCAGCGCTTCTCTAGCGCTCCCCTCTCCACAGAGCAGAACGTTGACGCAAAAGAGACAGAAAACACAGGTTATTCGCCAATATTCAATGTACAATCGATAATAAATATTTTTGTGTCGCAGTGTATACCTAATTACGACATAGATGAAAAGTAATTGATAATAAGAAACAGGAAAAATTGTCTGCTCGGGTGAAAGCAAATTTTCGTCTCTCCCCAGCGAAAAGGTCCTGAATGGTGCCGTGGAGGTCAACACGGACAGGTGTGTCCTCAGCCAGTCTCCCAAGCATTTTGCTCCTGTGGAACTCCAGGTTGGAGCAGGGGATGTTTGTATGAGCCGAGGTTGCTGTTCTGCCTCGGTGCTGATCCAGCCTAACACAGGTCTGCGCTAAGCAGGCCTGGCAGGAGTAGAGGGGCTGCCTTAAAGGATCAGAGCTTTAATCTGGCACCCTGTCACTGCAGGCACTTGGTCAGCAGCCTAAAAAACCCTTCCTGGCATGGAGACAAGCCAAGTCCCTTTGCTTCCCAAGAGCCAGTAATTCCTGCAGAACACAAGGACTGCAAGATATCTGGACAGAAATAAGAAACTAATTATACGTATCCGACAGATTATTTTCCATAAATCAGCCATTAGTTTACGAGAAGAGGAAAATATAAATAATATATTGACACATGATATTTTCTTCCCCGTAAATGCAGGAATCCTCATTACTGGCAGTCATTTACTGATATATAGGCTTTCTGGTAGCTCATATTTGATAACTTCTTGTGTCAATCCACCCTACAATTTAACTTTGTGTCCTGTAAAAACAGATCTCCATCCTTCGTTTTTCAGTATCCAGATATTTCACCCAAGCGCTTGCACAATTATCACTCCCATCAATTACGAATCTGCAATGAAACCGCTCTGGAAGACAAATGTTTTGAGTCTCCTTGAGTGAGTTGTGTAAAAATGGTTTCCTCACCGATATTCATCCAGTAGATATGCAAAGGTGGGATGCCTTTTGGGGGGTTACACTGCAAAATCACAGAATCTCCATGCTCCGCATCCAGAGGCTCGATTTTTTCTTTGGGGAATTTTGGTACACCTGCAGAAAAAGAAAAGTTTCTCAGCTATTGACACCTTTTGAAATTTTGCTTTTTGTTTCCCCCTTAACACAGTTTTTAATAAAATATTTAGCTTAACATCATTCTTTGGTTTCCTGCCCATAGTTACTACTCTTTTTTACAAAGTGGTGTAGAGTAACAGCACATTTTACTCAGAGTAGGAAATCCCTGCATTCAGGGATATTCTGAGTAGGAAATAACTGCATTCAGGGATGCTCAGAGGAGAAATCCCTTCATTCACCAAGTGCCCAGACCGTAGTATTGAAAGCCAGGCACTGAATGGGGTGTTTAACACTAGTTTGTGATGTCCATGGGCTTTGCTTAGGCTTTATTTTAACACATTTATTTTCAAACTCGTTCAAAACTCCTTTGTTTGCTCTGTGTGCGAGGGACAACTCAAAGCCACAGAGAGCCACAGCCTAAGGCTAAGCTGGCACACAGGGCTGTGCACTCATGGGGCCCCAGCTGCTCCCAGGACACTGGAAACCAGCCTGGGAGTGGGGAATGTTCTGGGAAGTGTTGGCTAAAAGGTGGTTCCCAAGAAGCCACTGCAAGTCACTGCAGGTGAGGACAGACATCAGGCAACTATTCCACCTCTTGCCTGGAGTTGGCCCAGTTCTTATCCATCTCCAGAAGCAGATGGAGCAGGGGGCTGGTCCAAAGCCTGGGTTGCCTCCTCATGCCCTCAGGTGTGAAACCTCAGCCCTAAAGCCCTGCAGAGTTTCTCAGCAAGCTCAGGGTGCAGAGACAGGCTTGGCACCAAGATTGCACAGGGGGGGGCACAACGGCTGCACTAACTGGGCTTAAATATTGGTTAAATAGTTGATGTTTAATCACCCAGAGCATCAGCACTGATGCCAGTAGACTGTGCAAAGCCTGAACAGTGCTCGGCCAACCCGGGCAAGCTCAGCAGCCCAAAATCCAACCCAGGTGCATCTGAGATGGGCAGCAGAGCTGGGCTGGAGCCCACCCCAGCCCAGGCACTGGGAGCCTGCAGCTCAGAGATGAACACAAAGAAACCAGCCTGCAAAGTGGAGCCACTCCTTTAAGGAATTTAGCTAAGGCAGTTCCAGGGCTAATGCTGTCTCCTGTTTCACTTCAGGCAAGTTCAAACTGGCAAAAGTTTTAGCTCAGGCAACTGCATTAACCAGCCAAATGAACAGCAATTACAGCAAAGGAATGAAAATGTCCTGGCTGTACAGAGTCAAACTGGCACAGGAAACATCACCATCCTGGTGTTCAAGTCCTGACAGGGAGCTCTGACAGTGACTGCACAACCTGCAGCCTCAGTGGTCCAACAGCTCCACAGGGATTCCGCAACCTCCCATCGCAGGAGGGAAAACCAAGGAGGAGGGTGAGAAATGCAGGGACAGGACTCTGAGGAGACTTCAGACATCACAGGATTAGTAAACATAAAAAGAAGCAATCACTATAGTGCTGACTGCCCAAATGCAGACTGTGCAGAGATTTTATCTCCAGGAGGATTATTAGTAGGTTATGAATTCTTAGGAGAGGCAAAATGGAGCTAATGAGCATCACCCACCCTGTAGGTGAAGTTTCAGGTAGGAAAAACAACTGCATACTTGTCTCCAGTACCTTCAGTAACCTACATTCTCCAAGCCCTGGAAAATACATCTGCTGACTCCAGAGGTGGAATATTTTCCAGGAGGAAAAAGCCAATTTGTTGATCTAACGCTTATTTATTCCCAAAAACACATCACTCTCAACAAAACTTCAAGTATGCTGGATCAGGACTTCTGACTAAGAGACCAGAAAATAGACTAATAGTGGGATCACTCATCTAGGGCATTGGAAACTTGTTTAAACTCATTTTTTGCCTCATTTAGCACATCTAACTCTGGGTCTCCAATATCCCAGTTGGGTGCCATAACCACTGGTCTTCTCAGTGAATTCCTGTAGCCAGTAATTACAGAATTATACAAAAATGCAGAGTCCCACCAGGAGACAGTGAAAAGTCATGGCCTCAGTGTCATTAACTGGCAGCACAGACATTCATTTCCAACGTGAGGCCCAGATTTGGCATCTGGACTTCACTGGGGGAGGCAGCAATTCGACCCCAAACGTCCTCCACCTCGAACAAGCACTTGCACCACAGGTGATTGGGGCTTTTGGGCATTTCCCTGCTGTTTTGTTTTGCTTAGTTCACCATGAAAAACACTGAGCAACTTTGATTTCCCCCCTCATAATGCATAACTTTGAGTGTTTCAAATCCTTGAAGCTTTGCAAGAGAGAAAAACTCAATTTCATGATAAATTCCTGAGCCAAGCCTTCTGACAAGCATATTTTCTCATGGTCTCAAAGACTAGAAAAATACCTGCTCTGAATTCTGATTTACTAAAACTAAGAAGCTACTGTCACATTCGACTTTGGCTTTAGGATATCACTCTTCAGTATGTATATGTAGGCAATATTTTGGATTTTTTTGCAGTGTTCCCATGTTCTAATTGGGGGATATTCCAGAATCAATCACTGCTGATTTGTGGCTGATCACAGGAACTGTCACAGCTGAATTAAGCTCCAATGTATCACACGAGATTAATTGTGCCATGACAGTGTTTGATACTGCACAGAGTTATCAATGCGGCACACAGACACTGGAAAATTCCCAGCCAATTGATGTCTTTGCAGTGACACCAGTAAAACTGTCACCTCAGTGCTTGATGCAATTCCCCACACCCAGATGGAATGAGAGGGGACAGGGAATCCAGCACAGCTCCCAGTGCTGCTTCCCACATATCCATAGCACGGGGGAGAACAACTTTATTCAACGACCCTGAGAGCCTTCCAGTACCAGCAGGACACTCACCGCACACACAGTCACATGGCACGTGTGAAACAGCCACGGGCAAGATGAAAACCTGCACTTCTGATATGGAGACATCTCCTAAAAGCCCTCCATGGCATTTAAAACTCTCAAAAGACTTGGGAAAGGCTTCACTGCCCAAGTATGATTTCCTGGGAAAGGCTTTGCTGCCCAAGGATTGATTCCTGACCGGGCTGTACCGTGAGTGCTGTACAGCACTCAAACCCCAGACTCAGAGTGCTTTGACGGTGTGGGAACCATGGAAATGGGAGATTATCAGTGTCCAAAGGCATCTGTGCCAGGAGCCAGGCTCTGCTTAATCCCTGGGGTGACTCAAAGTTTAATGACTGAGCTGTACTGGAGACCAGGCTGCAGCACCGCTGGCAAATCAGGGTGGCTGGGAGAAAACTCAGAAAGGAGCTTGTTTCCCTCCCTCCTCCTTCTTATCTGTTCAGAAAATACAACATCTCAACCAAAAGCAAGGAGGGAAACCGATACAATGCCGTATAAAATCGACATTCGAGTTGACCAGCCTACATTCAGCAATGCAGCAACCTGAGCTCAGTTCTCCAGTCCCCAGCAATGCTCCAAATTTACCCTGGTGTCTCTTGGCACACTTTGTCCCACAGCTCAGCTTTTGCCCTGCTGCTGATTACAGTGACATCACACTACAACTGTACCACACCTATACCGATTATGGCAATTTATCCCAGTTTTTATGAGAATGGAGCCCATGCAATCTGTTATTTCACAGGATTCTGGGTGAAGTGTTGAGAACTTGGACTGAAGGAAAAGCATTTCTCCAGGTAACTTCTCCTTGGGATTCCTGCGTCTTGTTTCTCTCAGCATCTGAGTCAGTTCATGATGGCAAATCAACAACTAGCAAATACATTGTGAAACTATTGTAAAAAACCATCACAATTCACCAGGTCTGTTTTTATAACCTTCTCTGTGGATGCTGCTGGGATAGAGGGATGCTTAGCCTGACCCATCACTAATGTTCTTATATTCTTCCTTGCAAATAAATCCTTAAAGGATGCAAAAGCAAGAGAAAGCAGAAAGAGTAAAAAAATTTCAATATCCTGGAAGTTTCCAGTTCCTTGGATGCTTTAATTAGTAGTTAACTGTGATTTTTCATACAGATCCATATCTTGTGCAGCAAACAGCCCAACATAAACAGTCTCCAACATGACTTACAGTCCTCAATCACCAGTGCACTGAATGCAGCTTGGGAAGCTTCCAGCGCTCATCTCAGTGCCTCAATTGTTATTCTGATCCACATGAGCAGCAGTTAAATCTGTGATTTTCATTGCAGCCTTTGAACTGTTTATGAGATATGAGCCTACGTATTTATGGATTTTTTTAAATGCTGCCTTAAAGTGAAAAAGTTACCAAAGCCTGGCTGCCGGGAAGACTGTGGCTGGCAGTCCACTTCCTCCCAAAAATCTGGGACAGAAGCAGGGATTTCTTTTTTCTGTGTAAATCTCTCTATCACCCTTTCCAAAACGATGGCTGCTGGCAAGAATCAGAGTGAGACACATGATTCAGGGGGGTCAGAAATTTATCATGGGTAAAGGACATTGACTTAGGAGGCAAAAGGGTTAAATTTTATTCCCATCACCTATAAAGTCTGAGTTCCTCTCTTTTGTTTTCTTTTCCATAAAGGCTACTCCAAACACACAGTGGGTAACTGGGACCTCCTACTTCAGTATCAGTTCAGTATCTTTTACTGATTTCACTACATTCATCCCTGGATTTCTGAATGTGGACACAGGTTTGGCTTTCTTTGGGAATTCTAGAACTAACACCATAGGCAGAGCACAGCCTGCCACTGGACAATTTTATGTTCAGCCTACATTTCCACCCTCAGATCTCTGGCCTTTTGGAGCAGCAGCTTGAGAAATACTGAGCATAAATCTTAACTCAATCTACCATGAAGAGCCTTTTACACCACAGTTAATTAAAGAGGTTTAAAGTTTACTTCTTCTCCTTTCCCTGGCATTGGGCCCGCTCCCTAATTCAAGCAACAGATTCCTGAAATACAGGAGGAGGGGAGCTGAAGTCTGTGTTCTCACCATTTAAATTCATTTTCCTGCTGCATGTATCTTGTAACAATCTGCCCTTTGTTAGTGCTGCAAACACAGAGGGATCCACAGAGCCCATTCTTCCCCCTCTCCTTAATGTCATCCTCTATAGGGGAGGTGGGCTATTTTCATTATGGAGGTGAGATTTAATGATCATTTCTGCTGACATTTCTATTGCTTTGCTGGAATGACTACTGTGAGTAAACAGCCTTTTGTTCTCCTTTTCAGCAGCAACCTCGCAGACCCAGTTTTCTGCTGCTGCAGAGTAAATGTAATTCATGAAAGAAACTGGCCCACTCTGACTCACTGGGGTTTCTTCCCTTCGTTGGCACCGTGACTTGCCAAGTAGCTTTACATCTGACTTGAATACAGCTGGCAGAGCTCTGCCACCTCTGCATCCCTCTCGTGAATGCAAGGGGTGATCTCACATGTACCAGTCCCTGCTTCAAGCCCTGGGCTGAATAGAGGGAATTTATGCCCCACTCTTCTGTCAGTGATTGCCTGATTTACAGCGGATCTGAGCACCAGCAGAGCTTTCACTTGGGCACAGTTGTGGACCATCCAGCACTTCAGAAAATCAAATTTGTCTTCTATTCCTCCCTGAATGCTGATTTTATTTGCAGCATCCACATGGCACCATTAAATGAAAGAATTGATGGCGGAAGAGTACTAATAACAATAAGTGTGCTTTAAAAGATGTGTTGAGGTGGATAAATACCTCTAATAGATTCTTTGTACCATGTCTTTATTTTCTGGGTTTAGGACTTTGCATCTATCAGCACTGAAATTCTGCTTGTTCTTGATAGTAACCGTGTTTGTAACCTCTCAATGAATTTGTTGCTAACTACTCCCAGTGTATTTAATACCTACCCAAGCTACTACAGCCAATTTTTCATTAAAAGCAAAACAATCTGCTCTGAGTAGAGATTCAATAATCCCAAGTACAGACATCAATGCCTTGTTTTTCATTTTAAACATTTTTTTAGTTCAGTAGCAATGGAATATCAGGATATTCTGCTGCTGGAGGTGACATGCCTTCCCTGAAACGTGACACTGAGGTCTTCCACTCCTCTGAAATGTGATGACTTTGAGACATTTTGCTTAAGTTAAATGAACTCCCCTATGTCCTGTTTGAAGTTGAGGAACTGCATCACTCTCCTGTTCCAGCCTAAAATTCCAGCTGGCATCAGCTGCACTGTCCTGCCTGTGGAGCCAACTCACACCTGCAGCTCAATAAACCTCAACTTACTGTCTTAGAACTCTGTGCTCTTCTCCTCTACTTGGGAATGACACTCCCTGAAAGCAACTGCAAGCTGGTGGAGATCAAACCATGGAGCAACAGATGCAACGCTGGTAATTCCTCAGCAAACACCAAGCTCTGGCATCAGGGAACACCACGCATTGCAGCATAAAATAAATTTCCCAGGGGAAAAAAGATCCATAAAACTGGATGGAAGGGAACTAAATCACGTCTTTCATGAGGAGCACTCATAAAATATATTTACACGGCACCCTTAGCAGGTTCCTCCCAGGAACTCTCCCAGCTCTGTTGTTTTCAGTGTTACCACAACACAACGACTCTCCCACCCCTGGCTACACCTTGAATGTCTCTCAGGATCATTTCTTATGAAAAAGACGTGATAAAAATTATTGTGCATGTTTCTCACAGCCCATTTCATCCACAGTGACCTGCCAGACGCAGGTTTTGCCCCCAGGTAGCCATGTCCTGTCCCTGTGAGGCTGAGAAGGTTGTGCAGGTGTCCCCTGCCACCTGGACACACCAATTCCACCTCTACAAAGTGCTGTGAGATATTTGATGACAAAATGTTGTAGGAGCTTGGAAATGTAGGATCTAACCTGGAAAATATTCCACTGCACTGCTGCTTCTCTTCTTCCTTCGTAGCTCACAATTACATTGTACAATTACCTGTACATTAAACTGTACAGCCTTTTCCATGTCCTTACCCTCTCCATTGTGGAGCCAGGGAACTTTCCTGTCCTTTCTACCCCCACTAGGAAGGTTCTGCACCAAATTTTCCTCTTCTAATTTCATATATTTCAGTCCTGAATTTAACACCCATTGTGTGTTCACCTTCCAAACTAGAAGTGATTAAATGTATTGGCACAAGAACAGTTTTATCACCTCCAGGACATGGTCTGGTGTTGGCCCTGGCAGTGCTGGGTTAATGATTGGACTCCATGATCTTCAGAGGTCTTCACCAACCTCTAATGATGCTTTGATTCTACATCATCGTCCTAACCAGGACACTGAACTTTGTATCCATAAATTCCATTCACGAACAGCCAATGCCTTTCAATAACCGTACTGCCCTTAGATTGCTGCTCTGTCATGTTTTCTACTCTTTGCTTTATCTCCCCAAATATTTTCATTTCTATATTTTCGTCATGTGCTGGCATCAGCTCACAAACAAATTGCCTCTGCCCAGATTAGTTAGAGAATTTACCAGACTACAACTCTCATCAATATTTATGCTTTCTTCTTTTACAGAAAGAGAAAAGTATTAGAAGGGGAAGCATCACAAGATCCAATCAGTAAAGAATTCTTATGGGTTTTATGGCAAAGGCAAAGCAAGTGCTTTATAAAGGCATTTAAAAAGCTGAGTCAAAGCAAACAATCACTTTCTGTTGTTGAGCTTTCAGCTCTCCTGAGAGGGTTATTAAAAAAGTTTATACTAATTTTCCCACTAACCCACCCTTTAGAGGCCAAGTGGGGCAGAAAATGCTCAAAAAGCAAAAGTAAATAATAAATGTTTTCCAAAATAATGTATCTGGGGATACATATACATAATCTACCCAGTTTCATCCGTGTTTAGTTGCTAAGGAGCGTGAGCATCTGCACTTGGGAACTGATAGTCCAGGGGGCTGGTCTGAAATCCTGCATCCAGATTTGGTTTCTGTCCTCAAAACCAGGAATTAAATTCAATCATTCCAGGGAGCAAAGTTTTGTCTTTCAATATTCACTGAATAACAAACAGTTCATGTTTTACCACACAACACCTTAGTAACTGCGCCTTTCTCATTTAGTTGGAGGAAACACAGTTCTCATCTTAATAATAAAAACAGTAAATTCAACCCAAAAGCAAAGTAAAAGCTCTTACTTGGAACAATCAGCTCAATTTCTTCCGACATGGCAGTTCCCAGCACGTTGGATGCAAAGCAACGATATTTCCCTTGAAAACTGCTGATGATCCCACGGTTTTGAATCACAAACGTTCCAGAGTTGTTGGATGTAACTACCCTCGGGTCAGATAACAGATCAAACGGTTTTCCATCCTTAGTCCAGTTAAAGCTGAAAAATAACACAAGTGTTCCACAGGACAGGCCCCAGAACTGCACTGTGGTACTGAAAAACCAGGGGGAAATGTGGGTCCAAGAGGGTTTTATCAAAATAAAAGGGAAAACTCGATGGAGTTGAATGACAAAACAACCATTGTGCTGCTCGAACTTGTGTTGGCTCTTGGGCACATCTCTCCTTTTGCACACTTTGCTTTCGGATAACTGATTGTGACATGAAATAAGAACACAGAGCTTGAGGCAAGGACAGCAAAAGAGAGACATTCTGTGAAAGCAAGAGCTGCCCCTGACAGGAGCTGGAGGTTGGCAAAGAGCTCTCTTTGTACAAGGGTTGGTGTTTTAGGCTGGCAAGGGCTGACAGGAGTTCTTCTCCCCATCTCCCATGGTTGAACCCTGAAGAACCCGAGATGATTCCACTGAGCTTCTCCTTGCCATAGAATCACGTGTAGTTTTAATGCTACTGGGGTGTGACTTCGATGAATGCTGTCAGATTTGTCACAGGTCCTGTGCCTGGAATTCTCAGATGGATTAAAATCTGGCTACCCTGATTCGGATTCTGACAGTTGGAAATTGCAGTATAACATGCATTTCTTGAAAGATGTACCTTTTTTTTCGTTTGTTTTTTGAAGAGTATTGTTTCAAGAGAATAAATTAATGTCAACAAAACTGTATGTTTTAGCACTTCACCAGTTTTGACAAAACTGCCTTGCTACAGTATGGAGGGAATCTGGGTTCCCATCACCTACCAGGCACTATCACATCATTTAAACAGACCAGAAAACTCCTCACTGATGCACTGACAATCTGTGAAACAAAGGGAATTTGTTATCATGCTACAAATCCCCATTCAGAGCTCAATTAAAAATGATCAAGTAATCTTGATATAAAGTAAAAAATTCCTTTTTAAAGTTTAAATTGTGTTGCAGAGAAAGGAGAAGAGAAGGATTAAAGAGTAAAAATGACATGCAAACCAGCTATTAATTCAGCCCATTCAGCCTGGAAAGCCTCAGAAGGAGCTTTTACTGTGTTATTATTACATCCTTGTTAATCACATTTTCATTAAAAATCTTTCTCTTTTCTACACTGGTGTAAAATGCATAAGGCTTATCTTTGGATATTTATTTGAATAACTCCTTATGTGTCCACTTGTAACATCACCATGGCCCTGATGATGTCAGGTACAGACAGGGTATCCGATAAAATGCAAATGTGAGGTCTGAATGCATGGTTTAATGTGTTTGGTGTTTTTAGGGTGGCTGTGGAAAGGGCACAGGAACAGCTGGGCCCCTTTGATTATTATTACACACATCCTATCTTTTACAGCACAGACACACGGGGTTTTTAAACCATGGGGTGAACTTAGCACGTGCCAGAGAAATGAAACATCCCCCAGCAAGGAAAAACACGTCGATACCCGTTCCCAGAGCGAGGGCAAGTGATGGAGCAACAACGGTCAGAGTGGAAACCCAAGGGTCGCCCCCGATGATGAGCAGGTTGCAAAGCCAGAGCAATGCCTGGCCAAGGCTGAAAGCAAAGCCAGTCTCTGCTGCTTCTCCCAGCACTACTCACGTGGGCTGTGGGTTCCCTCTGGCCTCACACCTGATTGTGAAGTCCTCATCAAAGGGGTAGGCAACCTGTGTGTGGGATTGCTCCGTGATGGTTGGAAGCTGTGAAACTGTGAAAAGAGGGAGTGGGTTAAAACACCAGCCAAGCACAACTGAATGCCCTCAGGTCCCTCCTTCAAAAGGAACAGTGTCAGGATTGCCCTGCAAAAAGTGACTTAGAGGAAAGATGATCATCATTTGCCCGGCAGGGACAATGCTCTGTTCCCCAGAGCAACCGCTGGCACTGGCTCAGTGGCCAAAGAAAGGGCAGCACAGGTTGTGTCCAGCCCACGGGCATCACCCACTCACGTTCCCATGCCAGCCTGGTCAGGGCACGGGAGAGCTGGCACATTCCAAGCTACAGACAAAGCACAGGGCTGTGCTCTGGGAAATTCATTCCTAGGTGAAGTCAATAATCCAGACACAGATTCACACGCGTGGAGCAGCAAACCTCTCCCTCCATCCTGGATAAAACTGCCAGGAAATCCATGGGCTGCGAGGATGACTTAACACTCCCTCAAGGGTGCAGAGTTACCACTCACGCGGTCACGCAGTGATGCTGCACTAACTTTGGGTTTTTTTTCTGAGGGAATTAAAGTGTTGCAAATGCCTGTGTTAACAGAGCCACGCCAGGGAGAACACTCCCTGCAGCGGAGCTGGGGATAACGGGATCATCACATTGTTGGAAACAGCCAGCAAGAGAATTAACACGCTCTTTGGTTGCTCAAAGCTGGAGCAAAACATGGTGTCTTGCCATGTCATGTGCTCTCAAAGCTGAACGCTTCTAAGTCCACCAGCTTCACTAATCAGAAAAAATTGCTTTTATTAAAAAAAAAATTAAAGCAAATTAAGGGTTAGGTGGTTCCCTCATGTAGCAGTGGTTGCCCAGGCAGTTTGTCCTGCACTTTACAGTTTTATTGAAACACAGGGACCCATTGAAGAACCCTCCTGAAAAAAACCCCTCTATTTCCCAATGTAAATATGGATAGCTTTAAAATAATATCCTACAGCCCTGCTTGGTTGCCTTCCCCTTTGCAGCCAGGGCTGTTGGCATCTCCAGAGTGCTGACAGCTCACAGCAGCTCCACAGGATGCCCCAAAACTGGCTCATGTCCTACTCTGAGGCCACATCACTCAAACCCCTGCAAAGAGCCTGCACTGCTCTCCCATTAGGTTTAATTATTTATTTCCTCCCACCATAATTCATAAACCCCAATATTGTTGAGTTTTGCTCTGTTGGGGTTATTTGCCCTCCCCCAAAAAAACGCCTGCAATCCTCCTGGTCCATTTATGTTTGGAAAATGCAGAGCTCGGGAGGTCTGGGCTGCACTCCAGGTAATGGGATCCACTGACTCCCCTTGGATTGCTCCCTATGAGCCTCTTCCCATATTTCACACGTGTTCTGGAAGCACACGAACCGTGTAAAACAGGCAGTTTGAATGCACCACAGCCAGAGGGGGATGCAGGAGGTGCTCCCTCAGAGGTACAAAACACCTCTCTGGGGAGCAACATCCTCCCTGAGCCACACACCTGCTCCTTTTCCAGGCTGGAATGGCACAGTGCAAGACAAGGAAGGAAGGATTTATGTACATCAAACAAGCTTCAGGGAGATTCAGAGCCAAAATGAGGAATTTATATGGAAGACAAACCCAAGGCCTCGGAGCTAAGCTGTGTGTTGGATGGCAAACACAAGATACATGTTATGAGACAAGTTCACTGCTACATTTAAACTGGTCCAAACAGAGTAGCTTACTTTTTTATCACACCTGAATTTCCCAAAGGCCATGTTGTGGCAGGATTACATTTAAAATGGAACATCTGGAAAGGAGGATTTAATATTTTTCCTTCGGGGAAAGTTTAAAAGGGAAAAAAAGGATACCAGACAAAACAGGAAAATGTACCGCAAATAGCTACAACTCACCTGATAATGGTATTTCAATAGCTGCTGCCAAACTCAGTACAAAGAAAAACAGGCATATGGTGATGCCTTTTGTGCTTAATAGCAACTCCATCACTCTTCTGTAAACAAGGAGTCCAGACAGAATGAGGGATACCTTGTGCTTCCTCTCACTGTCACTTCAGATCAGACGTAGGGATGTGAAAGTGGAACTCTGCAGAGGAGAAGAACAACAACATTAGCCTGCAAAATAAACTTGGATCTAACAAAGCTAGAAATTAAAAGTGCAAATTCCATTGAGTAGTTCAATTTTCTCTCCTCTTCCCCCATCCTTTGGTTTCAGGAATAACCCCTATTACATCTCTAACAGAAAAATACAATCACAAAAGTACAACTCTATTATAGCACAGAGAATAGTTACTTTTTTTTTTCTATTATACAATTAAAAGTAGGGATGGTTTAAAACGTAGTATATTTGTAATCATTCCAGGTCATAAATTTTTCTAATGAGAGTTGTGTAAGTTGGAAGGTAATGTAACAGATCTAATGAGAGAAATTTGGTACACTAATGACCTTGTTCATAAATCTTATCTGTCTTTTATCTTTTATTTATGCTTAAAAAAAGGACACAATCTCATTTAGTTCATTAATAAGGACCTGAACATGAAACATTTGCTTTTCCTCCAATAATCCCAGAACTACTATACTAGGTTTTACTCATTCCATTATCCATTCTTAGGTTCTTCATTACAAGGCAAAATGTCTTGTAACTGCTAAAAGGAGACATATCCAGTGCTAATGAGCTTTTAAGAGTAATTCACATAAAAGTCTGGTTTAGATGAGACAGTATGAAGGAATTGTTCCCTGGGAGGGTGGGCAGGCCCTGGCACAGGGTGCCCAGAGAAACTGTGGCTGCCCCTGGATCCCTGGGAGTGTCCAAGGCCAGGTTGGATGGGGCTTGGAGCACCCTGGGCTGGTGGAAGGTGTCCCTGCTCATGGCAGGGGTGGCACTGGATGGGCTTTAAGGTCCCTCCACCCCAGACCATTCTGGGATTCTCTGATTCTACCAGTGCGGGTACATGGAAGATTTCACTTCTCAGCTTCACTGCTGGTACATCAGTGAACTATTAACCACTCAGAGGTGTGTTTTGTACCTAATGCATCGTGCTCAAGGGACACCAGTCTCAAGAGAATTTAGACTTCATTTGTCAAGATAATTTCACAAGAGCAATTTGAAGACAACTTTACTGTGCTGGAGCACGGGACAGACCCCTCACTCCTCACTGCACAGCGAGCTCTGACTCCAACCACCAAGTTCCCAGGCAGAGCTGCACGACCAAGGCAATCCATTTCCAGACTAAGCCTGGCTTGCACACAGCTCTTGTATCTTTGCACATCCCACCCGGTTAATCCCGGGATCAGAAAAGCAATCCCGGGATCACCGAGAGCAGTTGGCACTGGGGTAGGCAGGAGGTGGGACCCGTGGCTGCTCGTCCTTGCCCAGCACAGCTGGGACAGGGACAGGGCTGGGCCACAGAGCCCACACACGCAGGGCTTGCTCCTCACAGCTGGTTTGCTGGACCTCTACAAAACACAGGCATAAAGCACAGAGTCCCCTCTTGCCCAACACGCTCCCTCTCACTTCAGCTCTTGGAACGGAGCAACAGGTTGTGCTGTGGCCCTTCCTCCAGGGTAATTCCTGCTCACATGGCCACCAGCTCATGAAAACTTCCTGGCAGTTAACGTCTTTGAGACCAAAATCCTTGGGTGAAGGTTGAAATTGGCCAACGAGGGGCAAGCGACAGACACTGTAATCACATAAGCCTCATTTGTTTAGAAATGAGGCTAAAAACCAGATGTCTTCTAAGTATCTTAGGCAGCGAGTGTTTGCTGATGGAAGAAGCTGACTAATCTGCTTAGAGCTCATTTCATAGAGGGGGATGGTGCAGAGGGGCACAGGAGGGGACAGGCACCCCCTGGCTCTGCTGCCCACGCCGGGCTGTGCCCGGGTGCAAATCAGGCAGATTCAGCAACACCAGCACGGGCTGTTTTGTGGCAGTCGGTGTTTCACTGGCTCTAACCCGTGAGCTATGGACCTTGCCAACCCTCAGCCTGCCAAAAGCTGGGCTGCGTGACAGCCTGGGGGACAACGCAGGACGCACAGCAGCCCCAGCTGATGGCTGCTGTCACCACAGCATGGGGCTCTGCCACCCTCCCTCACCTGCTGCTGGCACACGCTCAGCTCCAGATCTGCGTCAGGCCCAGCAAAACAGATGCTCTGACAGCAAACCCTCCGCGCACACAATCGCAATTTAGGCTCGTAAAAAGCTGACCAGCGTGGCTGCCTGCAGATGGTACATCCGTGGCAGTGAAATCCTCCCGTCCCCCATCTGCTGACAGCTCTGGGGACAGGAGCAGGCGGGTCAGGGTGCCAACCAGAGGCAGGGCAGCTGGGATTACAGGAGCTGTGCAGCCTGCTAAGGATGCAGGCTGAGGAGCAGCGAGTTTCTTTTTATATGAATGCCACAAAGCATTGTACAGATTCCGATTAAATTCAAGGCAAAAAACCAGGAGCACAACTCCATTCCTTAACCAAACCCATTAGCTCACAACTCATTTTCTTTTTTCTTATCTTTTTTTTTTTTTTAATAAAGTGACAGAGCAAAGCAGAAACATTCCAAATAAGAGGATATCCTTCATCACGTGGTACAGCACGACTTGCCTCTGCAGGCTGCTGTAATTAGTGAGCCTGTCTAGCGCCTCGCTCCTCTTCCCTGGCTGGAATACTAATGCAGGGCCAATGGCAGCAGCGTTGGGAAGCAGCCAGCACAGAGGGCTGGAGGTGCTGGACTTGTGCACAGCCAGCAGATAATTCCAGAGGCCACTTGGCAATCCCTGCACCCTGTTTTACCCCTTTTCTATTCTAGGGTGGCTTCCCTAAGGTGCCGTCCCGGTGTGATGTGAATTCAGCAAGAGTATCTTTGTGGGGGTGTTTACCCACTGGTAACTGCCCAGTGAGATGAGCCTCCCGTTCCTATGCCATATATGTTACCCCTGAAGGAGTAGCAGAGGTGTTATCCAGGCTGGGACAGCAAATATTATGGAATGCCAACACTTTAGGCACATTTCCCCCGATGTGCCCCACTCAGCTGGTCTCTTGTGCACCCTGTTCTGGACAATGCTGCTCCTCAGCAGATGGTCAGGTGAGGCACATCCTCCCAGCAGAGACCTGTGCCAAGGTATTAACCCTATTTAAGGTGACTGCAGACGGGGCTGCCAAGCTTTAGGTGTTGGTTTAGGATGTCTGTCACGCCTTTGGCTGTCCCACCAAGCCTCAGGCCCACAGCTCAGCTGAAACTGCAGAGTCCTTGAGTAAATCACCAAGCTCCCCTCTCACTTCTAGCACCCAAAAACCCCAAGCCCCTTCCTAAATGTATCAGACATCCTCCAGACAGCCCATCCATCCTGGCTTCAGACACAGCCACGTACCCAAACTTGAGGCAGCACAATCTTTCACTCCTGTGACGATTAAACTCCAACCCAAAAGTCCTCATCCTGTGCCAGTTCCTAGCAAATGAACAATTTAGTTGCTTGAGTAATTTGGAGAAATAACTGAGGGAGCTGTGCAGGCACCTGGAGGCAGGTTTCGGGCTCACTGGTGCCAAAGCACAGCTCTCTCCCTGGGGTGGGTAAGTGCCAGAGAGCACCTTGCAACATCCTGCCTCGGTAAAAACACCAGCCCTGTGCTCTGGGGCACTGGGCTGGGTCAGGCCCAGAGCTCCTGCTTTTCATACAATCACCGCATGGGTTGGGTTGGAAGGAGCTTCAAAGCCATCTCGTTCCACCCCCTGCCATGGGCAGGGACACCTTCCACTAACCCAGGTCGCTCTAAACCCCGTCCAACCTGGCCTTGGACACCTTGTGGGTGTGGGATCTCCACAACCTCTCTGGGCAGTCTGTGCCAGTCCCTCCTCACGCTCACAGGGAAGAATTTCTCCCAGTATCCCACCCAACCCTGCCCTCTGTTAGTGGGAAGCCATTCCCCCTTGTCCTTCCCCTCTTTCCCAGGAATTCCACATCCTCCTTTGTCCTCACAAGGAGTTGGCTGCAGCATCCCTTGGACCAAGGAGAGGGGCACCAGATTGACAGAGAAAACCTTCCTTCTACACAAGGAGTGAACACGTATCGCTGCAACAAATGTTACATTCACAATCCCTCCTCTGCTTTTTCCTTTCCCCCTCCTCCCTCTATTTCTGTCTTTCTATTTGCTTTTCTCTGCCTCAGGCTTAAGTCAAGTAATTTGAATTCACTGCAAATACTTATCTGTAGTTCCTTACCTGCAATTCATTATTTACTGTGCTGTTCAGTTAATAGTAAATACTGATTGCTCTAAGGACAGCTCATTTGTTTGTTTAATGAGCTGCCTTTAACTTACACTGAGCAAATCTTTCAAAATATCAGTATTTCCAAAGAGCAATGCAGTTCCAGATTCTTTTATTATATCCCCTTGCTTCCAGAAGGATGTAATAAAAATACTGGACAACCAAGCAAGAAAAAAAATTGAATTTCTATTTACCTCATGAACCTAGTGAACAATTTTCCCTATGTGTAATTACTACATTAAAATTGCTCATTAATAGCAGCAGGATGACAGCCAAAATTCCCATATTACTGGCCTACTGCTTCCAAGAGAAATTGAATTGCACCTCTACACATGGCATCTACCTCAGCTGTTTGATTCCCTCCTCAAACATGTGAGGATTGCTCCTTGTTTAAGTCCTGCACAGCACAAATATTCAGTAAAGTAGTGGATTCACCCAGCTTAACCCTGGTACATCTCTGGGCTAAGTTTTGCATTAGCTAGAACAGGTTTAAATTCTCAGTGGCATGTATGTTACAGGATTGCTAAATAAAAAGCCATTTGTAATTAGCAATTACAGCTTTCTGTGTGGCCACAGTTACAGAATAACAGGAAAACACTCTGGTTAAAAACTGCTTTCTGGCACGAGAAATAAAAATTCAGCTATTTAATGATACCACAGGGAATCATTAAGGGTTGGAAAAGACAAGTTCAGTGAATATATAATATAGGAGCTTAATTAAGTACTCTCACTTCCTCAGTTCCAGTGACAAGGTCAGGGGCCAGCACTGAAGTGATGCCTCCACCTCTGTCCCTGCACAGGGTCAGCCTGCACCTGAAGCCTCCAGCCCATGGACCCCTCCAGACCATAGAGCTCTTGGAATACACAGGGATGTTCCAGCTGCAGCTCCCAGAGCAGGGGCCACGGGTCCCTGGGATACAGGCAGAGCCCCAGGGAGCACCCAGAATTAATCACTCTGCTTTTCCACGCCACAAGTAGGAGTAGCTCCCGATTTCCCTAATTAGTGGGAAGGGGTGTAATTTATACTAGCAAAACCCTAAATGTTCTGCTCCAACAACAGTCTTTATGCAGCTCCAGATCTTTTCTTTCCCCTGAAAATCCCCCACGTGCAGAGTCACTCGAGTGTTTGGCAAAGATGAGAGGGAATATTCATAAGGCCCCATCGTACTTCAGGTGTCACTGTCACACACAGCTCTCCCCCTAAAAGCTTTCTGACATCCCACTGTTAGTACCAGGGGGAAGATAACCTTCACTTGACTCTATCCCAATCACCTATTTTGGGATGTTGTCAGTTCTTAATAAAGCAGCCCGTGATGCAAATGCTGGAGGTGATTAAAATAATCATCCGAATCAGAAAGCTGCTCTTCCTTCCGTGGCAAAATATTTCCAAACAGACAGTAGCACATAGCAGGAGGGGAGATATTTTTTCAGATGCAATTCCACTCTCAGGAGGTTTAGTGGAAAAGAGTCCATGTATTATTTATCTTGCCAAGGATTTCATAAACCTTTACTGGACAGCACATCTAAAGTAAAAGTTTTCAGCATAGTTAAACAAGTTCAGCATTATTTCACAAAATTTATGTGTTTCAAATATGATTGCAACTATTATTCCTGCCCTGTTTTGTAATCTACCCATCCTTCAGTTTTCCCAAACCACAAAACCTCTCTAAAAAATGTGATGGAATGAATATAATTAATAAAGAAATATGTACACAAGGCTGTCCAATGCAGCACAAGCAGCAGTAAAACATTCACTTCAATAAATAGTGTGCTGGAATTCATTTTCCTGGGATGAGGTTTTAAGAAATAAATAAGGAATTTGGAGGCCCAGTCTGTCAGGCCCTGGGTTTCTGGCAGAGCAGTGAGCCACGGGCTGGGCAGGGTAATGGCTGCTGCCTGTCCCCAGACTGTGACCAACATCTCGGTTTGATGTTTGTGCTGATGGTGTGGGAGCTCAATTTATGGGGTTTCTGGCCAGACCTACCCTGAGCTCAGTGGAAGTCAGGAGGTGTACAAACATCTCCCACTCCAAGTGCCCGACCCCAGCAGAAGGTACTGGTACCAGCCATCCATTTTCACAAACACTCCCTTATCTACTCACAGCTATTCCCAACAAAATCCTAAACCTTAAGTCTCATCAGATCACAATCTATGCCCTGAAATGGTTTAAAAGCCAGTTTAGAAATGGTTACTGACTTCTCCTGCTCATCACTCTGCCCATGTGATGGCACAGCACCTGACAGATCTGGTTTAATTTGTTTCATAGCTCTGTGAGGTGACACATTGTGCTACCAAGACACAGAGTCTAGGGACCACATTTCTTAAAGATTTGCATGGCTTTTGCACACATACATTGATGGAAAACTGAAGGAATGTGGTAGCTGTGGATCCAGGTGTATGAAGTTAGGAGGAATATATGGATGAGGAGATTTTCACTGTAAAAACACACCACAGAATCCCAGAATGGTTTGGGTTGGGAGAGACCTTATAGATCATTCAGTGCCACCCCTGCCATGGGCAGGGACACCTTCCACTAGCCCAGGTTGCTCCAAGCTCCATCCGACCTGGCCTTGGCCACCTCCAGGGATCCAGGAGCAGCCACAGCTTCTCTGTGCACCCTGTGCCAGGGCCTGCCCACCCTCCCAGGGAGGAATTCCTTCCCAACACCAATTTTAGTCTTTCTGCTCAACCCATCCAATATTAACTGGAACTGATTGAGCCCACCAGAGGATCATTCGTAAACTTAAATCAAACTCCCCACTTCCGTATTTGCTTCCTGTGAAAATCTCTGTGAGCAACTTTAAGACCTGGAATATTTGACAAACCCACCAATCTGATACAAGTTACAAAACTGCTGAAAACAAAGTTCACTTCTGCAACTGGATATTCACAACAGAAACCTGCTCAGAAAGTCACAGCCCTGCCAAGATGGGGAGGAGACCGGGTTTGCCAGGGGATCATCACATCCCCTCTCCTGGAACCTCAAAATGCCTCTGAGCAGCACTTGTAATAAGGAGCCACAAGAAAATCCAGTGTGGAAATCAATACCTGCTTCAGCCTCTTCATAATCACTGTCGATGGTACGTGGTTGATGATGAAAAGCTCATTAAACTTTAGTTAAAACATTATTGACACAGCACTCAGAAGTAAATGCAGATAACTATCCTTGTGCTTATTTGTACCATTAGAACACATAAATCTGAGTGTCCTGCAGCCAAATCCCACCGTTATGGATGTTCTGAAATATGTGAGTAAATACAAACCTCTGTGTTGATTTAAAGAGAATTGCACTTGAGCAGGACAGCGGGTGACCCCAGAAGGGCTCTGGCTCAGCCCTCCTGATGGGACAAGCATGGATAAACATCAGAGGGAGTGTAGGGGTAACAGATGAGTTCTGGTCTCTAGACACAAACTTAGTCCTGAGTGGGAACCAATCCACAACTTTACACTCATCATCTTCTACCCTTCTTCCAGTTCTACTGTGGCAACAACCTCTCCTTCAGAGGAAAATCTGGATTTAATATAGTGGATTTGAGGTGTATCTACCACATCCTGCAGCGTAAATTGCTTGTGTAAATGTTTTGCAGACTTCTGAGAACTCTATAAGTACTTAATTAGCAGGGTTTTAAGGTATTTAAAGTTGAAGAGGAATTAAAAATACCATGCTGAAATTTCAGACTATGTTCCTTCATTGCACTATGAAGCGTACTTTGCATAATTCTTGTACAACTCACCACAAAATTAGGTTTATATATGGACATTTACAGATGTAAGAGCAGCCTAATCCCCCCACGTGTGTCTGTTTTATCTCCTTCACTTGAAGGCATGGTCATGCATTCATTCATTTTTTGTTAACCAAGGAAACCAGAGGGATTATTCCAGCACAAGGAGATAACGCCGTGGCAGGGGAATGTTGTGACCTACAAACACCCAGTGACCATCACTGGTAACAAACCAGCAGAGATCTGAGCCTTGCAGATCCACCTGAAAGCACAGCAGCCTCTTCAGAATTCAGCTGTTGTCTGAGGCTCTCCTTGAGATCCTACATCTCCTGCACACGAGCTTGCCACATTTCTGGCTGGAACCAGTTTGGTATTAATTGAGATTTTCAACAGCCATTAGCATTTCAGCTCATAGGTCAAGCATGAAGCATAAACCAAAGGACAGCAGCAAGTGCATGAGCGGGAATGAGGATGTGGCAGGCACAAAGGCAAGGGAGGCAGGTTGCACTTTGTGCTCAGAGGAGCCTGTTAATGACAGCTCTGCAACGGAGGCGATGCAAATTCTCCTCCCTTCCAAAACGGATTTGTGGCAGAGGCGCTTTGCTTCTTTTGTACACACATTCTCCCTCTTTCAAAACACAGAATAATGGGAAAATCATGAGCTTTCTCCTGTTAATGCAAACAAACACGAGTATAGTAAAGCAGCAGCTCCCTGCAGCAGCCCTGCCTCACCTGGAGAGCCTCTTCTTCACCTACAGTTTGAGCCATTCCAGCTCCATCCTTCGGCACACACAAAGCCAGGCAGAGCCTGTTGGCTTGGAAATGTGGGCAGGGATGTGCCAGGCAGGCCTGCAGGCTAATGACATTGTTTGCTCAGCACAAAGCTCCTGGAAAACAGCACAGAACACGCTCCGAGCACGCAGCCGGGGGCTCCTCGGAAACCTGCCGTGGGAAGAATCCTGCGCTCCATCAGGTAGGGAAGGAGGGGGGAAATTCACACCCACAGCCCCTAAAGGGCTCCACTGGAGAGTGCAGGGTACTCGTGGTACAGGGGCAATCCCTGTGCCAGGAAAATCACCCCACAATTACAGAAACCACTGCAGGGCAGCGAGGGCTCCACAGGGTGTTAGTGATTCTCACAGCGTGGCTTTGTCTTTACTCCAGAGTTCCCTGTGCTGGAAACAAGCTGACAACATGAACCGGGGGGAAAGGGGGTTTAATTGCAAATGAATTACCCCTATAAACAGCAGAAAACAGCTCTTATTCCCACTTGCTTCACTAAGGATCATCTGTTCCAGCTGTGTCACAGGCAGGTGAACTCATCCCCAATGTACAGCACTGGCAATACTGTCAAATATCAAAAATCCTAAATGGGAGCTCTCTGCCTCCTCTGTGCCAAGCAACACGAGCACTCACAATGCTCCTCTACCTCATGGACTCAGGGGATGCTCAGGGTACTCCCAAGACCCCAAGTGAAAAATCCCAGCAAGCTTCACACACAAAATCTGAAAACCTGAGAAAAACTAACAACCAAACTGAAGCAAATCTCCACTCTCCCTTTATCTGTGCATCTCAGCACAATGGCCCTACAAGGCAGTGAAAGTCATCGGGACACTGAGCGTCCCTAATTTAAATTGCAGCCAGCGACTCCTGACCACGGAGAGATTCCCAGCAAGCAGTCTGTGCACTTTCTGCCTTCCTCTGATTTTCCCTCCTTCAGTGGGATAAAGGAGATTAGCTCTTTCAGCCTTGTGGAGGATCTCCCTGTGCTTGCTTTTGCCAATAAATCAAGGCCATTAAGCTTCCAACATTTTCCATGTTACCAGAGATACGAAGGATTGCTTTAAAAAGAAAAAAAAAATCAAGTGAAATACAGTGATTTCACCACAGCCACTGCATGAAAGCATTTAAGGGTACAAGTTCATCACCATCCACATCACATTGAAATCCTGACATGCCCTGACACGTGGGAAGTGTCTCCTCTCAGTTTAGGGTCCTTGTTTGATTCCACAGGAGGATCCATGCTTACCAGTGGGATTTACAGTTTACCAAGGAAGTGACACCAGAGGAATTCATTTAGGGCAGTAATTGCAGGACTTGGCCCAGCCTGTGCATTAGGAGCTCTAAGCACCACAGCAAACAGGATTGTATTAGAGACACAAGGATATTTCATCCTTATCCTGCTTTTCCTACTTTCCTCGTGTTTACCTGGAACCTACAATACTTTCCTTTTTCCACAAAGAACTTCACAGCTAAATAAAAGCCCCGACAAGCTTAAGGAAAAGCACACATTCAGAAGCCCAGCCCTCACAGGTGGGACATTCCGCACCTGTATTTTTGACAATCCCAGCAGAGCCTCATGAGAAACTGATGGGACAAGTTTTTGTCAGGATCTCCAGGGAGGAAAGAGTTCACAGTCATACTGGAAATGCCTGAGACATTCTTCCAAGTAGCACAATGCTGCAATTTATCTGCTCAGCATTTTGTTCCAACAGCTCCTGTTAACGAAAACATTTTGTGGCCAGGCTTTCAGGGGAGTTATTGATAAGGTGAGGATTATCTGTGAGCACAGCAGCACCTTTTCTGCCCTCGCTCAGGTGGTTTTACCATTGCAGGAGAAAAGCATCATTCAAAATGCTCCAAATCCCAGCGATCTCCTAGCAGCAACAGTTGTTTTTTTCCATTAATGCCTTTTTTCAAGGTACTGAATCAAAACATCCATCAGCTGCACTGAAGACAGCTGACAATATATTGAATATATCTACGGTAGCTGTGAACGAAAGGGAAAAGACTTTGTAATTCTGTTTTTCTCTCCTCTGCATCCACATCCATCATGTCTTTCACTCCCAGCAAATGCAGAAAGGCACTTGTCAGCGACTGCATTATTTGCAGGTGATCACAGAAGATGTTTCATTACACAGACCACAAACACACATGGTGCATTTTAAGGCAAGCTGATCTTCAGGGTTACAATTTGAGAGAACAACAAGGGAGCAACACAACCAGCAAAACGCACTATTCAAAAAGCCTACAAGCTTTCAAAAACACGCCTATTTCCTAAGTACCTGGAGGAAAATGTTTTCAAGGAAATTGGGCAAATCTAAGTCCATTTCCTCAGCTACTGGGGGGTTGGTAAAGTATCTCCCCAGGCCAGACCAGAAGGTTTAGAAACAATTCAGGGGCAGTGCCCACAAACTGCATGAGGGTAATTTAGATCATCACTTTTCCTTTCTCTTTGCTTTTGGTGCTTTGCTTTCGATGGCAACAGCAAAACACACTCACCTAAACCCCACCACCAAATATTCAGCCCTTGTTTCAAAAGCTGGAGGTGCTGCTGGTTCCCTGGGATGTGACTTTATGAACACTGAGCACAAACCCACCACATCTTCCCCTATCCCAGCTTTGGGAAAAACCTCAACTCCACTTGGAAATGGAAGTAAATAAAATTAAATTCGAAGTACAGCAAATGTATATCAGGAGTGGAAAATTCTGCTTGAATTGTTAAAATCTGTTAGTAAAACTGTAAGGAGAATCCTTATGTTTAATGTCAACCAGGCAGAGCCATGGCCTTCATTACCCATTCTGTCCATAACACCATGTTCTTCAGAACAAGGATGGCTTTTTCTCGCCAGCCTGTCTGCAGAAGTGTCACACGAATCAATTACATGCACGTTGGGATAAAGTGTTCTCCAGGCCACAGGCATGGAAACTGTAAATACTGACTTTGTACAGCCCTTCTATAACATCACACGTGTTGCTCTACATTATTCTTAAACAGAAAAAAAAGACAAACCCCAAACGTGTAAATACTGTTGGTCATATTGTTTTTATGTCATTTGTGTCAATTCACGTGGATAAATCCACTTTATTGCCCTCTAATTATTATCTCACATAATGGGGGCACCAGGGCAACTCTGCTGCAGTGGGGAGACACACACTGACCTGTAATTTAGTCAGCGAATGCTAGAAAAGAACTAATCCTGTACCTACCAAGCTCTGGTTTATCCTGCATGGCAGAAAAGCCAACAGGAGCCTTCCTCATTAAACCTTGCCCACGTAAAACAGGTAACAGGAGGTGGCAGGCAAGGTATTGGCTTTACTGATGCTTTCCTCTCTCCTTTTTTTAAAACTCCCAGATCTTGAAGCATCCCAAGTTTCAAACAGGTGGAGAAGAAGTTAATGGCTCCTGAAGACATGGCACTGTGAAAATGAAACCCACTGCTGCAATTACAACACATGCCCTTTCAGCTTTTCCCTCCACTCACTCTCCTTTTCCTCCCTTTATTTAGCCGGAGTTATTTAAAGGACAGATCTCTGTTTAAGCAGCTGCTGCCACGACTAGTTGGGCCAAGCAGCACTTTTAATTAAATATTTGCTGCTGTGAGAGTTTTGTCTCCCCTCCCTGCCATCCTTGTGGACAACATTTGCTCTTGCAAAGATAACAGGTCTGTTGAGCAGCCTCCGCCTTCGCCTGCAAGGCCTCCTGCGCTCCAACCCCTGCAAGGGTGTGAAACCCCCACAGAAATTCATTTTATGATATGCATCGTGACATTTGCTATCAAGGACAACCATCAACAATAAGGAGAAGAAATAAGGCTTGCTGGGATTTAATAATGATTATTAAATTATGTCATTTGCATAATTAGGCTTTAGTAATAACTACGGCATATCTCTTTTACGGCACAGTAAATTGGCATAGCACTTCATAAAGGCATTTTCGTTGGTTTTATCCTTCTCTTCCTTCTCTCCCACCAGTAACTGAAGAGCAGATCGGGGAAACGATATGCCAACACACACTAAGCAGGTTTGCATAGAGGATGGAAACTGAGATGAGTATCACAATGTGAACAAGAGAATTCTTGAGAAATGCTCTTTCTTACACATTTCTTTCTTTCAGAGTTTTTTCCTTGTCAGCAGCCAGGCACAGCAATGCCTTATGGTATTTCCCAACAGGATCACAAGACAGTGGGTTTACTCTACCACACCTGTTCAAAGAATTGTTCACTCTGTTCCTCCCAGCAGGTAATCCTGGGAAAGGCATTAAAGGCAACTGGGTTGAAAACTACCAGTAAAGGCTTGACTTTCCTGGGGAAAAAAGCTCCTTTTCAACTCGCATCTCACAAAGCAAACGTGTGTCTTGACTCATCTTTACCAGGTCTGGGTGTGGCTCTGAGATTCTCACCTACTCACATACTGGAAACAGCAGAGCCACCTTAGCGTGGAAAGCACTTCATTAGACTCAGGTTGAGAGTAAAGGTAGAAAAGGTAAAGAGGAACAAAAAAAATTACATGTTTTTTTGAGTCAAGATGTTTCAACTGCTGGGATGTACATTTGTGGTCCCCCTCTGTGCAGAAAGAGGAAAGCAGCAAAGGTTGAGGCTTCCCTGGGAGGGTGGGCAGGCCCTGGCACAGGGTGCCCAGAGAAGCTGTGGGTGCCTCTGGATCTCTGGAAGTGTCCAAGGCCAGGTTGGATGGGGCTTGGAGCACCTTGGCCTGGTGGGAGGTGTCCCTGCCATGGGAGGGGGTGGATGAGCTTTAAGGTCCTTCCAACCCAAACCATTCCATGACTCTGTGAGGCTGAAGAGGTGAGGTGCTGTGAAGTAGCACAGAGGAGCACAGGATTTGGAAGGTGAAATGGAGACGGAGAGAGAGGTTTCAGGAAAACAGAGGCAGCACGAGGAGTGCATAAGCAAAATTAGAGCAGACACCAAACCAGGCTGGTGCAGCTACACGGGGCCTTGGAGCAGCTGCTGTTGGATGTAGATGAGCCAGGGAACAGACCCTGGGAGAGGGATGGCTCTGTCAAAATCACAGGGAATGCAGATGAGCCAGGGATCGGAGCTGTGCAGACACAGGCAGTGCAGGCACCCAGGAGAATTTGTGAGGCTGGAGCAGTAACTCACTGGGGAAGAAACGAAAGGAAGGCTGGTCTCAAAGCCCCGAGCAGGGAACTGGGGCCCCCACAATGACAGTGGCACTTTGGGGGGGATCAGCAGCAGCAAAACCTTCATTCGACAGTATTTCAAACCTGCCTGAAGTCCCCAGGCTGAGAGACACAGTGGGAATTCATTTCAAAAGGGAAGACTAGGATCACCAAGAAAATTTATTTCTTTTAAATATAAGTCCAATAGTTTAAGACAGACTGTGCAAGTCCTTCTGGCACATCACTGAACAGGCACTAGAGGACTCAGCCCTCACTCTGATCTCCACCAGGCTGCATCCTTTAAGGTTGGGATAGTTGCTCCTGACTGACAGCAGCTTCAGTGGCAAAAAAAAAAAAAAAAACAAACAAATAAAAATCTGATCTTCTGTTTCTCTGGGAAACCTGTCACATTCCACTCATGCACCAGAACACCTCCCTGCCTTGCCAGCCAACACAAGCAACTGGTGAAGCAAAGCAAGGCTGGGGCCACTCTCTGTTCCTTGTCTCAGGAAAACCTTTCTTGGGGGGATTTATTATTATAATTTACACAATTTATAAACACTACCAAATAATGCCAATTTAGTGTATTTCCTGAAAGAAACAGAAAAGATCCCTATCCCGAGTCCCTCTGCTTTCCTGGGATCCACTCACCAGTGACCTGAGGTTATTGGCCCTCTGCTGGGTGCCCGGCAGGTAAATCCAAACTGACAGCACACACCTTGAAAGCGTGGAGACATCAGGGAGAGTCTGAGACATGTTAAAAAAGTGCCTCACCACCCTCCCAGGGAACCCTCATCCCTTGCTGCTTTCTCATTTCAGAGTGGAGGGCGATCACAAGTGTCTGTCCCAGCAGCTGAAACATCTTGGCTCAGAAAATCATTTAATTTTCTGTTCCACTTTACCTTTTCTACCTCCAGTGTCGAACTGAGTCCAGTGAATAGGTTTGGGGGTTTTTATTCACACTAAGTTGGCTCTGCTGTTTCCATGATGGGAATAGGTGAGAATTTTGGAGTCGTACCTCACTGAGAGGGAACGCCTTCAGCAGCTGCTAATCCAGGTACACATGAAGTTTCTGTCTCCAAATTTTGTCTGCTTTTCTTTTGTAGCAGCATTTCTAATTTTGCAACTTTGGCTTTATTGGAGTGAAAGTTGCTTTCATTCTCAGCTTGGCTAAAGTTTAAAAGGGCTCACACAAGCTTGTTGGGCACAAGGAATACCGTTTTCACCCTCAAAGAAATCAGTGTTTTCAACAAATACTTTAAGCCTCTATAATCCAGGACAAGTTTGGGCATCCCAGGCGTCTGGGAGTGGCTTTCACTCACTGCAAAATCAGCTACCAGAAAGCTGCAGGCCAGGAAGAGACATCCCAGGAGGTGGTTCTTGTGTAACACCACTTCTCCCTATCCAGAGGGACACTCCAGGACTCCAGAAGGCTTCCAAACTGGGGCAAAGTGTGGCTCATCTGTGTTAGATCTAATGGAAAAGCATTGGAAGAGGCTGCCCAGGGAGATTTGGAGTCCCCAGCCCTGGAGGTGTCCAAGGCAGGACTGGCCATGGCACTCAGTGCTCCGGGCTGGGGGACAAAGGAAGCGTCGAGCACAGGGTGGGCTCCGTGGGCTGGGAGGGCTTTTCCAACCTCAGGGATCCTGTCACTGCTGTCTAGATGGGACTGGTGCTGCAGAACATGTCCCAGTACAGAGCAGGCTGAGCCTGACCCACCACCTGCTTAATGTGCCAGGTCAGCAGCCTGTCACACAGCGCCAGGTGACCCCTGCACCCCAAAATATTCAGCTCAAACTCACTCCTGCACTCTGAGCCTCACCAGCAGCATTGAAGAGCCTCCCAGCAGCAATTTAGCAATGAACACTCAGGAGGCACCTCTAAGCTTCTTCGGAAAGCTGGCACTCCCTTTGCTCCAGGCTTTGGGACCGAAGTGTCCCCTGCAGGGAGAAATTACACCAATCTGATCCCAAAGCCACCCCAGCTTCCCTACAGGTGTCAGATCCACCCACAGGTGCCAGGATGCCACGTATCACCCGCTCCAACAGGTCTGCCTGGAAATGTTTTGCTAATCCTGAACCACAAAAAGGCTTAAAATATCTGTCAATCAGGGCTGCCTCCCCGCTGGCCTCCCCACAGCCCTCGCAGCCTCGCTGACAGGATTGATATTGAGATCACCAGCACTGCCAATGTACTGAGGAAAATTAAACCCCAGCCGCGGAAACAATAGCTATTACAAAGTGTGCAATCAGCAGGAGATGGGATACGAATGTTTGTAATTCCAAGGCGTAGAAAGCCTTTTAAAAATGCCTGTAGTCTCATCTGTACTTCTTTAATATTTTGCTGCCTAATAGTTGAGTTTTATGGCTGGGCCATGATTTTAGCGAGGTACAAACTTAAGGAGTATAATGTCAAGCTATGTGGTAAAGTCAAGTAAACATTTGTAGTAATTATATGCCCAGGAGATTTCATAACATCCTAGAATTAACAAGCAGCTCAGTAAATTATATATCACTTGATCTGCAATTGCTCCTTCTCCAGCAAAGAACTCGGCTCTGACAGGACGTGTCAGTGCGTGGTGCAAACCTGTCAGGCAGTCATTGTGCACTAATATCAGCCACCACCTCACCTCACAACGCTCCCTTTCAAAGACTTAAAGCGCAATTTCCCTGCATTTTCTTCTCAAGAGCAAGCACGGTCCTAACGAGGAGAAAGAGGTGGTTTTCTCGCACCTCGCGATTCGTGCTGCAATTCGTCGCCGCTTCTCCCTCTCCGCAGAACAACTGTTCAAAGGGACTGGCTGGATGCGCTGAGGATAATTCCTGATTCCAAACGGGTGTCTGGAAATGTTTGAGTGCTCCAAGGCTCAGCTAGGCAGGGAGCTGCAGGCTGCCTGTGGAGCAGAGCAGCGTGCCCAGCCAGCGGGAGCGAGCTTCTTGCTGCACACATATGTTCCTAAAGCGCTCGGTCTGGCACAAAGCTCATTAAGCGCCCTGACAATCATTTTGATAAAGCGCAAGCCAAAAGCTACTGCCTCTCCTGTTGAAAACTTAAGGAATGAGAAGGGCTCAGGAGATTTCCAATGAAGGAAGTGCAGATTGTTTTTAAATGTCCCTTTCTGGCCTGCTCCAGCGACACCAGGGTTACCGGCCAGGGTGATTAGAGGCAATCGGCTCGATTGGGTATCTGAGCACAGCAAGAAATTGCCACAGCAGCTGCTGCACTCGTGCTCAGAGATGAGCGCCCTTTAGCATTTGCTAAAGTGATTTCCTACAAAATCTGGATCATTTGTCAGGCCACTACCTGAAAAGTGTAACGCACTTACAGAAATCACAGATTCATCACCGGCTAATTCTGTTTTCTGAACAGCACAAAAAAAGGAGACAGTGCTCAGCCATCAGCTCCTTTCACATCTTCCATCAGTTTCAGGGCAGAGCGTTCACTGCCTTCCACACAGAACCACAGAACGGTTTGGCTTGGAAGGGACCTTAAAGCTCACCCAGTCCCACGGGCAGAGACACCTCCCACTAGCCCAGGTTGCTCCAAGCCCTGTCCAACCTGGCCTTGGACACTTCCAGGGATCCAGGGGCAGCCACAGATTCTCTGGGCAACCCCTGCCAGGGCCTGCCCACCCTCCTAGGGAAGGATTCCTTCCCAATATCTCATCTAAACCTACTCCCTGTCAGTTTGAAGCTATTCCCCCTTATCTCGTCACTCCAGGTTCTTGTAAATAGTCTCTCTTCATCTCTCTTGGAGCCCCTCTAGGCACTGGAAAGCCACAATTGGGTCACCTCAAAGCCCTCTCTACTCCAAGCTGAACAATCCCAATTTTCTCAGCCTTTCCTCCCAGCAGAGCTGCTCCAGCCCTCTGACCCACATGTCCAAGCCCCCTGAACCACATGGCCATGGGCTCCATGAGGAACATGCTGCTCATTCCAACCTTTCCAGGGCTGAGCTGAGCCACAGCCTTGGCTTTGCACCATCTGACCTCTAAAAATACAGGAGCTAAAAGATGGGAGACACAGCCGGCGACATGAACAAGCTGTAACAACAGGCAGCTCCTTTCTGACACAGGAATTTATCTATTAGTTCGTTTAATATTACTGGCAAATTTAATCCTGCCTCTAATCTTTTTGGTTGCAGGAGCGATGCACTGGAACTGCATCTCTGAGCAGAGGCGACCTTCTCGCGTCTGTATTGTTTTCTTTCAGTAAATGACTAATTTCTCCTGTGCACACTCTAATACCACAGCCATCTGCCAAAAGGTGTACGAGCCATCTACATTGCAACAGAGTCTATTAATATGTATTAAAAATCACATTACAGTTGACATAAGCCATTTTTGCACATGAATATGAAAAATACGACTATTATACTTAAAACTTTCAACTAATCATGCATCACTGATTTCCTCCCTCTGAGTTTATAATTTAAACCTTCAAATGTTTCATAGCAGCCTCATCAAACCGAGGTTTCTGAGGACTGTTAAGCTGAGACAGCCCATTACAGCAACAACAAGAAAAGGAAAAAAAAAAGAAGAAAACAAATAGCAACCTGTTCTGGGAGAGGAAAAATCAATTAAAGAATACAAATGAAATTATTTAGAGATAACAATAAAATAATAATTAAGAAAGAAGGTGCACCTGCCTCTTTCATTGTTTCATACGATGCTGGCCATGGTGCAGGGATGGTGTGTAATGTAAATGTGTCCAAAAGGACATCAATGCCCAGCAGACAGAGCAGCTTTGACAGATGACATGCAAAGAACAGACACACCAGAGGTGACTTCTCTAGAAGCCATAGCATGACCAGTGCTGGTACAAGCTGTCTAGACACGAGATCCCATCCAGCTGCCCGGTTCTCAGAGCGCAGGAAACATTCCCTAATTTCCCTTTCAGTCACAATTTTAGGGCTTTTACTCAGCACTGTTCATTCAAAACTCAGAGGCCCAAAGCTCTGAGCCACTGAAGCTCAAAGCAGGGGCACAAAGTCCCCAATCTCTGCAGAGACTGCTCCCTCCAGGACACCACGTCCTGCAGGCATTTGACATGACCGAGACCAAGATTTCAGGGGATTTGGATGCTCTGCTCACATTAATACCATAAGCAATCTGTGAGCCCGATCTCTAGGGGTCGTTTGAAAAGCCCAGAGTGGGTTTTTGGTTTGCTTAGTGTGGTCTGTGTGTTCCCCCCAAGCACTGAGGGAGCACATCCACTTATGGAAGCGTTTATTAAAGCTCTGTTTTTTCCCATCCCTCAGTTATCTTGTGTGAATGTTAATCCCTGTCATTGTACAGTTTATTGTCTGTTAAACATTTACCTCCATCCCAACAAAAAAGTAATTAAAGCCAAATTAAAGGAGGTCAGGAGAGAAAACAAAGAAAACAATGCCCAAACCTGGGTGCCATTTCATAAAGGATTTGTTCCCAGATATTAAGATCCCTTACCCAGTTGGTTACACTCCTCATTCCCAAACTATTCCAACCACCTCTTCATAGAAGTGTCTTCAAGGGCAATGCCAAGAGAAAGTGCAATGCTCTTCCCAGTTAGGTAACTGGAATTCTCTGGATTCCCTCATGAGTCCAAATTTTTATCCCAGCCCTTCTTCCAGAGTCACTGGATAAAGCACCCACTATTGGAATCTAAAATGCTGCCAATAAATGATTGCATTCGGAGTTGAAAGGTGAACCGGGAAAGGTGATAAGGACAACACAAACAGGATTTTCTAAGGAGCTGGAGAGCTGCCACATCTCAAGACTGAAATACACTTATTGCTACGAATCTATGAAGTTTAAATTATCTGGAAAATTAATGTGCGAGTCCAGAATATAAAATAAAAATCTTCCTTCTTTACACCTTATTCCAAGATGATCTTGTGTAGTTTGTGCTCTGCTTCCTTTGGTGAGCAGGTACCTATTAAATTTTTCAAAGTGGTTCATTGCCCTTAGCAAAAAATACCGTCAAGTAAGGAATTCAAACATCTGCGTTCAGATTTTACGAATAAAATACATAACAAAATTGCAATCATCCAAATTTTTGCAGTGTAAGGTGAAGCAGTTTCTTGAACTGAGATACCACAAGGCAACTAATTTAAAATGGGCACATGCTGAAGAACCTTTGGAGAAATAGCTGGAATAATCCAGGGTCAGCACTTTGCAAATTCAGCACGAGCACTCTCTCTTTCAAGTATTCTGTTCCTACTCCTGAAGGAGCAAATTCATGCAGACTTGCTTTGGTTTCATTTAAGAACTCAAGTGTCACAGCCAGGCTGGGGAACCCTGACACAAACAGCAGAGCAGCTGCAAAAACATCCCATCCCTTCCATGGATCACAATTGCACCGCAATATCTCCTGAAACAAAAAAACAAACCAAAAAACGCAAATTCCCAACGAAAAGAGAATGCAGCTCTTTTTAAATGCATTTCGTTGCAGCCACTGAGGTTCTTTTCCCCCAGTGCCTGCAAAATGGAGATAACACAGAGGAAACTCACTGAACCTTTTGGAACCACAAAACATGAGGTGCTGTTGAAGTTACAGAAACCCA
Organism: Sclerurus mexicanus; assembly: GCA_013396755.1. Classification (NCBI taxonomy): domain Eukaryota; kingdom Metazoa; phylum Chordata; class Aves; order Passeriformes; family Furnariidae; genus Sclerurus; species Sclerurus mexicanus. Next base: position 2,491,147 of record VWZF01005839.1, on the reverse strand, counting down.
CTGGACCAGGAGGCAGACTTGAGTTCCCCCCCAGTGTCCCTCCAGACAGATAGACAGAAAACTGCCATTAATTTTAATCCATCCGAATAATGTTTAAATATTAACAAAACTCATCCCCAAGTTCGTTTAAATTATTAACACTTGATTATCTATTAATTGATTGTATTATTTTTTCATCAAGTGCTGGAGTTTCTCCCTAGCACTGTTGTTACTCCAGCTCTTTCCTACCACACTGAATTCACCCATAGCTCTGCTCCTGGGAGTAAATTCAACACCCGGCGGTGAGAAACCAGCATTTGGAGCTGAAATTTGGACTTCTGAGGAAGTCTCTTTGTATGACAGGAAAATGCCTTCTGTTCTGAGGTTCTATCACTAGTTCAGCCTTATTTTACTACTCCCAAACTACTCCATACAGACAAAATCCAGTCCCTCAGAGAACAACCACCACCTCACCAGGTGAGAGTCTGCTGCTTTGCAGATCTGCCCTTGCACAAACCTAACAGTTTGCTTTTAAATTAAATTTTAAATTAAATACTTCAGCAAAATACTTCATCACACAGAAAGCAGACTGGGGTTTTCTTTCAGGGAAGATCATGTCCCTGATAAAGAATTCTCTTTAACCTGCGCATTGAAAATGTCCTGACCCAGAGGATGTAACTTGCATGACAAGAAACTATAATTACAGGCCCACTTACACATTATTGATAATTAATGATTATATTTAATAAATAAAATCAAGTTTTATACCTTTTCCCCGTCTTAAACCCCCACTTACAATGCTGATTTTCACATTGCTGCTTCTCTCCCTCAGCAGAATTAAACCCATACCTTCAGGGAGTCACAACAACTAATGGTTGGGGTATCTTGGTGTTAACCAGAGGGGTTTGGTTATGACTGGGCTCTGAGTAAGACTAAGACACAAAGAAGATTTCAGCCACGTCTGCAGATTGTGCTCCAGCTCTGAGGAAACACTGCCACAAAAATGCATGTGGCATTCAAATGCCATTTTAATGGAAAATCCTCAATATTAAAGGACACTGGGCAGTCAGTGTTTGTAGCACACTCACTTGGGAACAAATGAGACTATTTAGGAGAGACAGGACAAGGGGGAATGGCTTCAAACTGAAAGGCAGTAGCCTTGGATTGGATATTGGGAAGGAATTGTTCCCTGGGAGGGTGGGCAGGCCCTGGCACAGGGTGCCCAGAGAAGCTGTGGCTGCCCCTGGATCCCTGGGAGCGTCCAAGGCCAGGTTGGACGGGGCTTGGAGCACCCTGGGCTGGTGGAAGGTGTCCCTACCCGTGGCAGGGGGTGGCACTGGAAGGGCTTCACAGTCCCTTCCAACCCAAATGACTCTGTGAGTGTGATTCCATCAGTATAGGGTATCAGAAGAAAAATGAAATCTGAAGTGGAAAATTTAGGATAGAAACTGCATGAAAGTTGGCTGGGAAGGACAAACGAATAAGATGACTATCCAGACACACAAGGGGGCTGTGAAGGTGAGAGGATATAAACAGCTTTAAGAAAGAAACTGCAAAGCTGCCCCTCCTGTCTTGGTTGCTGTTGTGTTTTGGACAAGACATCCCCCTTGCTGCTCCCCTGCTGCCACAATTCCCTGCAGCACATTCCTGCGGCACATGGATGGCCCAGTGCTTCTCTTTCCCCATCTGCCATGGCCATTTTTCATTTATCACACACTGGAAACACAGGCCAGGCTGGATGGGACTTGAAACAACCTGGTCTAGTGCAAGGTGTCTCTGCCCATGGCAGGAGCATAATTCTGTGATCCTGAAGAAAATAGTTATCCAGCTTTAGGAAGCAGTTTGGCCCAAAGCCGGAGTTCCCACCAGAAGTCAGATAACATTCATGATGCATCTGAGAATCCATCCATCCATCAGGACAGATGACGACACGTCCCACAGCTGGGAACTTCGGAGGAGTGAAAGGGGCCAGGAGCAACCCCCAGACAACCTTCAGAGCTGTGAATTAAAAGGCTACAAGCAGAGAGCGGGGAGAAGCTTTTGGAGTTCCAGCATATCAAAGGCTCAGTGACATTGAAGTAATAAGAAATAATGAATATTTAACTTCCAGTTCCTATTAAAACGCCTATTAATGTTTCATTTTGTCATCCATAATAAAGGAAGAAATTAGACCAGTGATTCTAAACGACATATACAGCGCTCTAGCAAAATTGCTGGACCCAAACCAAGACTGTCCATGGTAAGCGCAGGAGGAATGGGCAGCTGAGGTCCATGCCAAGGTTGTGTTTTGCCTGTGCCAGCCTCATACATAAGGCCAGCACTTCCCTGCACTCCAGAAAACGTCTGTGAGGGCAGAACATGAGCTCAGAAAGGGGTGATGCGGATTACAAATCTCAAACCAGACCTTGTCACTCTTTTTCAAATCACTGTGGTGTCTTTAATTAAGGAGATGGTCTCAGACAGGAGGCAGAAATTCCCATTCCAACTGTTAAAGGCTTTACATACGATCCTACTGAAGTTTTTGTGTCCAGACATGATATACCTTCTTCTTCCATCTTTTGGGATCTGCTCTCTTCATATCAGAAGTTTATCAGGATGGGACAAGTGTCCAATAAATATGCTCCCTGGACTTTCTATGGGATACACGGGTTTATTCTAATAACAATACATTTAATCACAGCTTTAAACTACTATTTAAGCCTTATTTTGAGGTGCATTTTCCCCCTATTTGCCAGAAAATGCAGGCTTTCAATTACAAACAAAAGGATGCTTAAATCATCCCTGTACCAGCTCATAAATGTGAGACAGAGGTTTCACAGAAGAATTGACAGCACCTGTGATCCCATAAAAATGATGAACTGAAGTGTGCAAACCCCAAGTAATACGAGTGAGAAAGTGCCCAGGGTATTCAGCAAGGTGAAATCAGTGGAATTCTACACTTGGGAAGACCTGAGAGGGAACACCATCTGCTCCTGCACAGCACGGTGGGCACGCAGCTTCCGTGCTCCGTGGGCTTTGCAGTGCAGATGAAATGACACCAGGACACCAAGATACAGGTGACAACGACTGACACTCGGGTTCCTGACACCTACTGCTCCTGTGAAAAACAGAGAATTGCAGCAACTTGGGAACTCCAGAGCTGCTCCAGCCACAGCTCTGGTCTGGAGATGATGGGCAGGAGATAAAAGGCACGTGTATTAAAGCACAACGGAGATAAAATCCAGGATTTTCCTCTCTGGAGGAATCAGTGACAATGAAAATAAAGAGAGCTTCTGTCCCAATTCCTTTCTCCTCTTTCCCCACACAGAATCACAGAATTTCAGAATGGTTTGGGTTGGAAAGGGACCATACAGTACCACTCCCTGCCATGGGCAGGGACACCTTCCACTAGCCCAGGTTCCTCCAAGCCCCGTCCAACCTGGCCTTGGACACTTCCAGGGATGGGGCAGCCACAGCTTCTCCAGGCACCCTGTGCCAGGGCCTGCCCACTCTCCCAGCCAAGAATTTCTTCCCAATATCCCATCTAAAGCTCCTCTCTGTCTCTGTGAAGCCACTGCCCCTTGCCCCTTGTCTGGAAAGTCTCTCCCCATCAAGTTAGGCACGGTCTAACACACACAATAAGGTCGCACTGATGGCACCAATACCCAGCTCAGTCCCACCTCCACGGCACAATTCCCACCTCTCCACCCCCTCATGGGTTTCTCCAAGCTCTCCCTGCCCCAGGGAGCCAAAATGCCCACTATTTCCTATTCTTTTCATGGTTTTCCTGCTTCTCGTTCCAGCAGTGCCATGCCCCTGGAGAACACCCCGACTCGCAGAACTCCAGCCGTGGGATAACCCAGCCTGGGGGGCCAGATCTGAACTGCAGATGAGAACAGTTTTACTAAGCCGGGTTCAGCTAATCAGGGTTTCACTGCAGCTCCCCTGCTCTACCCCAGTCATTTATTACATGCCAGGACCCGCACACGCAGAGCTACTTTGCATATACTCTTACTTATCACGAGCATTTAGTCCCAGGACCCTCTGGAGAGCACATTAGGAAAGATTACAGAGTAATTTGCCCAAAACTCCCCCTGGAGAATGCCAGTGCTCCAGTGCAGAGGACACACACGCCTGCCACAGCCCAAGTGTCAAGGATGACTAGTGACAAGGTTAAAGCTTCCTGCTTTGGATTCTCTGCAGGCTAAACTGGCCCCTAATCCCTAATAATTTAATGTATTTGCATTCTTGTACTAGCAAGTCAATATTTGCTTTAGCCTATTGCACAAAATAATTCGAAATGTCTCTTCTAAATCTGGATCAATTTCATTTCTTAACACTAAACCACCTTTATTTCATAATATACAAGTAGCCTAATTAATATTTCATGCTTATTACTTAGGCTCAGTCTCACAATAAGCAATTCCAAAGCCCAGCTTCCATAGGACTCTGGCTGGAGCTTAGTCTTCCCTGTTGTGTGTGCAGTGCACCTCTGGTTTGCAGTGGATTTACATCAAGTTGATTTGTTCCTATTATCAGACCTTTACTGTTAATTAAAAGAGAAAAATAAATGTATCCTTGTCTCTATAAACAGGGGGTTTACTTCCTCTTCTCATATTCTTCCTCTGCACCTTTCGCCTACAAGGCATAAAGTACTGAGTAATTCCCAAACACAGAGTTTCTGAATTTAATCTAAATTAAGCCCCTTGTCCAATTTTGTAACAAATCCCTGCAATGTGAGTATTCACACATGATAAATACTTCATGATTGTAATCATATACCCAAAAATCACAACGTGATAGTGTTGCCTAATGCTCCAGAGCAGATTCTTCTATCATTCTACACGCAGAATCCATCTGATACGTCTCTATGTGGTGGCTCTGTTTGGCCTCAGGCTAAAAAATTAATTTTTTCAAAATATTTCTTCCCAATATAAATGTTTCTGCTGGGGAAAGTGGACACTTTCTTTCTCATTTAAAAATCTTTGAATTCAAGCCACAGAGCTAATAAATATGTCTAGAGTTCATTTGTTTTCTGGAAACACAAGCTTGGTTTTCCTGTAACAGACACCCCTCCTGAATTACTCTTCACTTTAGGAAGCTGAAGTGCCAAATTTCAAAGGATTCTTCCATAGGAAGAACCATCAAAGAGCCAACTTTTTTCCTAGTCCTTTTCCACAGCCTTTCCAACTGCAATTGAGGAAGACAATTATGGTTGGAAACGTGCCATTTCTACTCCCAAGCACTCTGATATAACTGAATTAAATATATATATATACACTCAGATTTATTTCCAAGTCTAACATGGAATGAAACCACCTTTCTGGAGTGCAGGAGCATCCTTCAAATTATTCCTTCTGGGAAATCAACACATCCTCCTCTTACAAGAATAAACTGAATATTAGGCTAAGCTTTCCATGCTGCCAGAGCAAATCTGGGGCATCTTCTCCTCGAGGACCAACTTGTGGGGCCTGGGCAGAGCCATGGGGAGCCCCAAACCCTCTGAGAGCACACGGGGAAGCCTCGATCCCTTCAAAGATGCTGCTCCTGTGAGGGGCTTGGGAATCCTGCACTGCTGATAATTAACATCCATCCCTCCTGTGCAGCAGGAGCTTCCCTGCTGACACTCCTACCAAAAGATGCAGCATTTTAATATTAAAGAGCCACAGGGAGGGGAAAAAGAGGGAGGGGACTGTTAAATTCCTAAGTTTCTGTGTCTAAAGGGGATCAAATTCACCCTAAAAATATCCCTTTGGACATATTATGGACAGAGCTCTCGGAACCCGGCATCGGCTCAGACAGATGAGCTGAATATCCACAAATTCCTCACCCAGCACACACGAGTGACTTTTTTTCAGCAAAGCAGCCAGCAGCTCTGCTGGAATGGCGTGGGGAAAAACTGAGAAGATCCCACCCAACCAGGGGTTTTCCTGTGCCTATTCCACTGGCTCTGGGCAGAGCGCACAGTGAGGGGGTGAAGAACCCGTGATTTCAGGCACTGCTTTCCTCAAATATAATTTTTTGCAAGTGCAAAAGCCTGTACAAGGAGGCTTAAAGCTTGTTTTCTGAAAGCAGTTGGGCAAAAAAACCCAATCACACCAATGCTCATGGAAAATAAGGTGAATTCGATTAGAAAAGTTGGATTCGTAGTCACTGAAATTCCCTCCTCGCTGGAGTTGTTTGCTCAGACTGATAAATGGGGAGAATTCATTGACCTAATGCACAAAAGTATCTTCATTAATATGAAACCCTAAATACGCCAGTGTGGGGCATCCTGAAGTGTCATCCTTCTGAATCCTGTTATTCCTATGGAGAAACGTCAGCAGAGTGTTGAGCGGGCAGGAAGGCTGGAAGGCTCATTAAGCCACTTTTAAACCGTGAGAACGTGCTAAACTGAATATTTTCCAGGATCATTAAAATAAAACTTAATTACAGAACTCAGGTTTATCTGTGTCACCCCATGTCACAATACTTCAAGGCAGATGATGAGGGGAAAAAGGCAAAAAAGCCCAACAAGTGCATCCAGCACCAGAGCAGGAGCTGCAATTATCCATCATCAGCCGTGCAGTGACAGATCCCAAATAATTAGCATTACTCACGTTAAGATGTGCAATTCCCCTGCCTAAAGAGGGGCCATAAAGAATTGTAAGGTAATTATAAGGTAGAGATGCTCTGGAGCTGCTGCAGAGCCAGAGCCACCCCAGAAAGGCACGGGTGCCAGCCCTGTGCCCATGGGAAGGGCCAGCGGGGCAAAGCTGGGGTGAGCAGGAAGAACAAACATCCCTAATAATGTGGAGGGGCAAAAAAATGCAGCTGTCAAAGCAGGAAAGGAAAGGAATCGAAAATTCAGGCGTACCTTTCAGCTTTGGCAGGTCTGTGACTTTGCATTTAAAGAAAAAAAAATCAAAATAGAAAAAAAAATTTAAAAAAAGAATCCAAATAAAAAGAATCAAAAAGAATCCAAAGAAAAAGAAGCAAAAAAAAAGAAAAACTAAAGAGAAATAGAAATGAAAAAGAAAGAAAACAAGAAGTAAAAAGGAAAAAACAAACACACAAAAGGGAAAAGACAGAAAAGAAACAAAAAAGAAACAAGACACAGAAAAAGATGCAAAAAAGCTACAAGTGAGGTTAAAAAAAGAGTTTATACAAAAAGGTGAAAACACAAGAAAGATACAAAATGTAACAAAAGTATAACAAAGTATACAGAAATATACAAAAGGATACAAAGATACAAAAACATACAAAAGACTACAAATACCCTACAGAGTTCCTAATGAAACTCAGACACTTTTATCTCTGCAAGCACCTCTGTCCGGAAAGATAATTGCCATTTACTTACTGTCCATACAGAGCAAAGCCACAGGTAGAACAACCACTAAGGCACCAGGAAAGTCAGGAAGAGATTCCTGGTGTCTTCTCCAAAAGGAATTGCAGGAGACTACAGCACAGTTTTGACAGATCTTCAAAATCTGGAAGGACGCTGCCTGGATGAGCAGCTGTCCCCATTTATTAAAAAGACAGAAAGAAGCTGCTTCCACTCAGAAGGAGCCAAAAAAAAAAAAAGCTGCCAGGCAAAACCTGGCACATCCCACAGCAGCCAAACCCAGAGCTCATTAGCTGGGAATGCCTGCACAGTCCTGGTGACTTTTCCTACTCGTGCCAGCTGGGAATGGCCAAGGTTGCAAATGGCTGTGGTGGGATACTCTGAAAATCTAACCATTCCTAAAGAGAATCTGCTTGTCAGCAGGGGAAGTCAGCATTTGCTGAAAGGTTCCTACAGAGAACCTGAATTTAAAGTCTTCAAAACGGAAATGGATCAGAAACACACTTTGTAAGGAAAATTTGGTGTACTCAGTCAGCAAACAACTCACAAAAAAGAAGTCAAATTTCTCTATGAGCCAGGAGAACAGAACCGTTAAAAAGAATTGTTCCAGTAAAGGTTATTTGAGATGTATTTTAAGAAGCAAAAAGCAGCAGTCACTTGAGAATAAACTGAGACGTCTCAGCCCTGCATTAGATCAAGGTTTGTCACTTCAGCTCTGCCCCACTGGTGAGCTGTGAGGGACATCAGACACGGCTGAGAAAGCACTTTTTGTTGAGAGAGATAAAAGAAAAGAATAAAAAACCCCCACCACAACAGCAGCAACACCAAAAACCCAACAAAACATGTGGGCTACAAGAGGAACTCAGAAATAGTGACTCTGTGGAAAGACATGCTGATTTTACACCAAGATGTGCAGCAAACGAGGCTGTGACCCCAAACCGCAGAGAGACCCCCAGGAGATGGAGACACAGGGATGAAGGAGCAACCCAGCCCAGGCAGGAACACGTCCCATCACTGCCCCAAAGTGCAGGGACACACCACGGCACCCAAGCCCTGCCTGGCTCACCCCAAACTGCCTGACAACACTTGGCATCTGCCCCTCCTGGTGCCACCACTCACCAACCCAAACCCTACTTTTCAACACCCAAAACCTGCTCTCAACGAGCTCAGAACTTACAGACCTTCCTAAAGGGCGTGTGTTTCTCCTCCTCCTCCTCCTCACTGCTCAAAGGGGTTTTGATGCTTCTCTTGCCCTGTGTCCTTCTCCTCGATGTCACCTCCCTCCTCACCAGGCCCTGGGCCACAGGCTGGGGCTGCACCGCTGCCTTTGCAGCCCGCAGGAGCTTCCACCAGGAATCATGACTATTCCAGGGAATTTAACCTGAAATGCTCTGCGGATGCAACGAGTGGCCATTTAAGCAGTGAGTCATCTTTTCTCGGATCCTTTTAAGGAATTTTGCTGGCGCGCTTTCAAGGCGGATTTCTTAATAGTGTTGCAATTTGCAGGGTGATACATCCCGGAGCTGGAAATGTGGATCATACGGCAGCAGAACCACATTTATCAAGGAGAAAGCATTTAGCTCTATATTTTCCCGTATGTGGTACTTCCAAAGGCTGCTCTTAAAATATCTGAGTTCGTCCTTCTGCCCTATTTCAATGAACTCCTATTTTAAAAGGAGTCAGCTGAACTTGGCCAAGAAAGATTTAAATTCTGTCTTCTATTACAGCTGAGAAAATGATATTTTAAATACTTTTAAAATGAGTTCCTAGACTCAGCTCATTTCTGTCTCTGTCAGAGCAATCTCAAACTATTCCAATGCTTTTTATTTGTTGGGTTTTGGGTTGTTTTTTTCCAGTTACCACCATCTTTTCACCGACATTTGCTCTTTTTCTGGGAGGGTTTGCTTCAAATGGGGGCAGTTGGCCTATCAATAAATTTTTTTTCACATTCCTGAAAGTACCACGAAGCTCTGTGTAATTAGTGTGTAAGCAATTAAAAACCCTCATGGCCTCTAATTTCTCTTAGATCAACATGAAACCCTTCCACACATTCATTTTTCCACCCTGAATGTACCCTGGCTACTTCAAATGTGTGTCACAGACATGACCAGGTTCCTTTCAGGGGGATCTCAGGATTCATCAGAAGACACTCTACCAATTTATGAGATGTGGCCCCTTTTCTTTCCAATTTCATTTCCAAAAAGCAAATGGATTTTGGTCATTCTAAATTCTCTGGTGGACCTCACTGTGCACCTGCCTTTGCTACGTCACAAACTGCGACTGCCTGCTCGGATAATGCCTGCAAGTATTTTTATCCCTCTTTCCCAAGAGAAATGGGTTGCAGATGGGTGAAAGTGGCAGACTTAGAGACAAAAAATACACCCAACTGAGTCAGAGAAGTCTGATGATTCATCCAAAAGCAAAGGAATAGGAAATAAAAAGATTTGGTCTTATGTCTTGCTGTAATACAAGGCAATAATATCTAATGCATCCAGGTCGCTAATTTGCACAAATCAGCAGGGAACTGGACAACCACCTGCATAGAAACAGCCCAAAATTAACAATTTATAATCACTAATTAAGCCCATTCCTTATGTTTCAATTACTCGTCAGTGGAATGAGGCATGATGGCTAGACCTGGAAGTCTGAAGAGATTAATAGCAAAATGATATTCCTAAATGTACACACGGGGATGGAGCAGGGATTGACCCCTCAGTGGAACCGAAGGGACAGGGTGCTGACCTGTGCTCTGCACACCAGAACCCACTGCCTGAGTACACATACCTATAAACACACATGTATGATCTGTAAAGGACACTTAAATCACATCAAGATGAATTGCTGGTATTAATTAGATATTTTACGACTGAAAGTCTCAGTTCTACCACTCTACAGTAAAACACTCTCTTACTCTTTCACATGTACACAGAAAAAATCATTATTAAATCCAATTCCTTTGACACACGATCCTTACCTTGCTGTTTTTCTCATCAAATGATGGCACAACATTCCCTTGATGCCTCGTGGCACAATCATCCTCCCATCACCAGGATCTGGACCTATTAAGTCCTATGGGATCCAGGGGGCACTTTCCCAATCAGACACACCACTAAATGACAGGTCACTTGTTTTGCAAGTGTGAGAATGACTTGGAACAGCAAACAGTGTGAAGAGAAACCGAAGCTCAAGTTAATCCTTATACCAAGCGACCTTTTCTCACTGATCTTTAATAGTTACTACAAGAATAAAAAATCCTGTTTCAGGTCAGGACATTGCCAGCAATCTCCAGGAGACCAAAGGCTCCAGCTTGTCACGGGCACTTCAAAAATTATGTCAAAAGCATTACCAGTTCTGAGGGAGACAAATGTTTGTATTCAAGCCCATTGGCTAAAGAAAACATTTAATAATGAGTGGCATCAAGAGCTGCTCTTGGTTCTAAAGCAAGCAACAAGCAAAAGGTTTTGCAAGTGCTTTCTGAATATCATTGTTTTGGCGTTCCACAAGTGCCTTGACAACGCTAAAATACAGAAATCTCCCCAGAACGCTGGTTAAAAATTATCATCTTGAGAACATGACGGGAAATTACAATTTATTCAGTGCCAGGCTGGGATTTCAGGGATTTACTGAAAAATACCCAACTACCTCAACTCTAACTCCCAGTAGCCACCTGCTTTCCTCCAGCTCCTCCCAAGGAAGGTGCATTTCCCACCTCCAGTGGGGACTGACGCCACCCTCACTCACCACAGCAGCGCCCCAGGAGTGCTGGGGGACCCTGAATTCATCCCCTACTTCCCAGGAATTCACCCACCAGCCTTGCTTATAAAAACACAAGCCTTTCAGAGAGAGATAGAAATCCTGCGTAACAAGCAGGGCTTTGGCAGAAACTGTGCATCTCTATTTGGGGGATAAAGCTTAGAATGTTGAAATGGACTGGTTTCATGAAACTGTCTCTTTTTTTTTCCTTTGGCAAAGTGAAAAAAAAATTGCTATTTTCTGGGACAGCTTATTGAGGAAATGAGGCTCTTTACACTTGTGCAACCCATCCCATCTACCCAAACCCCTCCACTGCTGGCAGACTGAGCAGTTTCAAAGGGAAGAAACTCAATCTGGTGCCTCCACTGAGTAAAAGGAGATTGCAAATTCTGTTTGAGAGCAGCTGAGTGGCAAATCTCAATGTATTTTCCAGACACTCAGCCGGCCTGTGCATAACACGGGCTGGGAGTAACCCTGTAGTATCTCCTGCCTGCTGGGGAAGGCACAACATGCACCAGCTCTGCCCCATGCAGTGATTGGGAATGCAAGGCAGGAGGAAACCAAACCAGCCTTTTGGGTTCACAGGTTACAGAGTATCCTGTTTTGTAAGAAAGGCTCGATTTTTAAATACCTGGAGAGAAGTACTTTCCCTGTTATTTTGTGCTCTGGGGTTATTATTAACCTTTTTACATAAATCTGCATTGTAGAAATGTAAAGGCAAGCTGGTTAATGAAAACAACCATCCTGCAGGGACACAGCAGCTCAACAGACGATCAAAAAGCCCTTTTGCATCATTAATCTGCAGGATTTCATGAAAGAATTAAGAAAAATATCTATTCCTCTAACACAGGCATGAAACATCCTTGAAAATATCTATCCCTTCCTCAAAACTACTTTGCTCAGAACCACTGCTCAGCAACAAAGACTCCCTCAAATCCAAAACCAAATCATTAAGCACAGGCACTCGGTGGGAAAGAACTCCTTGCCCAGTGGAAGAGGTTTCATAGCCTTCATGTCTGTCCCCTGCCATTTGTTCATTAATTCCCAAATGAGGGATTAGGAGCTCACACAGTGTCCCTTTGTCTCCCAGCGTGGCACACTGAGGATACAACCACAAGTCCCTCGTTAGTGGGTGTCCTCCTCACCCCTCTGTCCAAGACCGAACTGTGCTGTGACGACAGAAACCACGCGGGAGCTCTGGCCAACACGAACATCAGCGACCAGCAAACAAACCCTGGGTGTTCCACGGCAGCCTCTCCCAAGCACACGGAAAATCCGCCGGGGCAGCAGCTCCACACCCTCACACCTCAAAGCTCCAGCCCTCAGAGACACAGAAATCTGCCCAGCATCTGGCAGGTGTCTGCGTGCAATGCAGCGGATTAGAGGAAAACAACCCTTTGGAAAAAACATGCCTATTAAATGCGGGGGAGTGATAACAGTCTCCAAGTTCTTGGATTTAATGAGGAAACAGCACTTAGGGCTGACTCTTCCTAAATGTATATACGGAAATAATTCCCTTGTAATGAACTCATGTGTCAACCGACTTTGCCCTTTCTGCACGTTAATGATAAAAAATTCCATCCAAATTATTCCAGGCACTGAATAGCCAGTGTCCTGTGCTTGCCCTCAGCCCCCTGTGCAAGGACAGAGCAGTGACCGCAGGCAAAGGTGGATTAGCCCACCCAGCAATAACTCCTTTCCCTCATTTGCCATATTCAGACACCGTCAGCAATTTTGGTTTTGGCGGGATATAAAATGCCAAGCTTGGCAGGGAAATGTTCAGAAGAAAACGACTCTTTTCAAAGGTGGTAGTGAGGAAACATGCAAAGTGAGATCTCTCCAAGAGATATCTGCCTGCTTGGGAATCCTATTTCCAGCCAGCCAAGGAAGAAGGTGCAGCCAAATAAACAGATTAAAAACCTGTCGGTACAACTGAGCAATGATCTATCTTAGAGCTACAGAAGAATAACATTTGCTGCAACAATTCACGACGTGGCACGACAGGATGGGTTTGGAGGAAACATGTCAATAGCGCAGCAGCATTTGAAGAAAATCCCCGAGTAATTTGTCACGTCCCTGTCAGGCCAGACTCAGGCGCCAGTCGTTCCGTAAGGAGACATCGGCTTCTGGAAATTGGAGTTGCAATGACTTTCAAGGCTTATGTTGCTGACATGTGGCTGATTTGGTTAGCCAGGGTATAATTTTGTGAGTCTGCTCAGCACACATGCGTGGCATGGGAAGCAGGAATCCATCCGGGTGCATCCTGAGCATCCACAACGAGAATGACTGAGGAGAAGAGGAGCAGCTCCCTCAGACAAACAGCAAGTTCTGCAGCAAATGTTTCCCCGAGCACTTGTCATGGGTGGGAGGGTCAGCCCTGCAGAGAGCACTGTGCTTTTGGGGGGGGACATGGAGGGTTGATGCTAACGAGGGCTGGCACCTCACCACGGCTGCAGTGCCAGGGAGGGAATGGGCCAACTCCACCTCGGAGCCGGGTGGAGGGCACGGGGTGGGTTCGTTCCTTATGGAGAAACATCACTCCAGTGAATCCCATCCAGGATGGATCAGGGTGTTGGAACCAGGCTGTCACAAAATGAGGCAGTTCCTCCTCACATGAAGACTGAGGGACTGTTGCCTCAAGACAAAACCCTGGCAATGCTGATGATTTGGTTCACAAATCACATCATCTCTCTGTGCCATCACTTCGCTTTTCAAAGTCTTTCTGGTTGCCACAACCTGTGGAAATGGTAATTTCAATTTCTAGTTTGATAATCTTCATAGTTTTTACTAACATAATATTTTACGTGATTAAAAAAGGAACTAACGTCACAGAGTCACAGAATATGCTGGGTTGGAAGGAACCCACAAGGATCATAAAGTTCAAACCTCAACTCTGCACAGGACCATCCCCCAGAGCATCATCCAAACCCTCCTGGAGCTCTGACAGCCTTGGGGCCGTGCCCACTGCCCTGGGGAGCCTGGGCAGTGCCCACCACCCTCTGGGGGAAGAGCCTTTCCCTGAGATCCAACCTGACCCTGCCCTGACACAGCTCCAGCCCTTCCCTGGGTGCTGTCCCTGGTCCCACAGAGCAGAGATCACTGCCTGTCCCTCCTGAGGGAGTTGTCCCTGCAATGAGGTCTCCCCTCACTCTTTGGTGTTTGTTTTGGTTTCTTTGATGTTTTGTTTTGGTTTTCCCTAGTCTTCTTCTTCAACTCCCTTCCCTCTCTTAATTTGCCCCCACTTACTTCATTCAGGTTCTTGCCCATGAGAAGTATCATTTATCAGAACTGGCTTCAGGACTTTTCCAATCAAAATGCCATTGGTAAATTAATTCTTTAATCCTCTTTATGTCACAGGATGTAAATCTGTATACCTAAGATTTGCTTATCTACTTTTTGCTACTAATTCTTACAATTGTAATCACTTTCCATTCTCTGGCATTTACTTACGCTATTCTGTCAAATAATGCATTTAGAAAAATAATTCAATAGCTCAGTCACTTGCAGAAAATGAATTTATCTTTCCATTTCCTGAAGGGAATTGGGTTGTTTTTTGCTTTTAAATTATTTCTTTATACCAAAGCACAGGACTGAAGTCACTTTGTTATTAAATCTGTCTCAGAAACACCTGACTGGAAGGTGGCACAGCAGAAAAAGGGAATATTGCTCACAGCAGAATGGAATGCATAAATGTTCAGGTCTATGGAGGCAGGACTTGGAAAGGCAATAAACCCCTAAATCGCAAACAAATAGGCTGTAATTTTTCAGGAGGATCTTATCATGGTGTATCAAGCCTTTTTAATACATTTATTATATTAACCACGTATTTATTATTCCAATGGTCTCTACTACTCTGTCTTAGACGTCAGAGGACAGCCCTGTGCTACACACTGCCCAAACCTATCGCTAATACCGCAACCAGTGCTTTAAGTCATGCCACAGTTTTGGTCTCCCTCCCTATCCACACTGGGAATTGGCCTTGCATTTGCATTTTCATGGAACCGCAGAATGGTTTGGGCTGGAAGGGACATTAAAGCTCATCTCGTTCCACCCCCTGCCATGGGCAGGGACACCTTCCACCAGCCCAGGGCGCTCCAAGCCCTGTCCAACCTGGCCTTGGACACTTCCAGGGATGGGACATCTACATCTGGGGAATTTCTCCTCCTGCAACACACCTCTCTATTGTTCAGGTTGGTTTTCTTTATTTTAAGAGTGAACAGTCTCTCAAAGTTTTGGATTTTAGGACAGATTCTTTCAACTAAGATGGTTCTGCATTTTCCCAGGGTGAAGACTAGCAGACATACGTTGGTTTCTTGTGCCCAAAATACAAATTCTTAGCCCATTTCCTGGAAGCATTTCTCTCTTCTCCTCCAAATTCAGCACAGATTCCACCCATCTCATAGAGTCCTTTGCCATTGTCACATTATTAAGCCTCTAAAATTCCCAGTGAACACCAGTTTAGGAGACACTTCCAGTTTAATCCTTCCCACCCCTCAAACTCCCACGTGTTGGATGCTCAAGCTGCCAGAACACCAACTCCTCCTCCTCCTCCCTCTTGGCTCTACCACTGTGAGATGGAGATGCTCCACCTCAGGGTGACTGAGCAGGACAATCCCACAGCACAAGGACCAGACACCAGAACAGCAAGAGAGGGAAGGAAACGCAACTGGAGAATGTAACCACAACTGCAGTGCACTGAAAAAACAATAATAATGCTGTCGGGTTAACACGGATTTGGTGATTAATACAGAACTATGGATCTTCAAGTCTTCTGTTTCAACTAATGAAAACTAATTAAGCAATGAGAAATAGTTCATCTAAATGTTAATGAGATTTTCTAACCCTTAAGTAGTTGAAATAACCACAATTAATAAAAAAAATAAAGATGGGCATTTACTTCTTTTACTTCTGATGACAAGATGCCTTCTTCCTACCTTCCCAGCCAAAAGAGATTTTAAAGGTAAAGGGCAACACTAGTACCTTATTCAATAGGGAAGGAACTGCAAATCATGCTCCACATATAAAAGGTTGGTATTTTCTACACCTTTTTAAACTTATTTCCTCACAAAAAGATGCTTTACAGTGACCAGACTCTCAGTATAATTCATTTTAAGTACAAGCTTGGACCATGAGCTGAGCAGAGAGCTGGGGACTGTGTGGGAAAGATACAACTGAGTAAGTCATCGAGGATTAAATTTCTTTTGAAATACTTCAGGTACCTGCTGAAATTCTCCTTAAACTCTCGGTAATTACTTTTTAGCACTGCCTGGGAATGGCTGAGCTCCCAGAGGGTGAGATGGTCAAACAGAACAGCTATTTTTAGGAATGGGAAAAAGAAAGTCTACACAGTCTATCTCTGAGATTGCTGGAAGACCCAGGAACAAACGATTAAACAATGAAATTATAAACACCCACGGGAACATAAAGGGAGAAGAAACAGCCAAGATGTATTTGTGGAGAACTAATCACAGCAACCCAGTCTTCTTGTGTTTCAGATCAGGATAACTACTCTGTCATAGGAGGGAATCAGAATGTGATACCTTTTGAACAGACAAACATATTCCTCTATCACAGCGCGGCAGATTTACCGACTTCTGAGCTTAGACTGACAATAAACACACTCAGAGAACAGTTTTCAGCTGTCCACTTCCACTTTCAGGGACCACACCAGCACATCTCCACCAGTGTTTGACTTGGTCCCATATTTTCATGAGTGACTCAGGTCACAAGCAGTGTGGAGGACCCACCAGCAACCTGAAGAACAGCACTGACATCCCAAATTATGTTGAGAAAAACATCTGAAAACATGGAGATAATTTAGAGAAAAAGATATTCAAGCTCCTTCCTGGTTTTGAAATAGTCAAGGTCAAGCTTTAAAAGATGCTTTTTAGGATGGGCAGAAATACAGTGAGGACAGAGAGGCTGGAAAGGATAAAACCTAAACGTGAGTCAGCACGGCGAGTCTGCCGGAGACAAGTGGTGTTTGGGGAAATATTAACAGATGTTAACCACAGGACACAGGAGGTAATTATTCATAGGAGGTTTCGGAAACATGACCTAGAAAGAAGGATATCTGCTCCCCGTGTAGAGGGAGAGGACTGAAAATGAGCCATGGCAGCAATATTGCAGTGCATTATAGGGTGTAATTAAGAAAGCTCCGCTCAGTTGTATTTGGGAAGACGAGCAGTGGCTGTCTTAATTCACAGAGAGCAAAATTAAGGACAGATAGTCTCCAAAGCTTTCTGAGCCAGAGAGATAGTTAATCATTTGAATACATTTTCTCCAAGAAGGCTGCTGTGACCTACTGCTGGAAGCTTCTGGGATGACCTTGACACAAGCCCCTCTCCTGAGGCAGGGTGGTCCACTGGACTGAGCTGGTTGACCCCTTAGGATCTCGTGCCAGATTTGCATTCTGACACTTATTATTTTGAGTGTCAAACCTCAAGAAATAACATCACATAGAATCATTATCTCCTCTGGATAAAACCCATCATTTAATTTGGCACAACTGCTGCCCAGAACAGCTTCATATGATCTTCCTTTCCCAATTCCTATGAAATGCTGGCAGGTCAGGTCAAATATGTACAATAAGCTGCTCGTATTTGAGAATTTGCAAAGACTCTGTCCCTAAAGGCGCCTCTTTATCCCAGTGCTCCCAGTTTTATCTTTCCCTAAGAAATGCAGTCCAATAAAACCAAATAGGAAAAGCTCCCTGGTTACACTTCTAACACTCCTGTATACATTGGTTTCTCCTCCACGTTATGTTCAGGGAAAAGCCATGCAGGAGGAAAGGGGTGGTGTGTAATACAATTCCTT
Source organism: Sclerurus mexicanus (assembly GCA_013396755.1). Lineage (NCBI taxonomy): Eukaryota > Metazoa > Chordata > Aves > Passeriformes > Furnariidae > Sclerurus > Sclerurus mexicanus. Next base: position 2,473,296 of record VWZF01005839.1, on the reverse strand, counting down.
CGTTGTGATAGTTTGCATTGCATATTCTTACTCATTTTTGCTTAATTTACTATGGATTTGGCAGTTTTTTGCAGTAAAGCTTTTTCCAGCATCAGACTAGAATTCCGTATTTCAATTCAGTGAAGTAACACATGAGCTCTGCTGCTGCTGAATTCATTTTAACTTTGTATTTTTATGTGACTTTATTAACTCATTTATATAAAAGTGGATTACAGTTTATTACCAATCTATTTTCTCTGTGTCTACAAGTGTAGAGTAACACAGCAGATAAATTTGAAATAATAGGAATAACAAAAGTAGTATTATGCACAATTATAGCCAGTAGCACCCAAAATCAGACATCCTTAATAACAAATGACAATATTATATAAAAGAAACACCCTCTGAAAACCGATTTTACACGGTGTATTAAAGACTTGATGGCTCAGGAGATGGGTAATAGAATAAAAAGCCTTCCATCTCAAGGTCATCAATTCAAATACAAGTCAGACTGATAGCAGCTGAAAGCCATTTGATGGCAGCGCTAATGAACCCGGTCTTGTTACTAGAAATTTAAGAAACATCTTAACATTTTGGCCTTTCTCCTGGCTCTGTCAGCACACAAGTCCCAGAGGGTGTGGAGAGCAGATCCAGCTCAGCAGGGAGAGCTGCATTTCCCTTGTTAGCCACTGCCAGCCCCAGGCCAGCACTATTTTAGCAGCTTCCTCCCAGGTATCTGCTCTGGTCCAAAATTCAGCAGCACTGCTGTGTCTTTTATTGCCTGGAAGGTTGAAAACCGGGGTTGGGCTTTCAGCAAGTGACCGCTTCAGGTGATGCAAAGGCACCACTCGGAGCTGGAACAATTCCATACATTATCGCACCATTGTCTCTGGCATGTACCAAATAATGGGCCAAAGTAAACCAAGGCAGTGGGAGAGAAAAGAATCCCTGTGCAAACTACAGCGACTGTTCCTCTGCTCTCCCCCCAAACAATGTGCCAGCAAACAGAGCGAAGCACGTATCTTCTCAAATCAAACCCCTGCCTAATTTCCTTTGTTCTGGTATTATACCTACACAATTCACTGTTGCCTCTGGTATTAACATGATGCAAAGCACTGATAAGAAACCCATTGATGTTGTCCCTTTTATGTTGAATGAGATTTTTATTAAAGAAAAACCAATAAAAACAACGGAATGCTAGATATGAATTTTCAATTATTCTCAAAAAAAAAAAAAAAAAGGCATCCCAGAAGGAATTTGCTTTCATATCTTTCATAGGCAAAGCTCAGGGTTTGCAAGTGCAAATCAACACCTCCCAATACCTGTTTGCAGGAGGAAATGGGGACACACAGAAGCAGCAGTGGGATATAATCACCATATATTGAGCAATCTGCTCTGGTGGAAGGTGTTGGAATGGGACAATCTTTGAGTGTCTCTTCCAAACCAAACCATTCTATGTCTCTACAATAACAAGGTAAGTGTTCTCCTTAATCTCTAATTGGAACCAACAGATTCCTTTTTTGAGCTGAGGCACCCAGACAACCTCTTCAGGTCCCTTCCAGCATCGATTATTTTAAGAGTCTAAAAATTTACCACCTCATGACTCGTGCAAACTCCACCTTCAGAAGTGCCTGGGTTTAGGGGAGCTCTTTTGGTTCCAGAAGTGACTAATGGATTCATTTTAAAGGTACCCAGGTGCCTGAAGATGCAGTTTACAACCAGCTTAGCTTTACGATGCCCGGAAAACCAATTCCCTTAATGCAATTTTCCCCCCGTGCAATAACCATTAGGAACTCAGCCCTTACCCCGGGGACACAGCAGAAATGCCCAAATCCTCACCTCTCTGCTGTGTCTAGAGATATGTCTCAGCACCTACACTTCCTCGACTGAAACCCTGTGGATGCCTTTATTTTGGTGCTGAAGTTGATTATTTATTCCTAAATCCTGATAATCTCATGATATTTATAACCCACAACTCAGTGGGAAGAAAACCTTCAACTCTGTGGAAGTTCTCTGGATGGAATCAAAGAGTGGTTTGGGTTGGAAGAGAACTTAAAGCTCATCCAGTCTCCCCCCCCAGCGTGCCATGGGCAGGGACACCTTCCACTAGACCAGGTTGCTCCAACCTGGCCTTGGACGCTCCCAGGGATGGGGCAGCCACAGCTTCTCTGGGCACCCTGTGCCAGGGCCTGCCCACCCTCCCAGGGAACAATTCCTTCCCAATATCTAATCTAAACCTACTCTCAGTCTAAGGCCATATAAATATATGTTAGAGGGACATAAATTTTGGATCCACGATCAGCCCAAGATGTGCAGCCTTCACCACTGGGTTGCCAGCTTGGTTTTCCCTTCCAGCTGCTCAGGATTGACCAGCTCTGATTACCTGAGGTTAAAACTAGAGATCACTTCGGTCCAGCAAAGGGGTCTCCCCTGGCTTCCAACACCAAATGGCCCTACTTGCTCCATGTGTATCCAGAAAACTAACTGTCAAAAATACAGAAATAGGGATTTAAGCGGATTTTGGAGCGTGGCAAAAGCCCAAATGCATCAGTTAAGGGCACTAGCCCATGTGACACACCTCACTGAAGTCAATTTTCAAGGATAAGTGTGTGACAAGCTGACTGGAGAAACTCTCTTTTAATGCATTATTAATTCATTTATTATTACAGTTATTATAATCTTTATGCAGGGCACTGAAGTTCAATTTGTTCTATATGAGCTAATGTTTTTAATGAGCCCTTTCTTCTCCTCAGGATGGGAGCTTCCTTAACCACTTATTTAGCTTTTAAGCAAGTAGAAAATGACATGATGATGTACCCTCCTCATAAATACAGCTTCCCATATCATGCCCTGAATTTTAAATGAAAAGAAATGATTACCAACTTTCACACTGCCAAATATCTTTTAAAAGGTAGTAAGACTCCCGAACTCTAAATATAGGAACCTCATCACACAACGAAATCTTAATTACAATTCCTCTCTCTGACAAAGAGGAGAAATGCATTGAAATAAAAAGCCCCAGCGTAAGTAAATGCAGTTCTTTGTGGGGCAGAGATTGGAGCCCAGATTAACTCCAGGCTGAAGCCCCATCTGAATGGCTTTGGGTTCATTCTCTGGTCACGCAGGGCAAGGAGGTCACAGGCTGATCCCTGCCCTGAGAAAGAGCTTCAGTCGTGGAGGAAACAGCACATTAATGAGAAAATTGGGTGTGCTCAAAGTTGGGAAGAAAACAGCACGTTTCCAAACATACACATTGCTGACAAGACATCCAACATCCAGCTGGCTGGGGAGGATGCAGCACTTGGTGACCTTCCTTGCCAAGGGAGAAGGTCAGGGCATTAAAAACCACGTGGACGTGGCACTTGGGGACATGGGTTAAGGGTGGGCTTGGCAGTGCTGGGGGGACGGTTGGATTTGATGACCTTAAAGGTCTTTTCCAACCTAAATGATTCTGTGGTTCTCTATAGAAAGCTGCTCGAGCCTGCACTTTGTTAGCCCTACTTTTCCAGGATTTCCCCCTTGAAATGGAAGAGCTCAGCCCACTGGATGCTCTCACAGAGAACACAGGAGGGGTTGGGGGGATAAAAAGCAGGAGAAGGTTTTTGGGGGATACAGGAGAAGGTTTTGGGGGCGTGGAGGAAGAACCCATACAGATTGTCCCACAAGAAAAGCAGAGTAAGCCTTTATTCTCCTCTCTCCTGCATGCCTGAAAAATAGCCATGGTGACCTTTGCACATGGCTGGTCTGGAAAGAGGGGAAGTTTATAAGCTGACTTACAAACTGACAAGAAAGTCAGCTTTTCAGGACAGAGATGCTTCTACAATGAGATAAATGAAAATATAACCAGATTTTATGGAGATCTGGATTCACACAGCATCTGAAACCACTTCCTGACTACTTGGGGTTTATCAGAAACTATTCAATTATTTTCTGCCTGAAACAATCAGTGGGTATAATAAAAAAAAAAAAAACAAAAACAAACCAACCTAACAAAAATTTAAAGTACTATTCAGACAAACTTAATTTTATCAATGACTTCATCTTTCTGAATTTTACAGGCCACAGAAGTTCACCAAATGAAATTCAGCAGCAGATACACAAGGACAATGTTCTCAGCCCTGCTCTCTGCAGCAGTCAAGGCCACGAGCAGAACACACAAAATCCTAATAAATGGTAGCTCAACAGAAAGTTATGGGGTCAATAATTCCCATTATAGGCAAAGCTTTAGCCTTAGAGCTCCCCTTAACAAAAGTTAATGGGAAATGCAAATATTGGTAAGCACAGACTCCCTTTTCCACAGACAGACACGGAATTATAGGAGGGGTTGTTTTTTTTTTCTCAATAGGACTTTAAAATAAATAAATAAATAAAGAGTTAGAAATCCCTTGCCAGCGTGATTATTTCCTCCAAGCACATCTCACTCCAGGAAGGGTCCACAGGCACTAAAGGACCCTGGTAACAAACTGTCCTGGGGAAGTCTGAGCCATAAATAACTGCAGGGCTGCAAACCCTTTTTTTCCCTAATGAACAGCTGCTGGCAAAGCCACCACCAAGGCCCTGCTCTTCTGTTATTTCTCTTCCAGCTTTACAGAAATCCAAGGTCCATCCCCCCCTGTGGATCCAACCCCCGGGGTTTGGGGTAACTCACTGTCCCTACAACCACCACCAGCAGAATGGGACTGGCTGAGCTTGAAATAATCAGAATAGAATAATTACAGCACCTTTTCTTCCAGATTTGAGGGGGATTTTAAGATGTAAAATCACGATTTCCTCACCAATTAGTTGCTACAACAGGATAAAGCCTGGCTTAGGGCTCAGCTACACACACAATAACAAGTGACTGCTTGACTTGGGAAAAGAAGACAAACAAGCTCCATCTGACCTCAGAGAGCTTTCAGGCTTTGAAATCACGTCCACATACTTCAGGGAATTAAAATCACCTGGAATTACTCCAGAACATACATACATGCACAAACAGATAGACACAAACACACACACACAAATGTATTTATGCTTTCATATAAAGAATATTAAAGACAGAAATGGTATCAAATGGGTCCAAAATGACTTTAACTGTTATGATTCAGAAATGGAGGGGAATAAAATCTACATCCCAAACACAAATATTTAATTTAAAAGAAAAAAATATGCATTTCTAACCAGTACATGCAGCTGTTTCCTCATCAATGCATGGTCAGTTTGCAGTTTCACATCTGAGTGGTCCTCTCCCCTTTACTGCATCTAGAGGGAAAGACAAATTTGTGAGTTGATAAATGGAATGTCATATGTTGAATTTATCTAAAACCAGCATCTTTATCAGCACAATTCCTTTGCTTTATTTTTTTTTCCTCTGTGTCACTGAGTTTATGACTGATCTCATTCTCCTTGCCCTTCATTTCACTGGAAAAGGACAGGTTTTTCCATATTTGAATAACAGAAGCAACATACCCCATGGAATAGAGAAAAATGGGCTGAAGTGAGAAAACCTGATTCTTATTCTAAATCTGGTTTGTGACCTTGGAAGGAGTCCCTCCATTTCCCCTCTCTCTCTCTTTGCCTTTCTTGTCTGCTTACATTACAAGTTTCTAAAGCCTGTTAAGTGTTTATACAGCACCAAAGTGATAAGATTCAGCTTTCTTTGGAATCACAAGATAACACAAAACCAGAAACAATAAACCTTACCAACCACCACTTACATTATTGCTCTCCTGTAACCCCCCATCATGAAACACATTTCAAAATGATTGCCAATAGTTACCTCCCTTTAAAATTAAAGAAAAAGTAAAAAAGACTCATGAAAGAAAAGCCTGCTCAAAAGGAAACCTTGACTGGTTTTTTACAATATATTCCCTGTGCTTTAAACACATTGACCAAGAGTGTATTTCTACAACAACCTCTCTAATACCTGGACATGACACCCTGCTGTTGACCTGGAACCTCGATATTCCCACCCAGGTGTGTCCCAGGATGTTCTCCTACCTCTGGGAGCAGCAAAGGCAAGGGAGGGACTTTGGAACTCTGAGGCCACTTTTCCTGCTCTCCCAAAAGAGGGAACACACTCACAGTGTCACCAGGGAGCACAAAGGCACCATTTTTGTCTGGTTTTACCTTTGTGGGTCACCTTTAAAAGTGATTTTCTTTTCAGTCTCTCAGTAAGAAGGACAAGATATTCAGTGAGGCATCTTAAGGGGAAAGAGGTGATAAAGAGAAATTCAGCTAACCTGTTCTCTCTCTTGTCACCATTTGATAATCTCTTTATCTGGTCTCATCTCACCAGTTGCAGACAGACTTATTTCCCCATGGACAGACGCAATCCTTCTTCCAAAGTGCACATGCACCTTCTTCCCCACAGTGTTTGAAATTCATATTGTAACATCCCTCTGAGCTTTTGGGGTACATACGGACAAATTCAGCACAAACATGTAAATGTATAGGATTACATGCTCATTGTCACCTTTAGTCTTTCAGATAAATCCTGTGTTCAGGGGCACACTGAGAACACTTACAGGAACCTCCCCATCAAGAGCAGTTTGCAATTCACTAGCACATATATTTTAAATTTCAACCCCTTTGTCAAGAAATTATGGTTTCTGATGCAAGCAGAAACCATTTTCTAAAGCTCTGCAGTGATTTAGGAACCTCAATTCTATTTTCAGCAGCACCTTAATCCTTCTTGACTTCTATTGAGGCTTTAGCTTCGCAGTGTTTGCTCTCCTGCTGGCAACACACTCAACCTTTCAGAGGGCCTTTACCTCCACCAAGTAATGTGACTGCAATTTGTAATGCCAAATGCAAATTGCCTGATCTGTGCCAGCTGGGCACAGCCCAACAGAGCCGTGGCAGCCTGGGCCAAGCTTTGCAAGACGTGCCTGGGCTGGGAAAGAGCACGAGCCCAAACCCAGTCCCACGCACCATCACCGGGGCTGCAGAGGGGAGCAGGAATATCCTGGGAATCAGTGCAAAATGGGCCATTTGCAGGATTTCAGTTATCACAGCACCGGATTCAGAGAGCTCAAGGCAAGATGCTGCTCTTACATCAGGTCTAGACTCCCTGTCAGCACATTTCTCCCAGTTATCTCTATATTAAGCCAATTCGCTTGTAGTTGATTAAAACCTCCACTTCAAATAAAAAATCTCCTTTCTATTTGGAGACACATGGAAAAAAAAGTAGAAATTCAACATTATTTTAATCAGATATTCTAAGGGAGGAGGGAATTTTGATTTGTATGTCCCCCTCCTCCTATTTTTCAATCTATCTCTAAAATCACAGCAGAGAATAGCAACTCAAATGCTTTATAGCTGAATTCATTTTAATCAGCTGTCCCCTATCTTTATCAGCTGTTTGTCTGCTTCTCCCATTTATGCTGTGTATCTTGGACTTATCGATCTAGTAAGCTTTAAATTACAGCTATCCATGAAAAAAAAAAAAAAAAGGCAAGAGGCAAACTGTAACAGGAAAGACCAGACCTGATAAAGGATTTCTGACGGGCTACTCACTTTTGCTAAAAGAAAATCTTAATGGCATTTCCTGGAGAGAAGATCTGTGGGGCTGAAGTGATCAATGTACAGACAGAGGAAGGGCAAGCAGAGCTCACAAGCTAAAGGAAAGGATTTATACCAAAAGCATTTCCAGTGAAAAGTGTAGGAAAACTTGGGGGGAAAAAATTACAGCACACAGTATTAATAACCTGATCTGTAGTTTGTTGGGTTTATTAGATCCACCCAATTTACAGCAGCTCGTTTCAGGGCTGTTTTAAACAGCAAGAATTCATCTCTCCCCAAAAGCACTGAGAATATTGCCCACCAAACAGGCAGAGCAGGAGCAGAGCTGAGTTCAGTGACCAACTGCACCCACTGCAGCTTCAGCTCAGACACCTCTCCAGGCTCTCCCCACTGAGCTTTTGGGCTGTCATAGAATCATGGAACGGTTTGGGTTGGAAGGGACCTCCAAGATCACCTCATTCCAACCCCCTGCCGTGTGCAGGGACACCTTCCACTGTCCTCCTGAAGGAACCCAGCTGCCCATAAATCTCCACAATCCCTCACCTCAAATCCAACACTCCACACAGCAATACTGCAATTTCCACCGGGACCTGATCAAAGCTCCCCTTGCTCAGGTAAATGGCTCTGGCTGCAGCAAGACACGGAAGTTTAAAAGCCAACCAAGAGGTTTATTTCACAAAAGGGTCACTGATACTCTCTGTGTCTTCAGGAGACTCTCCCACTCTGTGCTGAAAACTCAATCTGTTGCTTGGCTTTTCACGCCTTGTAAACTACAGGGGAAAAATCTGCAACCTCACAAACGGGGATTTCTGATGACTGGCCTAGAAACCTTGTGGCCTGAATCAAAAAACCCTAACCCTGGCCTTATGAATCTGGTGGGATTTTTAAAGATGAGACATTAAAACATAATCCTTTTCCCGTGTGGGTGTGGACAAAGTATGTGTGTGTGCCTGAACTCCCAGTGCTGCTTCCCGCTCTGCAAAGGTATTTTACTGTCATGATGTGCCACGAGAACAGTCACTTTGCTCCTTCAATTTTCCAAAAGGTTAGAGGGAGCCAACAGATTCCTAAGCGAGGGAATGCAGTTCCTGCTTGTATTCGCTCGCTGAATTTGGCACTGATGTGCAGCCCAGCTCCACGTGCTGCAGAGGCAGCAGGACACGGACACAGCTCTCGGACATCCCTGATCCCTGCGTGCAGCTCCCTGGGGGCTGCCTGCTCTCTGAGCACAACCAGGAGCAAATGCTGAGCCTGGATTAGGGCTGGCATGACCCGCTGCCTCTGGCCATGCCACAGATGGCACAGACAGCTTCCCAGGCTCCTCCACCTCCTGATGGCAGGGCGAGGGCAGACGAGCAGGGATGAGTGGTGCCTGCTGCAATGTGACCTTCACGTTTCATCCACCCCTTTCTCCCTGACACATACACCAACTGATGAAGTAAAAACCTCTGAGTCATTCTGAAAATGACAAACTAAATATCTGAATGTGACTTGAACTGTGCCTGCTACAGCTCCCTGCAACACTGAGGAAGATAATTCATGGATTTGGCCCTGGCAAAGCAGACTGGTATCAAAAGCAGGGAATGCTGCCCGGGATGGAGCTCTGGCACTGCTTTGGATGCTCCTGAAGCCAACCCAGTCCTGCAGAGCAAACCTTCTGAGATGCGACTGCCCTGCAGTGCACACCGTGAAGGTTGATCCTATTTCAGGGACACGTGGGTGGCCAAGGGATGAAAGGATCCCAAATCCCAGCACCCACGCCTGGGCAGCATTCCCACCAGCTCCAGCACCACTGCCAGGGAGGGATAAGCTGCACCTGTGCGTATCAACAGCAGAAGGTTTCTCGAGGAAGGAGTTTTGTCAAGTGATAAAAAGGTGCATTAAGCGAAAAACAGCACAGGATGAAGTGGATTAACTGTCCCAGCAAAGGTCAATGTCCTTACAGCTTGTGGAGCCCACACCGGTGCCAATGTGCTAAAGGGAGTATTTACAGTGATAGCTTCAGATCAATAGCAAGTACACAAAATTAATATAGGTTGAGAAAAAGAAAAGATCCTCTTTAATAAAGAAACAAAAATTTCAGATGTAATTTTACCCCAGTGCACTAGGAATAGAACGCTGCAAAGATGCAGTGTGCTGAGAAGAGTCAGCACAATGGTTTTCCATTTCTTAAATAATGTGATCATTTCCTTTTTAGCAACAGGAGGATGTATTAATTTTGCAGGAATAAAATTAAGAAGTCTAGTTTAGTAGACATGTTTTGCCAATATTTCAGTTTCCCCACTAGGAAATGTGTGTCTGGTCTGTCTCAGAATAAGGTGGCTCATAATTACTCTATGCACAATGCTACAAGTTGCTCAAATATCTGTTCACGTATTATGAAAAGGACTATAAGAATATGAAGAGAGCTTTGAAATACTATTCGTAGCTGTCTAGGACCATCACATGACATGAGCCAACAATTCCTGTGACTTACTGTACCAATAAAAGAAGGCAGCCGTGAACACGTTTGTAAATCAAGTCTATTGGGCCAGATTTCGCTCCTCGATTACTCAGGCATGAGAAACATTATAGCACTTTGCCAGTACATAATTCAGGTGATGAGTTTAATAATACAGATAAATAGCATCAAAAGCTCTTATAACGTTTACCAGAAGAAAATCCAACATACATACAAAGCCTCATGCCCACAGATTCACACTCTCTCTGAGGTTTTTCAGGGACACCAGAGCAATTCTTCCTTAAAGAGTCAGGATCTGTGCAAAATCACCCAGGTCTCATGCACAGCTCTGCCACACCAAGATGCCCCAAGCTCTGCCACACCATCACAGCAGGTGAATGTTCAGCATGACTTGCACGCTTGTGTTGAGCTTAAATTTCCAGTGCACACCAGGTGTCATCATCCCTTAAGGGAACCTGGGAGTGGCAGAGAATCACCTCTGTCAATATTTCCCTCCTGGGTCAATAAATCTTGACAGTCAATAAAAGTCAGCGAGCAAAACCGCCCCACGTGCACCTTGGGGTAAAATTTGGCACACTTGGTACCTGCCTATTAGTTAAAATGATTCTGCATTTCAGGTCCCCAAGGTATGAAGAGCACTTTCACTTGGTTTTAATAACCTTCTAAGGCACGAGTGTGTGTTACAACCTTTCACTGAACAGCAAGTGGGCTGAGGAAAGGATTTCTCCTGAAGAGGGAAGGCAGCATTGTGAGTATCTACATGCCAGCTGAAAATTATCCACCGTTTTCCAGGAAACCCATGAATTCTCATCACAATATTGGGGTTTTAGGAATTAAAATAGTCAGAAAATTTAATTCTACGGGGTTTAACATATAAACTAGTTTTCAGCTATTCACAGCCATGTGTCAAAACACATGGTCATTCTCAGACATCCTGAAGCAAATCATATGTGAGTTGCCATGATACCTGAACTAAAGAAGATGAGAAGGACCTAATCCACGGCAATAACTGCAAATAACATATCAAGGGTCTTGAAATCATTTTTAGAATAATCGGGCTTTCTGCTTCCCCCTTCACAACAGATTTGGAGCATAGTTTTAATTAAGGGATATTTTTTTTCCTGTTATAAAGACAGTTCACCACTAATTCATAATTTTCAGGGTCTTTTTTTCCTGGAAATGCCCTGTAAGTGCACTTGAATATTGTCCAACATTGAAATTGGAAACTTAACCTTATAATATGTAATTCTATGTTCAGATTGCTGAAGATCATGCAAACTAATAAGTAACTTATTTGACATCTAAAATGATAAGCAAAGCCACAAGACAAGCAAACTAAAAGATCTCTAGACCCAACAGGCAAATGATTTACAGACTAAAAATTTCTCTAGAGATTGACTTATAAAAGTTAATGACTTTCAAACAGAAGGAAAAAATGAAGTCAACAGTCTGAAGTTGTTCATTATACCTCATTTGTTCAATTCTAACCTTGATTTGGTCATCAGCTCTCTGTTTATAAGATAATCAAGCCATGCAAACAAAGTGATATTTGTTCATCTTGAACCCTTAAACAGCATTTTTCATCATCGTCAAATCTCAAAACCTTCTGCAAAGAAGGAGAGCTTTGTTATCCCCAGTTCAGATAAGGAAATTGCAGCAGTGGGATAATTGCAGAGCCAGAAATAAAACTTCCGAGTGCCAGGCTAATGGCCCGAGTAACAGCACAGGGCATCTGATTAACACTGAGACATCCCAGGTCAAGATGGGCCAGTTCACTAGTGCAGCTTCTCAACTGCTGAAAGCACGAGGAGGAAAGTGCAGCTGATAAACACACACCAATTCAAGGAGAGCTTTACACTGCCACTTCAGACTTGAAGTGTGCTATTGACTCCTCCTGTCCGCAGATATGCACAAAGACTTTATACCAGCAATCCCCCATCAAGGAAGGCCATTAAGGATATGCTGAACTTATTAAGGTACCCTAAATATTTAGGAAAAAAAACCCCACTGTTGGAATAAGCACTCTATAGGATTAAAAGCTATTAAAAACAATGCCCAGAAAATAGAATATTCCTCAGAAAAGGCTAGTGAGTCAGAACTATTTCTCAAGACCTTTATGCTTTGAGCTGTGCTTGAAACAGGCGGTGGGTTTGTTGGGAGCTGATGGTTGTGGGTGAGTGAGAAAGGCCAACAAGGAGGATGCTGCTGTGGGGGTTTGATGCCCACCACCCAGTAAGAACTGGAAGTGGATAAAGCTTTATTCGGCCTTCACAATGAAAGCCTTGGCCTTCCTGGGGGACTCTAAGCAAATATGGCACTGGTGCTGCACAAGCAACTGAGACTTCCTGAGTGCATCAAAGGCAGTACTGATGGTGAAATTCAGGGGAGCAGTACGGCTTCCTCAGAGGGTTGGAAGGTGTGGTGCCATGGATGACTGCCCCGGGGTGCAGAAGGAAAGCTCTTGATCTTCAAGAAAAACGTCCTCAAAGCATGAGAACAATCCACCTTGATGAGTGGGAAGGGGAGCAGACGTGACAGAAGGACGACTTGGCTGGACATGGAATCCCTGACTGAGCTCGAGCACAGAAAGCAGTGAACAGAAGGTGGAAGAGGGGACTGTCCAGGAGGACTACAGAAGCCTTGCCCAAAATTCAGGGAAATAAATTAGGAAAGCCAAAGACCAGAAGGAGTTGACACCAGCAAGGGATGGTGTGGCCAATGAGAAAGGTTCATCCACAGGTGCAGCTGAAGCAAGAGACCAGAAAAAATGTGGGACACTCCTGGATATGTGGACAAAACTACTGACAAAGGGTATAAAGGAAGGATGAGGCATTCAAGGATGGTTTTGCCTCAGGCTTTACGGGCAAGGCCTCCTTTCAGGACACCCAGGTCTGTGGTCCTGATGTCTTTATCTGGGGTAGGGCAGTCTGATCTACAGTAGAGGAAGACTTTGTTAGGAATCAGTTTGTCAAAAAGAGCGTGCAGAAAAGAGATTGACCTCATTCTGAGGCTGCTCTTCGTGTCTTTGAAAGGTTGTGGCAGGTGGGGGATCCTTCTGGTGACTGGAAAAGGGAACTGCCGTGGCCATCCTCAAGAAGGAACGACAAACACCAACACCCACCAGGCAACTCTCACACCAGTCCCAAAGATTCCAGAACAAATCTTCAGGAAGGCAGTTTGTTTAACCACTTAATATCTTCGGTAACAACTGAGACAACAAGAGCAGCAGGTTTCCAGATGACACCAGAGCTGGGGAGCCGCTGACACTCTGGAGAGCGGGACGGCCATTCAGTGGTGTCTCAGCAGGGCTGGAGAAGGCAGCTGACACAAAACTTCCAAATTCAGCCACAGCAGACAGGAAACTCTGCGAGTGGAAAGGCACAGTGCAGAAAGCAGTTCTGGGAAAGACAGGCTGCAGGCTGAACAGGAACTGGCAGCACTTGGTGATGGATGCCAACCTCACGCCAGGTTGCATTTGCAGGAGCACAGCCAGCACGCCAAGGAAAGCGATTGTTACTCGTTATTCAGCACCTGGGAGGCTGCATCTGGAACACAGTGCCCACTTCGGGTTTCCCCATGACAAAACACTGACAAACTGGTAACACCTCAGCAGAGAGAACCACGGTGATGAAGGGGCTGTAGCGCCTAACTGAGGAGAAGATGCTGAGAGAAGTGTTTGGGCAGCATGGAGAGACAAGGCTAATCGGTGCTTTTACCCAGACAAAGCCCTGAGCAACCCGATCTAACTTCAAAGTCATGCCCACATTCTGCAGCAGGACGGACCAGACGACCTCCAAAGGTTCCTTCCAACTTAAATTATTCTCCAGTTTCAGTGTTTTCTCCTTCCCTTGTGTTTATCACAGTGCATTCACTTGTGAAGTAACATTTGGAAATAATTATTCTGACTCTGTGCAACCTTTTCAAATGCAATACAAAATTCCGTACATATTTGAGACGCATCCAACTGCAGGTGAAGAATATCGTGGCCTAAAAGCCAGTCAGCTGGAGCCAATTAAAGCACCATCAACTTCCCATGACACCAAAATGCCTAATTGAACTTCCACCCTCTGTGCAAGAAGGAGGTTTTTGCCTTCTCCACAGAAGCCCAAAACGAGGGGTTCAGTGCTCTGGGTCTCTGCAAAGCAAGATCATTATCAAAACATAACGATCAAAACAGGAGATGCCTGCATTGATTAAAATAATGGCATTCCACCCTCTGAGGAAAAAAAGAGCACTTCCCCTGCAAAGAGACGACCTCAGATGTTTAGTCAGAAACACCCTTTTTTTACCCTCCTGGCTAATGCAGAACATGAGCAGGAGCAAGTGCCACACATGCATCTTTAGAATTAAACTTCAAAAGCAAGGGGTTCATTAGCGTAGCGTGAGGAAAACCAAGCCGTGTTTGAATAACTGTTAGACACAGTCTAATAAAACCTGAGCTTGGTTTTAAAAAGATGGGAAAAACCCAAAAAGCCTCAAATATATGTTGACAGAAATATCCAAACTTGCAATGAAAATCAATTGGTATTTATAGCTGCTGAATAATGCACTCATTACTATTCATTCTCATTACTGTGCATTTTGCAACTGTCACAAAAAAATATGGTGACTGACTGACAGCTTTTAAAATATTTTTATGCCTCAAGAACCAAAATAGCTGAAAGAGAACTGGAATTTTGACTTCAAAAACTGGACAGACTGCCAATAATACAGCAATCTAACCTTCACTTAGTTCCATTTTTTAGTTCACATTTCCCCAATCTTTTGAGTTAATTTGAGTCACCATTTTGCTTTCCTTCTTTTTTTTGTGGGGGAGAATATCATGTTTCACTCCTATTTGGCTTTACTAAGCTGTGAAAAATCTCTGTATATCAGAAAGAGTATGAGCAACATTTTCCCCTAATTAGTCCATAAAAATGCTAATTTCTCTAATGAATCAGATTGAAATATCACAGGAGTAGGTAATAGCACAAATACAGAGTTTGCTTATTGGGTAGGTTTTTGCTAATCACTACCACAGCACTGGGCAACTCATAAAGCCAGTCCTATAATGAGGTTACAGAGGTAAAACATGTTCATCTTCATTTTTTTGTGCATAAAAAGAGACAGTCACTTGCACTTGCAGTCACAGCAACCTTGACTTCATGTCTGTATGTGAGGAAAGCCAGACCCCCAGTATTTACAGCCCAGCCCTGCCATCCCCACACAAGCAGAGGTTCTCTCCCTGTTTCCTCAGGCTGAGGATGGGACCATAAATCTTTATTCTGCCCAATTTAATTGTTAATATAATCCATTTCTAAGACTGATAAAATAATACTCTCTTTTTTTTTTTTCATGGAGCAGCAGCTAATAATGTCACCAGTTTGAGATACACAAGACTGACATCATTGTCTGTCTGCCCCACAGCATCTTTCTCTCATTTTTTTTCCTGCCCTTACACTTCTGCTCCTGCGTTCTGTGCTGGTTCATACTGAGGCACTTGTATCCAGGAAGGAGTGGTCTTTCTCCAAGTCAAAAATCTAGTAGAATCAATGAGCTCTTAGAGGAAATCTCCTAGGGTTTGACCTTCGGGGTGGCCTTTTCCTCTTTAAACCCCATGTAAAACAGCGATTCCGCCAGTCAATCCTTAGTAAAAGATTTAAAGAAAGGGACTGTTGCCTATTGGTGGCACCAGAAATCTAAGCAGGAATTAAGCAGCTTGAAAAAGCCTTTAAATTCAACTTGCCATTCTCCCAGAGCTCTCCATATATTCTTTATGGCCCTGTGTTCCCCCAGCCCTTTGATCATCCCATATTGAAGTAGGCTCTTGTTTAATACACAGCTCAGATGACTGCATGATAACATCAAAACAGAGGGGAACAGAAAGAACATGAAAGAATATGAAGTCAATGGCTTCCCCAATCACAATGCACAAACAGGGCTGCTTGAAAGGCACGGCTTTACTGAGCTGCCTTTATGCTCTCACAAAGCTTCACGCAGCGCTAAGACCAACTACAAACTGAGACTAACGATTAAAACTGCATTGGGCCGGCTTTCTTCTGCTTTAATTGTTGCTCGCTTTGCTCACAGGGATTAGATCCATAAATCCAACACCTATCTTGGGGCTCCATCCCAGAAGTCCATCGCACCAGCTGGTCTAACCATTTTGCTGTCAGAAATCAGAGGTTCCAAGCCAGGCTTTCCTCAATGCATGGAAGACACTCATGTCCATAAAACATGGTCTTTCATCCTTGTATCAGCATAGAATGGTTTGGGTTGGAAGCGACCTCAAAGATCATCTTGTTCCAACCCCCTGCCATGGGTAGGGACACTTTCCACTAGATCACTCAAAACCCCATCCAGCCTGGTCTTGAACACCTTATAATAGAGCTCCAATCATGCTCTAACCAGCTCTAGAAGCTAAAAAAGGAGAAGAGGTTCCATTGAAATCTCTCTTGCGCTCTTCTAAGAACATCAGCCCAATTTAACAACAAGTAAAAGAAGACACAAAGCCTATTTACACAAGAGTTTGTCTCTTGATCTCCAACATCTTCCCGTTTCCATGTTTACATAAAACTACGCAGTATGTTTTGGAGGCCAGACAGACAGAAAAGTTGATGTCTACTGTCTAGAACTAATCTCACACTTGGTTTTCATGCCATATTTCTTGGCTGCCTACACTCATGTTAAGCTGCTAAACCCACTTGGAAAGCAACACATCACTTGTACTCAGTTCTATTATTCATCAGACAACCACGATGGCAGCTCCATGACTGACTGCTAATTATCCTTTCCCACTGGATGTCAGAGACACTTGCATTTTCGGCAGCAATTTATTCTTCCTCCCATGGAGTCATGAGGAGGAAGCTGAGGCCTATTGAAGTCAGTGACAAAGGCCCCATTGACTTCAATTGTGTCAGGAATTCATCTTTTAATGGGAAGAGACCTGCTTAAGTGTTATTTAGTGTATGATGTCAACACTCGGAGATAACAACTGACATGAGAATAACATGCACATTACCAGCGGTGCCAGGACAGGACACGGCACTCAAAGGCTCTGCACGCTGTCAAACCCCTGTCACAGCACCAGACAGGATCGTGGCACATTCCCATTTCAGCCCCCTCCCAGCAGGGAACAGCCTCATGCCTGGTCAAGCCCGGTGCACACAGCATGGTGTGTAATTCCTGGGATTTGCCAGGAGCGTGGAGACATCCCCCTTGCTCCGTGGGCTGAATCCGTGCTGAGCCCGTGGGCTGGATTTTTCAGTTCCAGTGTCTAACAGGGAGATACAATCCCCGCCTACAAAAGTGGTTTGGAATAGCTATGGAAATATAAATTCACAGTGAACGCTGCACCTGAACTTCGCTAAGAGAAGCCGAAAGGACAATTAAGGAGGTGGCAAAGGAAACTTACCTTTCCCTGAGTCCCTTCTCCTCCTAGACAAGCTGACAAGAGGGTCAGCAGCATTATCCAAAGAGCACACTTCTTACACAGAAAATCGTGCTTTGCACCTGGAGAGTGTTTTGTGTGTTGTAAAGGAGAAATGAAAGATAAAACCCAAGTGTCGCTTAAAACACTTTCTGAATTACAACAGGCTTTGGGGATAGTTTTGCTGCTTTGATTGGGGTTTTTCCCCTCCAAATAAGCTATCCTGACTTGTCCCTTCTCTCACCTGTTCCCACTGCCTTAGTCTCTCTCACTTACATTAACCAAAGTATTTCACTTTTCCATCTTTTGCTCCCAGCTGGAGGACTGAACTCCCAACTGGAAAGAAAGATAAAAAGAGACTATTTACAGGAGCCTGTAGTGACAGGACAAGGGAAGGGCTTCAGATTGAAGGAGGTTTAAATTAGATATCGAGAAGAAATTCTTGCAGCCCTTGGTTGGGAGCAGCAGCTGTTTCAGCAGCTGTTCTGGCCACAGCAAGCTGAGGAACATTCTGCACAACTCCACTTTTCAGTGACTAAACACAGGTTTGACTCGATGATCTTAAAGGTCTTTTCCAACTTAAACGATTCTACAGGTCTAAGATAGAAGTCTTCTGATTGTGAAGAAATTATCTTTCAAGAACTTCACTTTGAAAAGGAAGCCTCCAAATACACTTAAAGTCCTGTTCAAGCTAAATTCTCAGCACAGCCCACGAGATTTTATTCAAATATATTTTTCTGTGCTTCTGTATCAACTGATTTCAACTTGCTGGTCCTTTGTTCTGTGAAAGGCTGATTTTCCCTTTGCTGTTCCTCTACCACACAAACCAGGTGACCTCTGAGGAAAAGGAAAATCCATTCTCCTCCTTCAGGATTGGTCTCTGGAGCTTCTAAACCACTGAAGCCTTACACAATCTGAGTTTGCTTTTCTGATGCATCCTAATATTGCTGTTGTTTAAACAAATTCTGTGCAGAAAATTATTGCTTAAATTAACAGCAATTCTTACCTAAGGAAGGACGAAAAGAAGAATGATACGAATCAATCATGACTCCCATGTAATATGGGCTGTGACAAAGTGGTGTAAACAAAGATGGATTGTAAAAACCATCTGATTTTATGAAGCAGAATCCACAAGAGCAACAGACCAGACTCTAAATAAATAAATAAATAAATGAAAATCAATGTGCACCGTGCTCTGGTTGTTTGCAAAATTAGACAATTAATTCTGTGTAAACCAACCTCTCAGGAAAGCACACTGTGGGGATCCTGATAGCTGATATTGCACTACACTGTATTAAGAAAAGAATGATTTAATGAGATCCCTGGAGAGCCTCCATGGACTTGGATTGTCCTCTCAAAAAGACCATTTTTACCCCATTTAACTACCAGTATGTTGCATCTCTGATACACATATGAACAGAAAAGCAAAAAAAAAAAAGGAAAACCCCGCCTAAAAAGCACTATTACCACAATTATCAGGACCAATAGGAATGGAGCTTTCCAGGATCAAAAAATGACATTATGTCATTTTCAATACATAAGACCCATCAGAAACAACATCTGTATCCTAAACCCCACCGCACTTAAAGCCACTTACAGCCAGAATGGCAGCAGCATAAGAAAGCTTTCACACACAAGGGGGTGTAAAAACATAATAATAAAAAAAAAAACTAAAATCACAGAGTGCTTGCCAGAACAATCTGCAACCTGCCTTTTATTAATATTTTACTTTTCTTTAAGTAAAGACCTAGAGCAGAGCTTGCCAAACACAATCAGTGCCCCAGTTTAACACTTCATTTTACAAATACAGTGGAGAAAACCACCTTCAGCCCCAAACCCAAAGGGCTGCCTTTCCAACTGATTGCTTGCTGTAAAATAACAGCTGGGAAACAGCAAGGCAGAATGTTTCGATCAGGAGCTCAGTGGAAGGGTTAGAAGCTGCTCTATTTGCAGATTCTCTATAAAACCACGTATAAACCCACATTTGTGTCTCCGGTGCGAGCAATCAAATATTCTCAGGTTTCCAAAAGCTTTTCTAGGGAAGCCTGGGGGTTTTTCTCCCTGTCTGACCTGTTCAACAGAGGTGTTCCTGCTAAGCGGGGCCTCAGATTAGAGGGGGGAAAACCCTGGAAATTTCAAATCAAGTGCTAATAAATAAATAACCCAACAAAGGAATCCTTATAAACGTTCCAGCCACCCTGTAAATTAGGCCGAATTACTGTAAATTAAGATGAATTACTGCACTTCCTCTCCAACTTTATGTAAGCACACGGGTTGGACAGCGCTGCTGTACCAGAGCAGGCTGCCGTGCCAGGGCTGAGCTGCAATAATTCCGTGTTTCACCAAGGTAGCAGCTCAAAGATTCCATGGGTTAAGGAGTCAATAGGAACACTCAGAGCTTGAGCATTAAGCAGTTGATGAACGCAAAACAACATGCCAGCAAATGCTGAATTATTCTCATGCTGCTGCCAGTGTACCTGGGCCACCTCGTGTGACATCTTCTGCCATCATCCCACCTGGACCACGAGACACCCCAAGAGCGAAGCTGGCAGAAGCCAACCTGCAACAGATTTCCCATGGACAGCCACCACGGAGCCTGCTCTCCACAGGGAAGTGGCTTCCAGCCTGTATTAATCACCCCTAATTGATTTTACAACATTAGGAAACGGAAAAAAGAGTTCAAATACCGTCTTTGAGTCCTAATATTTACACGGGCAAACATTTGTTTATCCGTCAGCTGTGTAATCTCAGGGCCTCTGCAGAGCCCGGGACAGGCTCTTAAGTAGCTTTCTCCGGGTTTGATTATCTGACTCCATAGCCAGCCCTATAAATATTCCTCACATTTGCACCCAATGGACCAAGTATTTTGTTGAGCAGACTAATTGGTTCACAACCCCTGCTAAGTATCAGCCATATCATCCCTGACTGCCATAGGCTACGATCATCATTAGCCAAGTGACAATCTCCCAGAGAATTGGGGCTCTTTAATCTCTGTTCTCCCTGAGGACACCAGACTTATTGTGGGTTAAACCCATCAGAGTTTGCTCTCACTTTTTTTCCGTGCTGCATTCTCAGCACACAAGGAAAAACCTTGTGGACATGGAGCAGAGGACGCCCATGTCCACCTCTCCCAGAAGATGTTACACATCTTGGTGCTGCTGCAGCAGCTGAGGCAGAGGGACAGATCCTGCCTGAATCCACAGTTCCACGATTTCCAAGAGAAGTGTAAATCAACAGATCCCAGCTGAAGCTGCACCCTGATGGAAGAAGTCCTTGAACAGCATCGTTCCTGTTACTGACTCCACATTAACACCAAAATGTCACGGTTGGGATAATCCCAGGGACGGCAGAACCATCCCACACCTGCCCTGAGACCCAGCTGTGGTGGGGAGAGGGAAACTCCAGCAGAAGAAGCAGAGAGAGAGATGAAACACAGGTCAAAAGCTGGAACAGAAGGTGAAAAAGAGAATAAAGGTGACAAGATGAAAAGCAAAGTCTGAGAAGACACCATGTGCTCCGAAAGGCAGAACCCACACGAGTATCAGCTCCAGACAACACAAACCTGAGCCTGTTATGGATGTGACATAAATCTGGAGATTGAGGCAAGAAACAGGGGCCTTCTCTTTGTTTTGCTCCGTCAGGAAGAAAAAGCTCTGCTCTTAAACTCAGGAAATACTTTAAAATAGTTCAGATCTGGAACGTTAAGTTCTCTCCCTTCAAAAGACACAGAAATCACAGACACTGATATAGTTAAAAAACTCCCACCACAACGAAGGGCATCCTCTCCTCACTGCAGCTCTCCCCATCCAAAGGGAAGAGCAAACACCTTGGCACAGACAAAAAGCCCTTCCTGATGCTCTGGAGTCCTCTGGATTACCTGCTTTCAGACCAAATTCTTCCTTTTAAAAACACACCTGCTCCCTGCTGCGAGACACCCTCCTGGACCGTTTCAAACACAGAGGGGAAATGAGATGTTAAACCACCAGTCACCACCTGAAGGCAGAAGGAAAAATCCACCTTTTCCTGTTGGCCCTTATGACATTTACAGAGGAAAAGGGTATTTAAGGGATGAAGTCAAAGCAGCTCACTGTGGACACTGCCTGTACCAAGGCAAGAAAGTCTGGGGTTTGGTACCAGAGCTGCACCCCAGCACTGCCCTCCCATCACAGCGACCCAGCAGCAAGGAAGAGTTTTATTTTTCTTTGAGTCATGCCGACAAATCTCTGCAATTTGTAGCTTTGGAAAGCCTCCACATTCACATTTAATTTGAAATTATATCCTCCCTGTCAAAACATGCCTGGGGGCAAGTCACTTATGAAAAAAAAAAAAAGAAAATAAAAAAAAAGAAAATATAAATCTGAATTTTCCTGTCTGCTCTGAGTCATAACATCTGCCACAGTGAGTGCCAGCAGCCATAGACAGGATGATGTTCTTCCTCAGAGAGGAGCACTCAAATAAAACCATACCCCAAAATAGAAGGATTCTGAATCACCTCTGATATAAGACCAAATTGTTCAATATTAGGAACAAATAAATATTCGTATTTGAGCTTTCCAGCACTTCTCCTGTGCCCTCACAAGGCAAAAAACCAAATTACATACATTTCTATTTAAAAAATAGAAGGCATAAATGCACTTGAATGCGTTCACTCATGTAGACATTCGTATCATAGGTGTGTAATACCAAGCTTTAAAGTTCATGTCTCTGGAAGAAATCTAAAAATTTGATATGTTCCATCGTGAGCTGCTTCACTTCTGTTTGTTTCCCTTTCAGGCACGTCAGATGTTGCTGGTGCTGTGATTATTTTCAGGGAAGATAAATGCAATATCAGCTTTAAAAGCCCAAGGCAAAAGCTATTGCCTGTTGCACAAAATGGTTTTGAAACAAAAATAAATATAGGAGATATATATTTATGTCCCAAATGATCTCATTTTCCACGAAGTGCCATGATGGTTAAACAATTGTACACAAAATCATACATATTTATATTATATACAAAATCCCCTAAATCTACTGCATCTTCAGAAATGACCAGGATCCCAGTTCAAAGGGAACTGTGGAAATCCTTGCAGGAGACAGTTCCAGAATCATCTGTCCAAGGAGACATTAATTTCCCATCCCTATATTTAGAAGCGACCTATGATCTAAAACATGAGACTTCCTCAAGGGTCAGAAGAGATTTGTTTCATTTCGTGTAACTGAAGTTAAATTCACAAATAGCCCCTGGCCTTCAGAAGGCTGCAGGAGAAGGGGGTTTCAATTGCATTGCTTTCTTTCCATAAAAAATAAGAAAAATCACTTCAATAGGAAGCATCTGCTCAGCAGCCCAAGGTGCTCAAGATGTAACCGAGATGGGAGGTTCCGTACAGAATGCCTCAGAAAGGACTAAAACCAATTATTATTACTAATTATTAGTAATAGAGGTGTGTTGCTGATAGAGTCTGACCCTTGACACCAAGCATTCCAAAATTAAAGAAAAAGAAAGGGCTAAATGAGACAAAAATAAGGAAAATATTAAAGGTGCCTTTAAGAGAGGAATGAAAAGAATGATCAGTATTTCATGTACAGACCAAGTGTTTCAAGGAATGGAAACGACAGACTTCAGTGTTTATGAAAACAGGTGAAACAAGGTCAAACAGGCACTTCAATGAACACACCGGAATTAGGAGACAGCGAGTTTAAAATGGGAAGGAAAATCACAAACCTTAACTTTGTGACCTGTCTGACAGCAGATTGTTATTGATACAAAGGGCAGAATGATTAGCTGTTTAAAGTGTTAATAATAATACTTCCCCAAGCCAGGATAGGAATTTATAAGGGCTATTGATCTCATGTTTCAGGATGGAAGCCAAGTAGTGCGTGCTTGGGAAGGAAGGGGGGAAAAAGCTCCCAAAAATCTTTCAGGGACATTTTGCTCCTTAATTGTGATAATGAGAGTTCAGGAGAGGGGGGAGGAACGTTTAGGGCTGGGTTTTCTAGTGCTTTGTGGGTTTTTTTTCCCAGGGTGTTGAGTCATCTAGTATTAGTTACTAACAGGGAGAGGATTCCAAGTTAATTGGATCTTTAATCGGATTGAACAGCATAATTCCTACCTCTCTGCGCTCCTAATGGATGTCACAATGTCAGGAGTTAAATGCTGAAGTGCTGCTCTGATTTGAGAGCAGCTTCCAGGGAATCCTTAGGCAAAGACACTTATTCAGATGCCCACTGGGAAGGAGAATGATCATCCAGGTCGATACACTTCCAACAGTATTTTGGAATAATTATTGCCCACTTGGTCCATTCTTACAGGTAGGGCAGATACTCTTGAATGATTTCTTTTTTCCCCAATGAATCAGATTATTATTATCATTTTTCTTCATTCCAAGGACAATATGACCGTAATCAGCCCAGGTTCTACACGCTGGAGGCTGCTACTTGGTATTGCTGGCAAAGCAAAACGTTCATGGCCACACGAGGCAGAAACACTCAACCCATGCAAAGCTGCAGGTAATTGAATGCTCTAACTGATCACAAAGAGTTTATGTTTAAGTAGTCCAAAGGAAACACACTGTCTTTTTCCAATGAAAAGATCCTGAAATAATGACTCTCTTCAAATCCAAAAACAACAGAGCAAATGTTGCTAAACACAGGTAATAGCTTTGTGATGGAGTTGTAAAGAACAGAACACATGTGAGTTACTTCTCTCCCCATAACAGGAACATTCTGTGCTGGGGATGTTAGACAGTGCTTCTGAAATTTCCCTGGAAAAGCGATTTCCAGTCCTGGCTGAAGAGTTTCCGTGATAGCAAAATTACTTACAGTCTATAAGGCATACATTTCACTTCCACTAGAACTGAAAATCCACGGGAAAAACAAGCAACAAAGTCCCCTGGCCCCCGATGTTGGCTGAATGACTGCACTCCCCCACAGAAGAACCACAACGTTATGTTTGAATTAACGATTACCTCATTATGAAGCATTTTAAGCACTTGTAATAGGGTGTTTCTTCTTTGAAAAAAGAAGTCACAGTCACTGTGCTGGTGAAACTATTTCAAGAGGACAAACACCCACAAAACTTGTCAAAAAACAACTGAGACCATGAAGATTTCCCTGCCGGATTTCCCAAAAATGTGGTTTAGCGATATAGAGTTCATGACGTCTTTTAAAACTTGTCTGGGTAACACTGATGCCAACAAGGTGGAGGGCACAGAGGAGACCACAGTGAGGACCCTGTGCTGAAAAGGACCATCGTGTCACAGCCCAGGCGGAGGTGACTGTGTCCTCCCCCAGCAGCAGAACAGGGAGCCAACGGTGCCAAAAGCCCAAACCACAGAGAGGAGGTTTCTTCATCATCATTAACAGAGCACAGAATCCAAAATTGCTGTTTTGACTGGGAAACAGATGACTCCAGCTCTGCCAGCACTCAAGGTGCTTCCAATGCCAAAACTCACTTTGCTCAGACATATGCTCCAATATTCAGGGACAGAAGCTCTGTCTCCAGTTGAAACTCCTTCCTTTGTCCTTTTGGTGCTTCTCTTTCTCCTCTCTGCACTTGTCCTTTTTCTTGTCTTCTTCCTTAGAGTTCTCACAGATTGCAAGGCCTTTGCATCTTCCTGCACATCACAGGCAGTTGTGCTTTTCCCTGTCTCCTGCAAATCATATCCAGTAACCTGGGCTTGATTGTATCATACAAGGGATCCACTCTCAGTTTGAACACATCACAGATCATTACAGTGGTTAATCACAGATAAAAAGATGTCTTTAATGTCTAACTTAAAATTGTCTGGCTCCAGCTACCAGCTATTGGATCTGATTTTTTCTTTTCTCTTCTTGATTAAAAAGCTGGATATGTTTTCCCCATGAAAATACTCGCCCCTGTAATCAAGTACCCTCTCAATCCTCTTTTTGATGAGCTAAGCAGATTGAGCTCTCTAAATCTCTCACTGCAAGGAATTTTCTCCACTCTTCAAATCAATATTGTGGTTATTTTCTTGACTCTTCAGTTTTGTAAACCCTTTTTTTCAGCTGTTGACACCAAAACTGGTCATGGTTTTCCAGCATTCTCACGGACTCAGACAAAAACCCTGTGTCAAAGGATCTTCCTGGTCCTTCAGCCCGTTGGGAAGTCATCTTCCTTCCTCTTTCTGCTGTGACCTCTCCATAGCCTTTCACCCTCATCTCGAGGCCACCCTCTTCCAGTACATTACTTAAAACACAGACTACTGGGAGGAAAGAAGAGGATTGTTTCCACTCTGCTCATATTGCCTCATCCCCAGCTTTGGCAGCAGTCATTTAACTTTGGTGTTCAGATGCTCAACAGTTTCAGGACTAGTGCTCATTCTTGTGACACCCCACCAGGCATCTTTCCATGAATGAACCTCACCGACAAAAACCTGCTCAGCATTCTCAGCTCAGCCTTAATCCACTGAACAAAGGCCAGGCTGGACAGAGCTTGGAGCAACCTGGGCTAGCGAAAGCTGTCCCTGCCCATGGAACTGGATGACCTTTAAGGTCCCTTCCAACCCAAACCATTCCATTCTCTGTGCCGTCACCTCAGTAAGCAGTTTTCTCCCAGGGGTGCCCATTGCCTCCCCCCACCGCCTCCTTTCAATTGCCTGCTCCAGAAGCACATTTAGCATCCCAGAATAATTGAACTTTCAAGTCCCAGTGCCACGCTGGGTGATCCTAAGTGGACTGGACACCCTCTCCTCTCCAAGGTGTGCAGTAAATTGCTGGATTAGCAGCACACACTGTAACGTGGTCAGGCACTCGGAGTATCAGCTGTCTCACATCATTTACCTGTAGCCAAGTTACAGTTCAATTACTGAAGTAATATCTCATTCAGGCAGAACAAAGAACGAAAAAATATGCAAATGAGCACATTTAAATTCACTTAATTTAAAGGCCTAAAATTTTTAAGGGCACATTCCCTCTCTGGGGACATTTGGGTTCAGGGATTATAAAACACATAAAGCTATAAACAGTTAAATGGATTGTCATTGCCTGAGCATCCAAACATTGCACACATTATTCCTTTCAGAGAGCGCATTATATAATTAACACTGCAAATCTATAACATTCCTGACCATCTCCTATCCTATGCCAGGATAAAAAAATTTGGTCTAACCACCCCCCATTACAGGGAGCTTTGTGCACAGAGCATACGTTTTGGAGGATCACAGTGGAATAGGTTTGTATGGAGAATGCTGCTTATCTGCTGAAGACAAAGATTATTCCAATTTTTTTGTGATACACATGATAAGACTGTGCATAACCCTTCAGGTTTGTTGCCTGTTGGGGCTTGGGTTTGTTTTTTTATTAAACACTGTGGCATATTTCTGATGCAGCAAAGATGATAGTCCCCCCTTGCTATGCAGCTGGAATTCTGTGAGGTTTCACTGCACAGTGATGTTTGACAGGGGGAATGGCTGACAGGGAAAATCTGCTGCTCTGGCAGGATAATTAGGTACAGTGCTCTGAAAGGCAGGATCCTGCACACATGGAAGTGAATGGGAGAAACTTCCTTTCCTTTAGGGGCTGTGTCACCAAACAAGCTGTACTACAAGAGACTGTTTACAAGGGCACATAGTGACAGGACAAGGGGCAATGGATTCAAACAGACCAGGTTTAGATTAGATATTAGGAAGAAATTCTTAACTGCAAGGGTGGGGTACAAATTGCTCAAAGAAGCTGTGGCTGCCCCAGCCCTGAAAGTGTTCAAAGCCAGGTTTGATGGAGCTCGGAGCAACCTGGGCTAGTGGAAGGTGTCGCTGCCCCATAGCAAGGGGTGGAACTGGTTAATCTTTAAGGTCCCTTCCAAGCCAAACCAGCCTGTGATTCTGTGATTACTTTTGGTGCCACTACACATGCTGCACTTCACCTTTAACAAAGCTTTGTTCTATCACACACCTCAACCAGCTCTCCACTTTCAGCAATTCCCTGGGATGTAACGTGAAGCCAAAAAGGTGAGTCCGAGCTTTCCCAGCAGGTAGGCACCATCTGGACAGGTATTAGCTGAAAATCAGGGTGGGCAAATCCCAGGTTGAGTGCTGCACACACACACACAGCAGGGATGCTGCAATTCCACACGCTAAGCAGAGATAATCAAAATCCCAGATTTAGGCGAAAGCCTAAGTCAAACCTCACGCAGTCAATAACAGAAAGGTGCATTTGTCATGCAGGTGGTAAAACCTGAGCAATTACTGTGGATTTCAGTGGAACCCTGCAAACTGAACGAAGCAGGTATGGCTTAGTTTCATACAGCTGGGCCAGCCCTTTAATCACTGTTACTCTATAGCTTACACACCACAGTTGTCATTTGTATGACTCAGAACACTGCAATATTCACTGCTGTTTCCTGCCTATTTGTTTCCAGCCAAAACAGGAGACAAGAATACGCCACTTGAGAGGAGACACCGTTCCAAAGCTCCCAACAGGACTGGTTGTGGCCACGATTCTGCAGAAGCCCAGATGGCTGAAGTCAGTGTAACTCAATCATCCTCAGCTGAACCACAGTCATTTATATCACTCAAGGACCTGAGCCATTACGCCCACTTCTCAAACTGGTTAGGTTGTAAATTAGATTTTCATCACTCCTGGGACAAAAACCTGAGTCTGATGAGGTCAGTGGGAGTTTGACCATCCATTTCAGTGGCGCCATGACTTCACCAGTGCTTTGCGTGTGCAATATTGAGCCTGAAAGTCACACAGTTTAGCAGGCTTTCCTAAAAATGTGTTAAATAAAAGCTTCCATTAGTACTTGCAGAGAGCTCAGTGCCGTGCTATTTACTTCTGCTCGAATGTAACAAAAGGAATATATTTATCTCAAAGGAATTTGGAGGTTAATGTCCAAAATTACTACAGTTTTGAGCGATGCCTGAGTAGAACACATATAAAGCAAAAACTGAATACACTTTATTCAGCTGTGAAACTGAATAACCAAAATAGATCAGACAGAACATTCTCTGACTTATAGCAGGTCAAACCAGAAATCCTCTAAAACCTATTCTCTCAATGAAATTTTACTAGAACAAAGTCATTTGTGGAGTAATATGAAAGAATAACCATGAAAAATGAAACACAGGACTCTATCGGGCAAAAGACTTGAGAAATAACACAAATTTAGGTAATAAGTTGACCGAAATCAGCAAACAGATTGAGGTTTGGAGCATTTTGCCTACGAAGAAGCAAAACCTAAAAAATGAGGTGCAAGCACCCACCAGACCCAGCTCATCCAACACAAACCACCCCAGTACCACAGAGGGCAGGATCTGAGGGATGAGGCAGACACATCAGACTGGGCTACGAAAACAACCTTGGGAAAAGAAGGCAGATGCTCCCAAATCTTCAGACAATCTTCTATTATTGATTCTCTGGTTTCAGTAAAGTGCAAAACTACCGGTGTATTTTGTGAGCATGTCTAATAAATAAAAATAAAAGAAAGCCATTGAGTTAATCACTACTGTTAGCTGAAAGCATTGTTGTGATATTTTTCCTAACAAGAAAGAACCTGCCTTGGAATAATAATTTTACTTTCCCTATAAGCAGAGCAATCTTTCATCAAGACTAATTTTATTTCAAGCACCGGGGATACAGCACTGGCACCAGCCATTTTTTACTGAGCCGTTGCTCCAGGTTTCCATCGGCTTTAATACTGTAATACACGTGACAGAACTGAGGGATGCATTTTTCAAATATTCTCTAAAGCTGTGGGAATACAGCCCTTAAAGGCAGCCCTCTCTCCTTTCAAGTGCCATACAAGCACAGCAGGCAGCATTCAAAGCCACCTCTTCTGTGTCAGCCAGCGGGAAAGGCTGACAGGGAATTGCCTGTGTCACACTCCAGAAGTCACCAAAGGAGACACAGACTCAAAGGTGGAGGGGCCCAATTCTGCTTGCTTTCTTTGCCCTACTCCTCTCAGTAAATTGCTGCCTGACCAATTAATTGTGGCCTGAATAGCGACAGCCAGCCTTGCAGAGTCATCCCTGGGGCATCCCAAAATATGGAGACACTTGAAATTACATTTTTTAAAAGCACTGAAGTCACCTGATTCGGCTACACTGAGAGGTCAGAGGACTTTGGCTCACTGAAATGCTTGGATTTCTTTGGAACTGGAGGCTTGTGCTTTCACTGCTTGGCTTGTTTGTAGTTAAACTTTCTATTCAGGAGGGCACTGAGACCACCTCACATGGGTTCATCCCACCTTGCCCACCTCTCAGAAAAGGAAATGCACAGCCCAGGTGCTGCCTGGAGGAGGAGGAGAGTCCAGCAGGAGCATCACCAGGCAGGTGACAACACCACAGGTGGGGGCCAGGCTGAGGACCAAGAGGTTCACGGAGCGATGCAAAGGCCACTTGGTGCTGCACTGAGGATAAATACCAGGGCAGGTACACAAGGGTCACCTTTGCCCACCTCCCTGAGAGCAAACACGGGGAGAATGAAACAGAGACACCACAAGAAGCTCCGGTTTTGCCCCAGTGGATGTCTGGAGGTCACTTGTGTGGTGCCTGGCATGGGGCTGTGCCCGAAGCATCTCAGCCTGGCTGACACACCAGCTCTTACAGCCAGACTGGGAACCATCTGTTAAAAATATCCTCGAAAGCTGCACTCACAGAAACAACCCTGCCCAGGCTCCACCATTGGCTCCTTCTCCCCCAGCTGCTCAGAACTGGATCCAGACTTTATTCCTTCCATGCCAGAGAACAGGAGCAAAGACACAGATGAATCCAAGCAGGCTTATCCCTGTCCTTCCCAATCTCCCATTTACCCTCCCTAACTCGAGTAGTATCCACACCACACCTCTGATTTAATTCCATCTTGTTGCTGATAAACAACAAGAGAAAAAA
Source organism: Sclerurus mexicanus (assembly GCA_013396755.1). Classification (NCBI taxonomy): domain Eukaryota; kingdom Metazoa; phylum Chordata; class Aves; order Passeriformes; family Furnariidae; genus Sclerurus; species Sclerurus mexicanus. Next base: position 2,443,118 of record VWZF01005839.1, on the reverse strand, counting down.
ACAAACAAACAAATTGTCAATTTTCCTTATAAATGGAGGAAAGAGAGGTCTAGTGAGGGTCAAAAGAAAATGTGAAGATTAAAAGCCCTGATGAAGAAAGCAGCATAATTCTTGTCTTTACATGGAACAGGATCTGCACCTGGAGCTCACGCTCAAAACAAACACTGGATCAGCTGTAACAAGAAACACTAGTTTTAATGATAAAAAAAAAAAATGCAGATGGAAAGCAGTTTGAGTTTTATACACGCAGGTGCAATGAAGGAAGAAGGAAACATCTGCTAGGGAATGCTGAAACCCCAGAAAATAACACATCACCACGGCCACCACTCCATGTGCTTCATACGGGCTGTGTGGACACGCTGGGAGGAGAAACCCAAGACACCAAATATGACCGTGTACCTTCATCTGTTTATAATGCAGAGGCAATCACTGCAAGGGCAAGTGCTAATCAGCATTTGGGTATGCAAATAAACTCGGAGAAATCAACGCACAAAAAGGATACAAGGAGAGTAGTTGTGAAAAAGAGAAACAAACCCAAATACAACGACCTTGAGTTTTGGGCACTGACTTTTCTAAGTAGAAACAACACGGGGAAAAACCCCCACAACAAAGTCAAACAAGCTGAAATATACCTTAATCTTTACCTAAGTCTGTCTGATCTTAGAAAGGCAATTAACTACAAGTACACAGATTATGAACTACCATAATCTTAGCCTGGCAATATTGACAATAAGTTGAAATTTGGTTCAGTGCCGTCTTAGCACTGCTACAACATCCCCTTCTAGTCCAATACACAGTAAATCATGCAATACTCGAGCTCTTTAAAGAAGAGAAATACCTGGATTCCTTTTTCTCATCAACAGGGAAGAAATCTTGCAGAATGCCAGGTGCAATCTAAGCGAAATGAATGCCATGGCAGCCTGCAGCTCTCCCTGCCCTAGAAGCTTTATCCTAGTTGCAGTTTCAGAAGAAAGGGAACATGTCTATATTAGCAAGTAGCAGAGCTCAGGAGGGTGCAGGTAAGTAGAGCAAAACGGTGCCAGGAACCCCAGATGCACCCACACACATTGCAAAGGCTCCTCTTCAGCTCCGCTCAGGGGGCCACGGATGAAAAGCCCATTAGCAGCTGAAATGCACAAAGCAAACTCCTGAAAGAGATATTCTGGCTTAGGCTCAGCCAAAATTAATCCAGTTTGTGCGGTCTCCCTGCAAACAAACACACGGTAAGTGGGATGGGACGACCGCAAGATTCCTTGCCAGGGTTCTCTCCAGAACTGAGGTGTCAGCACACGTGGACACGAGGGCGACAAGAAAGAGGTCACTGAGAAAAGTGTAATTCAGCACGTCTGAACTGTCTGCAGGATGCCACAACCTGGTTAAAATCTATGTTGGCATTCTGGGTATATAACCATGATAATAGTTCTCTTCCTTCTGCTCTTTGAGTACTAAATCTCCTATTTCCTTACCCAAAATAGATCCACCAAGGAACCAGCATCCTCTGTGAGGACAACCTAGCAGAGCTCTCCAGGCACAGGGGCCACAGGATGGGCCAGACCACGATTAAGCAGCACATTCCATGTTGCATTTCATAACAGAGCACACTTTGCAGGATCTCACAGCTCAAGACAGCATGAGGGGAACTGTTCCCAAAGCCCTTGGCAGATGACTGTCTTTGTTAGGATTTCCTTATCCCACTAATGATTTTGGGTTTTGCACAGAGGTCTAACTGAGAAAGAACAACTGAAACTTAGCATAAAACACTGAGCACATCACTCCCAGAATATGGTTTCCAAGATTCCTGCTCTGTTCCCATACCCACTCTTCTTCCCAGACTCTGCACTGGGCATCACTGTTCACTGCACATGATTTAGGGTTGCTATAAGGTGGGCTTTGTGCTAGCAAACAACCCAGGATCTTTAACAAAACAGAATTTCTACTTTACTGGACAAATATACCAAAAGAAATTGTGGCATCTTGGTGGGTTGCTAAGCAACCAAGAGCTCCAGTGTCACTTGTTTGTGATCAATTCAAGTCATTCATCAGGCTCTGAAGCACCAGTTCAGGAATTCCAACAAAATCTGTGTCTTGGGAAAGCCACGGGGACTTCCTGACACACAATAACACTTTCTTTCCTTTAAGATAAACTTCGTAGATGTTCTTTTGATCTGTGTGATATGTTAATTCATTATTCTTAACACACTGCTAATGGGAAAAACTATAATTAACTAACTCCAGCATTGTAACTCGTGCTAGATAAACTGAACTAATTAGTAGTGTTTAAAGTAGTCCCTGCCCTCTCCCACTGGGAAAGGAGCGGATCCTTCCTTATCACAGGAGCAACTGTCCACAACATCATTTTACAAAATGAATAGATATCTTTTTGTTTCATTTCCCCTTCCAAACAGAAGTGATAAAGTGCATTTTTATTGGCAAATAGGGTGGCTACAATCCAAGCCACTTGAGGTACATACCCATGCTGTGAATAATGTAATCTTTCATTTAAAGAAGGCTTATCTGTTGGGTTTCTTGGGATAAAGAAGTGGACCATTATATTTCCTTTCATTAAGTTTAATTACTGAAGAAACACATACTAAATGCCCATAATAATTACAGTCACTCACACTGAGTTAAATGTAACCAGTGTGTATTGCTGAAGTACAGTCTCTTCATTTCAGCCTCATATTCAGAATTCATTTCATTCCTATTTTGATAAAAATCACTAATAAACAGAAGGAGTTCAGAAACAAACTGATTTAGAAGCTGTGTGTTGCATATGGCAAAACTTCAATTTCTTGGTTGCTGACAAGTGGTTTGTACTAAAGATATGTCATGATAATTTCACGTACATTGGGCGATATTTCTCAAGAAACTCCATTACCTTCTGCGGATCTTGGTATCTTATATTTTGCATATTATTTTAATGTCACATGATCTGGTCTTGTAGTTCCCCTGCAAGCCAGACTCTGCTCATAGCAGATGCTCAGCCTAAGGACCAGGGAAAGTGGCTAAAAAGAATGTTCTCATTTTTTTAACTACCCTTTGGAAGGGGTGGAGGGTTTTATTTGTATTATTTTTAAGCAACAGAGAAGCGTTAACGCAGCAGCATTTGTGCACTCTAATGCTCCCTATCGGGAAGGGCTAAGCAGAGGCTCACGGGAAGCAGCGGGCAAAGGATGACATGCACAGCTCCAACAAGGCAACATGTGTTCACAAATGGCCAAAAATTACATATTCATTTAGATTACAGCTCTTTTCCCCCTTCTCCTTTCCTCAGACCTGCATTTAAAGTCACAATACTTATTACTTATGGAATGATATTTCGGGGAGCCACAGAGTACACATTTAACTCGGCCACACCAAAAGAACCTTTGCCAACAAAACAAAAATGCCACCTGTCAGCTCTCTGGGGAAATTTTCCAAAACATATTTCAAGCAAAACTATTCCCAGGTAGTGTTGAGGATGAATTTATTTACTTTCTATCTGTTATGGTCAAATACCTGTACATTGTACAACATACCACACATGTACATTGTCCAACACACCATAGCTTAGCTCTTTTCTACCCCAAAATAAGAAGCAAAGTACCCCTAGTCACAGAAGTGATAAATGAAAAGTCTATGTACATTTACTGTCTGACTATTAGAAAACAGAACCTCCCTGCACCACGAAAACCCAAACCGAGACCACCAAATGTTCCTACCATGCAACACAAATCAGCAACACACAGCACCGAGGTTTAAAGATTCCTACATCACTCCTGCAGCGCAACACGAGCACATCCCATTCCCAGGAAAAACAAACAAACAACTGGGGACAATTATTTAGGCATTGCAGGAGGAAAAAAAAAAACACACAAAATCCTCTCCGAAATCATTAGGAAAGAAGAAACAAGTGTTTGCCACAGAGGCAGGACATCCGCGCTGGCAAACTTGAACGCAGCTAAGCCGAGAGGAGACTGACTCGCCACCCCCCGGCCGAGTTCCCTGTGCCCCCCGGGCATCCCCATCGCCCCCCGGGCATCCCCATCGCCCCCCGGGAGCCGCAGGGCTCCGCACCCCCCGCAAACTTTC